>OX103979.1:9983984-10149083 GCA_944470395.2 Schistosoma turkestanicum | reverse complement strand
AACTCATTTGTCACTTCAGTGACATCAAGATTATTATCATCTTCATCATGATTCCGTTCTGTCAGACAAGTCACGTTTTTTCTGGCTACACTAGCATCCGTAGAGTGAAACTCTTCCATTGTTGTACAACTCACCTCACTACATGAAAAAACAGCATTAGCGTCGCAATTCGAAACCGACAAACTTACTTGTTGTTCTTCATGTTCCGTTTCAGAGACACAAAACATATGCACGTCAATAGCATCGTCATCATACAACACTGTAGACTGACTGTTACCATCAGACGCTTTCTTCTCATTATCACTCGACTGACAGTCAGCCGGAGTTGGAACAGATACAGTTGCACAACCTTGTGCTTCTTCAATCAACTTTCCATTTGAGGCAGTGTTCGATGACGTCGAAACACTAGAAGGCTCATTCGATGAAGTTGATCGACTAGTCACTACAGATGGATTGCTCACACTTTCTGTCTCTTTACCATCGCTGACACTACTACGATTCTGATGACTACTATTTCCATTGCTAGTCATAGAATCCGAAAGAGAACGAAGTTTACGCTTCTTAATAATAGTAGCATCATGTCGTTTCTTATGCTTCTCACCTTGAGTAGCCGTATGTGAGCATAATGTATGATCATTTCGATGTCGATGAGTGTCTTTCGATGTCCTTCGTTCACTGTTGCCCGCAGGAGTATTATAAACACTAATATCGTTAGTAGCCGCAGCTGTACAAGTAGCAGTCATCTTCCCATGACATCTATTCAACTGATGCACAGTGTCCAACTCTGCTCGATCAATATTACTTTCTCTAATAGGAATGTCCTTCACCTCATCTGTCTTATCACTGTTGGTAATGCTCATACCGATACTTGTAGTACCAGTCAATGATGGTGGAGTGCAACAGGTGGAAAACTCCATGCTCGATTCCTCATGCTGCATATTCAGCACAACAGCATGTCTATTAAGCTTAGATGACTTCTCATTGCACCTGGGGTACCGAATGTTAGCCCTCTCAGTAGTGACATCACTGTGGTTGAAGCTATTGCCAACAACGCCTACATTCTCCACGCTCAAATATCCAATTTAGTCTTGATCTGAAGTGCTCGAAGAAGCTACATTAGTAACAGCAACCGAATAAACTGCACTACCTATAGTTATTCAACTCTCGTTACCATCACGTTTATTATTCACATCTATCAAACTATTGTTAGACACATGAGGTTTCACCTCAAACTTGACGTTGTTGTTGTCCACATTGATGGTCAGACTCTTCACAGTTAATGACGAGTTGCGAGATAGTTCGCGTGCAGGCTTTAATGGTAAGCTACCACTCAGACTTGATATCCTAGGATCAGCTGTAGGCCGTGTCAAATACTTTACTTTATGTGAAGGGTTCCAAACATAAGCTTCCGTACAGTTAAACCTGTTTTCGTGCGATTAGCTAATCGTCCAAATCTACTACTAGCTATCCTTGCACGAGACAAAATAAACTCAGTCAATTCATTGAATGTAGGCTCTCTATCCTTCTCGTCCCATTTAATTTCCAGCTCTGCCCACTGGACTTGCATACGATGAGGTAGAAGCCTAAATATCCTTTCCAAAGTTACCAAGGAATTTATTTCAGAGGTATAATTCAACTGTTTCAAAGTCATAGCTACGTTTTGCATCTTAACTGCTAAATTCGATAACTGTTCTGGGTCGTTGTAATCAGCTTTCCCAGACCTAAACAACTCTTCTAACATTTCACGGGCTATCAAGTGCGTCTGACCAAAAAGTTGCTTTAAAATGTCTTTAGACCTTTTGTAGCCTGACGAAGCTTCCATCAATAAACACCCTTCAATGGCAGCCTTTGCCTTATCCTTACAGTAATGGATTAAATATAATAGGCGTAGATTGTCATCATCAACTCTAGGTTCTATAAACGTATCGAACTGTCTAATAAACCTAAAGTAATCACAGTGTCGGCCGTTGGAGTAACTGAGTTCAACCTTTGGCAATTCTAAGCCAACTACCGGTGTCCTAGACATCAAATCTTTCCCAGGTACCTCAAAGTTCTCGTCCGAACTACGTCCTTTAGTACCCTCTAACGGTGGCTTACGACAATAAGTACTAAACATAATATCATCATTATCAGAGAGTGAACCCTTTAAACATGAAGTATCATAAGGCACTTGCCTTGCATTCCGTGATTCTTCATGGGCTCCATCCCTGTGCGTGTTTGACTTCTTACGAGAACTCATCATAGCATTTGAAATTCAAGGGAAAAGAAACTCCAAATTATTGAAACAACAAAGATCAGATATTAAGTTCACCGGTTCCGTATCTTCAATAAGATATCCAAAGTATTTTTCTCTAAATATCGTTAAGAACCAGTTGACAGTAAAATATCCAAAAGATCCTCTTCCAAATACTGTTTAGAAATAGTAAACGATAAGAAATCCAAAGGAACCTCCTCCAAATATTGTTTTGAACTATAAACGAAAAAATATCCAAAGGATCCCCCTCCAAATATGTTTCCTTCTGAACTATATATGTGTTGTTTAAATTTGATATTTAATATGGCTACAGCCATATTTGGATCTGATAATCTAGCAGTAACTGACTGGAAGCACTTATTCTTCCAGCAACGAAACCGATTGTGGTAATTGGAAACTCGAAGGTGTAATATTGTTTTGGTAATTGTTTGAATTTCCCCTTTTGATTAAATATAGAAACGTTCTCTCCCAGAATTATCGTCTATGGACTTGGACTGGGCGGGACGCGTAAGAACCTACACTTTCAGGTTTGGAGCGGACTGCAAGAGTAACTTTGTAAAGATGGGGGTACAAAATGGACAAAGAAGCTTCACACAGCGACTGCTATGATAGAACCGTGATCTTGACCACACAGAAAGATGCAAACATTTTTCCCTAGAACCTCCATGGCGCCATCGGCTAAGAAACAACGTAATACTCCTCTATAAAATAATATATGGTCTCTCGTTTGTAAAACACCTCCCGATTATGAACGACGAACCTGCTTACGGACTTAGAAACAATGCATATTCACTACTAACAGCCAAAAATGTTGTGAAGCAGATTACCAATCACTTTGCGTATCTGTGACACAATCACCGGGTTCAAGAAACTAGACTCTGAAAAGACTTATCTATTATTTCTCATACTCAAAGCAAACCCCGAGACACTCTTTCATGGTCCAACAAATATTTAGATTAACCTTATAAACTAATAACAGAGCGCGGATGTATCGCACACCCATTACTATTCATACAGGTATCACGAAATGGTATGCGAATTCCTCTACTCCTACTAACAACAGTAGGTCACGCCTTTGAGGTTCTACCCGTAACATTCGGAGTTTTCTTAAAATTTAAATTCGCATCATTATCTTTTTATCTTCCTCAGCACTTTCAGTTTCTGTTCCTAGTAGACAGATAGATTCAACAGCCTGTAGATGCTGCTCAACTACTGTCAATTACAAGGAACTCACACTTCTTATATCATTGTGAGTTCCCTCTTGTTCATGTATTAACAGTTTAATAAATTTTTATTTCCCCAATTCATCAACATCCAAACACCTTGATTTCTTAGCTATTTATCGCGTTGTTCATTAAATCTTAACACTATTTTTCTTCTTTTTCTTTCTTCCGGTACCTACTGTTCCTGTCTCCAAACTGCCTATTAATTGACCCGTATTTTACAATTCGTACCATTAGCCAGCTTGATAGCAGTGTGATACACTACGTTGGTACTTAGTCGAACATACAGAAGCCAAAGTTGTCTGGTCTGCTTGTAACGTGGAGCTAGTAGAGAAAGTGTATCCCGAAATGGTACACAAAAATAGGGCTTAGACTAAAAAACATTATTTAAGATCTACCATTAAACGTAGGAGAGCCTAACATCACAAAAAGAGGGAAGTGGTGCATCTGGCTGGCAATAATGACAGTAGCGTGACGACCTCGATCTACCCATGTGTGTGGGAAAGAACATTCATGTGCTTGCGGCTCCTTACGACACAGCAAGATGTAACTATCCAACGAAATTGATGTTAGATTTCCATGTTCAACCACACCAACGACTCAGGTTCGTAACTTTGAACTGGTTTCACTTCCTACCAAGAAATCCTACTACAAGTAGATTCGGGCAGTCAAGGTGAAGAGGAGCTATCTCGTGACGTCTTGAGGTACAGAGTGAAAAAGAAAAAGGATAAATTAAATATCACTAAGGCGTCAGATCACTACGCTTCATTATTATATTCTGCAAACCAACATTTTTGCTAACAATTCAATTCTTCTGAAATTCATCTATTCATACGTTTAATTGTCCATTGTTTGTCAAGAAGTTCTCATTTATAAACCACATTAGCCGTCTAGATTGAGAGATGATGGCAGTGGAATGTTCCTCAAATTTTAGGCTTCTGGAGTAATGAATACCCAGATCATGTGCTGAAATGAATGTCTGAACCCTAAATTTTTGTAAGTGGATTGGCATTTCATGGTGACGCTTACTAAAATGCATGACACAGTATTTTTTTTGGCTAAGATGTAGCTGCCAAGTTTCGCTGCATTTATGAAGGTCACTATGAATCCTGGCTATATCTTCGTCCAGTTCTCCAGGCTTTTAGCTGCATACTATTTTGAGATCACTCGGATATAAGTACGATCTTCCAAATCTTATAGTTTAACATGTATCGTTTATGTTTATCAGAAACCAAAGTGGAGGAATACACTTCCTTGGATAACTTCACTGGTTATTAGTCTTGGAAGAAATGCCAGTTGGCACGACAGTAGTCCTGAAAGCGAGAACTAATCACAGTGACAGATAAGTCGTCTTTCACAGAGTAAATGAGAGCGAATCCCCAGTCACCAATCTTCATTCAGCAGAACATTAGGTTGATTAAATGTCTATTAAGTACCCTGATACTTCGACACGTCCCTGGGATTACTTTGATAAACGTTTGTAAACTAGTACTTCTGGCAAGACTGAAGGAAAATCAAGCCAAATTGTCGAAATTAGTATTTAAGTCTTCCAGTGAAAGGGACTTGATATCACAGAAACAACATAAAATGAAGGAGTCAGGATGTTTACTCAATGAAGACTGACAACTTTCAAACCGTATAGGAAAGCGAGAAGCCGAGTGAGAACTAAAAATAAGGCTAGATAATGACAAGAAGGACCGTATGAATATAAATTTTCAGGTGGTGAGGATTTGAGAGAGAATGATGCCGAAGTCACTTTTTACAGCAGGAAGTTGCTTAAACGGCCTTCAGGTCGTTCGATTGGGACAATCTGGAAATACTGGATAGGGGAGGACAAAGAACACTAGAGAAGTTTTAGAAGCTTGGAACTCAAGTCAATTAGGGATCGTCAAGCCAAGCTTAGCCAAAGAAACTCTTTCCCCGCTCCTCGCCAACGACGCAAACCTTCAAAATTATACGAAACTCCAGAGCCAAAGTCTTCTAGGAATCATCGATTATGTTTAACAACGTATTTTAAATTCAACAATAGAGTCCATGAACAAACAAAAGGAACTCAAAATGGGGTCACTAATATCAGAACTCATCGCAGAAGCGGTAATGCGGAGACTGGAAGCGTCAGTTTTACCAGTAATCAAACCAAAAATGTGGGTTCGCTACGTGGACGACACATTCGTCATTATCAAAAGGAACGAGCTGGAGAACACCTACAATTGGATCAACAACGTCCTCGATGACATCAAATTGACGATGGAAAAGGAATCAAACAACAGTCTATCATTCCTGGATGTACTAATCACCAGAACTAACACAGGCAATCTGTAAACTCAAGTATTTCGGAAGCCAACCCACACGGACGTAATTCTTAACAACGGTAGCAACAACCCAAGAACCCACAAAATCAACTGCATATAAACTTTGTTCAAGAGAGCGAAGACAAACTGCAGCACGTATGAAGCACTAAAAAACGTGGAAAAACATCTTTTGACCATATTCCAAAAGAACGGCTATCCACGCGACTTCTTCAAAAAACATCAACCGATGTCGTCAACGGAAGCGAACCAGTAAACGGATCACCCTACCATACATAAAAGACATATCGGAGCATACAGCATGGCTGCTGAAACCATTTGGAATAGGTGTGGCACACATACTAACAGAATCACTTCAATCAATCCTATATAGACCAAAGGACAAAATGACAAAGGGAGAAAAACCAAATATCATCCACAAAGTAAATTACTCAGACTGTGAAAAACACTACATAGGACAAAGTGGACGGGCTGTTCAGCTTCGTCTACGTGGACACCAATTAGCAGTCAAACGCCACGACAATTCTTCGCTTGTATCAATACACACCGACAATTATGGACATACATTCGATTGGGACAATCTGGAAATACTGGATAGGGGGAGGACAAAGAACGCTAGAGAAGTTTTAGAAGCTTGGAACTCAAGTCAATCAGGGATCATCAAACACATCTACATTGACCCAATTTATCACCGAATTAGAAAAATCATAGGTGACACAGGATCAAGAAACAGATAAAAAGGGGAATACAATCAAAACAAAGGTGCAAACAACGACAGGTTTAAAGTCAACAGCAACCAATGAAGAGGTTAATATAACAAGCTACAGGTCAAACGTGGAGAAATTAGCATACTTCACTTCCATCTGAAATTCGTGTTGATGATGTTGTTCAAAAGAACAATGAAAGTTTCATGAACGAAACATCCAGCCCAGAGAACGAAACACCACCACAATCATCCACCTGAGCTACAAATTTTCTCCACCATCTCGAAAAGCAAATACTCAATACACCATGCATTCGGCCTCCTTAGTAGGTTGGACGATAGAACTGGAACCTCCCACATTGCGGAGGGTAGGGAGGCATTCAGAAATCTATGAGGAAAAGTTGCTGCACCTCACATTCCTTGGACTACACTAAAGAGTCGAAACATTCTCCACCGTGGTTAACTAGGGAGGATCACACTCTTCTCTATTGGAGGAAAATGATGTGGGAGAAATTTATAACGTCTGGCACTGAGGAAACAAAATCACGATTCCGAAAATGCCGGAATATTTGTGCTGCGACACTCCATAAGTCTGGAAGATAAAATGTAAAAAGATTGTAAGGATTCTAAAGACCGCTCAAACGCTTTTATTTGTACGTAATAATAATGGTAATAATGTATCTATTCTCAAATAACACCATGTTACGAGGCGCGTGCCAGTTTGCAGTCTAGCAAAGGGACCAAGAGAAGAGGCGACAGTAGTAATTCATTATTGGTGGAAGGTGGTCATGGTAACGATTAGGTATTCTCAAACTAATTTAGCGAAGTATTATTAAACCACAGGTGTCTTCCCACTCGGTTCATCCAAACCCCTCCGCACACACTCCAGATACTATGACCGCTAAGGAACTCGATGTCCTTGGTCCGTCAGACAAGCTTAATTCAGGTAGATACACAGGACGCTAAGAAATGCATCCCAAGTTACTGAACCAACTGGTAAACTTAATTGCAAGACGCCCAAGCATAGGTTTAAATCTATCTGTAAATGATGGTACGTCTTGTCCTCAGAACAGGTACCAGGCATAAACTTGAGAACGATCGATCCTTAAAAACCCAACTAGCATGGCTGTGGAAATTTCGGAAAGATTACTCGCAAGGAGCTGTTAAGTCCCTAGATAAAACTGGATGCTTTCTGAGAAGCAGCAGGGTTTGAGAACAGACTACTAATGTATCGCAACCTCACTAGTAGACCATGAAAGTTGGTATGTTCTTGATGACCAAAATCTACCTATAGAGGCGGTACCTCCATTGATTTTGAAAAAGCTTTTGATAAAACCCCTCACAACCGATGAATATCCAAGTTTGGTGAAGGCAGATAACAATTGTGTGGATGGCGGATCTCCTACTTGAGAGCCAACATAGTGTAACAGAGTTAAAATCACTATGTATGATGTTGTTCACTAGTTCTG
The DNA here is from genome assembly GCA_944470395.2 of Schistosoma turkestanicum. NCBI lineage: Eukaryota > Metazoa > Platyhelminthes > Trematoda > Strigeidida > Schistosomatidae > Schistosoma > Schistosoma turkestanicum. Next base: position 10,141,125 of record OX103979.1, on the reverse strand, counting down.
TTTTCTTTTTATTGTAGTGCGTTCAAACAGAACAAGAGTTACCCTTCCGTTAGCATCCCACATCCTGAATAACTATTTGAGTGTTAAGATATCAGAGCTTTTTGTTCCTCTCAGAAGAAATCATCTCCATAGTAACAACATTTAGACTCGAAAACCATAGTCATATATAATCACAGTAAGATTCCGTTTTCTTCGATTGAATTATGCCTGGAACCAGGAAGAAGTGATACTAATATAACCAGCTGACGATTTCAAGCAGAAAATGGACGTTCACTACGAAATAAGTTGCAAAGAATATTACTGAAGACAGCACTATCTGGCCAATCAAAAAACGGTTTCGGAAGTCCTGTCCTCTCCTCTTCGCACTCCTTCTACTGAAAAGGGACATAAATCTCTTGGGTTTAGGGCAGAGAAGAGCAAAGAAACTTGTGATAGGGTTCAAGAAGAAACCTCACCAAGATAGACTACAACACTTGGGATTATTCCCCTCGAGTTACGGAAGAATCAGAGGTTATCTGATTATGGAGTACAACATATTAGGCACAGCAAACAATCCCAACGTCAGCATCTTACCGATGCATCACCACCATTCCAATCAAGGCAATCCTCGAAAAATTGCACGTCAAAGGGGGAACACTCAGGTTCTTGCACACTATTTCTCATTGAGAGTCGTTGCAAATCGGAGTCCTCTCCTAGCCGAGGTGACCACAGCTTTCTCAGTGGAGAGCTTTAAGAAGAGACTTGATGAACACCTACTCACATACGAATTATCATCTCCCTCGTGGACAAGCTGTGCCTGATGCATGCCTTGAGACTCGCCAGTCGTTAATATTGCCATCTTCTCAGACTACTAACTTAATCTATTTCGCCTGTTATCTCTGTTTCCTCTCCCTTGATTACACTTCCGTTCTCTCTCACAATCTTCACTACCAATTGGTAAAAGAAATTATCTATATATTACTTAGTTCTGAAATCCTCTTAGAATTTTCTCCTTATTATTCTCCATATTGCAACTAACTGATCTCCGGTCTGGTAGCGTGGTAGCTACTGGTATCCAAAAACCCTACTGGCCTGTAACAAACGTTTTCATTCAAATCACGGGACATACAAACTCACAAACAACTGCCAACTGGCTAGAATTCGACAGTCCGTTGGCTAGAAACCCATTCATTGGACATTACCAAACTCCTGGAACTGTACTGAAAGAACAAAAATCGAGGCGAAGAAACCAAATGGTTTATACTAGCTCGTGAATAAGATTTTGGTGATATTGGATATTGTCATTAATAACCATGACCGCGCTTCTGACTCTGACGCTACCCCACTTAGGAGTAGTTTGCTGGTTGGAGGGGATCCTGATGTAAATTCGTCCACTCTCGCCAAATAACGAGAAAGTCCCTTGTCTGTATAAGGTATATGAAGATTTTTGAGCTCCCCATCTGTAGTAGTTCCTAAGAAACCCATATTAAATAAACACAACTGTATAAGGCCACCAAATTAAGAGGATGCTAACCAAACTTAACAAATACTTTCCACATGTGGTTTGGGAGTTTCCTTCTTGAGAATACATTTTAACACCCAAACTTAGTTTATCGTTAGCCACAGAAAGTTACTGGGTTTATGTCACAAAATTAGATGGCTGTACTAACCTTCCGTTATTTCGACCGTCCGTACTTTTATTAAACCTGGTGGTTAAATTTGCAGTACCAGGTGTGTCTGGTCTTGGTTACCTTCCAGTAACATTCATTCATTTCCGTAGGCAAATCTCAAATGAGACCCTTGTTTTTTGTGATGAAAACTTCCCTTAGACATGGGCTTGTGATCAATTTAATCACCAATTCAATGGAAGCTTTTATTTCATACTATTTCTACGTCTGATAAACCTAGACGATGATCTCTTCAACCTTATGAAAATTATTTGGAGTTTGTGTAATGTGATTCACCTCTTGAATTTCTAAAGACTGCCAAGGGTGTCATATTCTTTAGAATTAAGGATACTTGATGTAAAGATAGTTACTTTCATACGATACACATTTCTTCAAAGAGTAATAACATCTGGATTTTCGTTTCAAAATCGGTAAAATGTATAATATATACATGCCTACCTCTTTCGCAAGTAGATGCACTGTAGATTCTTATTACTTCGAGTAAATAAGTCAAGAAATAAATAAAGTGGTAACTTGACTCTACTAGAGGCTTTGGTAAGGAAACCTACCGTCCGTTACTTAGTTTATTTGAAGGTAGTAAACCGTTAAGTTCATGAAATAAACAAATGCACGGTAGAGTACTTAATTCGAGATAAAATTGGAAATAAGCGGTACTGTGGTAATAAATGTCGGCTCAACTGATCGTTAGTAGAAGTAGCTCTCACGTCTGGCTGCGTGTTTTTCTGTTATGTTGTTGATCTGTTCCAAAAGCTGCTTAGTGCATTATTTGCTAAAAAAATTTCCATAGTATTTAATTATTGTGCTGTCGTTCTTTATTACAGCACTAAAACGTCCACTTTCTTCCCACATGTTTTCACTATCCATTATGACTTATGACAGTAACAATGGTATAAAGTTAGTTATCTGATGAGTAAAAATCACGTATTGTTATTTCTGTGTACAGATTCTATGATGTATAGAAAGGCTGGAATTGCATCGATTAAAAGTAAATCTCTTGCTCAATCAAAATATAAAGAAAAAAGTGATGAGTTAGCAGGAAATCAAATTACAACGCTATCACGACAGTTTGAACAAGTTCGTCAGTCGCTTGAATTATTCGCTAGCAAACACAGAAACAAGATCAAAGAGGATCCACAGTTACGTTCACAATTTCAAGCAATGTGTAGTAGTATTGGTGTCGATCCCTTAGCCTACAGTCGTGGGTGTTGGTCAGAAACATTAGGTTTGGGCGAATTTTACTACCACTTAGGTGTGAAAATAATCGAAGTGAGTTAATAACTCATTAAAGTTTTCAACTTTTCACCGATCTTACGAATAATAGTTATAAAAATGTTCTCTCCTATCTAATACCCAATTTTGCTTGATTTACGATTGGACATTAGCCTAATTATACATTTTCTTAATAAAATCTTATCTCTATTATTACTATGAACAACATTTCTCGTTTCAAATTTGGGAAAAAAGACCACCAGGAACTGATGAGTTTGCTTCGATAAGTTGGATTTAGTGCAAAATATTTTCTTCGTTCCCTAGTTTGTGTGCTCACGTCACCATATTCAAAAGCCGTCGGTTTCGCCTGAGTTTCAAGCGTCAAACAATCCATTATTCTGTTCGTTCTCCGGATTCGAATTTTTTTTACCCCTCGTCCTACGCACATCTTTAGTAGATCTTTACGTCCATAGATATGAGGGACGCGTTATATAGTTACTAACTAATATTTTCCACTTCAGAGATAAGGAAACTGCCTATATTATTATCTTTTTTTAACTTAGGAGTCTTAAATACTCTGTCTTCTGTTATTGATGACATAGAGCCTTGCACAAATTTGAAACGAATTAAAATCCTAAGCTTCATACTAACACAAAGAGAATCGGTACTACAGAAAGCAAATAGTTCAAAATATTAATACTCCTGGTGGTGGACACGAATTGGCAATACTGTTCTGATATAAAATAGAGGAATGAAAAGTATGGAATTACATTAGAACTTAATGTCAGAGGGGAGATAAAAGATGCCCGCATGTGCCGCTAAGGCTGAGGTACTTGGTTATATATGATACCATACCTAGTTGGGACCCGCAAGAATATCGTAACCAACGATTAGAGGCTTTGAATAAGATGGCTGGAAATCGTTCAAAGTTGCACAGATACGTTCATTCTTTGTTTTTCCTGGAGTTCTAATATTTCCAATTCCTCATGACCTCTTTTAAATTTACTTCACTTGGTTATGCTTATTGAATCATATTCTCGATCCCTAATTCTTTCCATTACCGCTAATACTGATACAATGTCTACTACTATGGTATTGAACTGACAATTCCATCTTTTTGTGCCAATGTGGTATGGCAACTTGGATTGACGTACGGACGTAACAAGTTCTACGTTGCGGCTGACTGACTTACAGCTTCCTAGCAATTGCTTCTAAGCACCTAATACCAAACAGTGTGACGCAATGTCGAATTACTTAGTTTAGTTGTCAGCTTGCAACTTACCCAATAGAATTCTATCAGTATTATTGACTAAATCTGACAGTTTATTACCGAATGATGAATTAAAATAAATATTTCAGTTCCTGGTAACTTACAAAACAACCTTGGCGTGCATTAACCGATACGAAATATAGATCCCGAGTTTCCCCAACCGGAGCTGCCACCCGACGTGGTGGTCGGGCTTGTCTATCGTGATGACCCATCTGAGCTAAATTGGCTGGAACATATGTTCCGGTAGGTTCTACCATGCCAGGTACGTCGATTGGAGAACAATGAGACCAAAAGCAGCTACTTAAGATCTGAGAATGAAGTCGTACTGCTGACTGTAGAGGGGTGTGAGAGCAGTAAGATGTTTCCCTCGGATAACCAGCATCTGCAGCAATACTGCCTTCTCACAAGGAAGGAAGAGGTTAGAGTATGTCAACCCTAAAAATGTCACACCTCACCTTGTTGCGCGGATTTCCATCTCCGGCGGTTAGGCCTTCTAAACAATAGCGAAGCTAACACTTAAAAACTGCCCATAAAAAGGCTGTGCGTGACTGGTCTGAAGCACTTGTCGCTCGGACTCTGCGACGACGTTCGCAGGTCGCTCAGACTAATGGTAACCTAATTTTCTTCCCAGATTCCCCAAGAAGTACTCTTCCACAGTGTGGGCAGACGGGAAGTGACATCTGCCACCATTAAATCCTTCTTACTTCTAATAACCCTCTTACCTCCATGACAAAACCTTCTCACATCCCTTTATCACCTGGCGCCGCTGACACAAACGATTCGGGTACACGAAACGTTATTCCTGGCCTCCTGAAACCCCGTTCTAAACTACATGTTGAAGCTTTCTATGTTCGAAACTTGTGTGAAACAGGACAACAGGCTTCCTTTTGCAGCACTTAAGAATCTCGTGCTATCAGTGTATGCTATGTCTCCGAGACGCGCGTACGGCATCCGATTAGTGTCATTCATTTGACCTAATATCAAAATGAAGAACCGAGCTTCAGGATTGGCTTGCGTCATAATGAGTGAAGTGGTTGAGTGTGTTGACCGCTTCGTTTATCTCGGGCGTCTCATCAGTCCTTGGGTGTAATAAAATCTCGGCACGGATAGAGAAGGCTCGATTGGCTTCTGCCAATTTGCATCATTTATGGCGTAGGTGAGATATCTGTCTGCCAACCAAAAGACGAGTCTTTTGAGCAGCAGTTTACTCCGTCCTACTTTATGGATGTACAACATGGCCGTCAAGAGTAGAAGATATTGGTAGGTTAATAGTATTCGATCCTTGGTGTCTTACCCAACCGAAGCTGCTACCTCGGCATGGTGGTCGGGCTTGTCTATCGTGATGACCCATCTGAGTTATATTGACTGGAACATATGTTCCTGAAGGTTCTACCGTGCCAGGCACATCGATTGGAGAACGATGAGACTAAAAGCAGCTACTCAAGGTCTGAGGGCGAAGTCGTACTGCTGACTGTAGAGGGGTGTGACAGCAGCAGAGTGTTTCCCTCGGACAACCAGCATCTACAGCGATGCTGCCTTCTCACAAGGAAGGAAGGTTTAGAAAAAGTCGACGGCACAAATCCATAAAGTCACTGACTATTGGACTAAGCTATATTAGTAGTAGCCATTTAGACCACCTGATTGGGGTCCGCCAAACAATCGTGACTGATGGTTAGAGACTTCAAATGACTTGGCTCAAAATCGTTTTCAGTGGCACAGTCACTCTTAGTCTTCCCTCGAATTCTTATATTTTACATTCATGACTTTTTCCTCTTTTTAATTTACTTCACTGAGTTATGCTTCTCGAATCATATTCTCGATCCCTAATTCTTTTCATTACCGACAATACTTCTAATTCATCTACGACTATAGGATTTGAATTGACAATTCCATCTCTCTCCGTGCTAATATGATACGGCAACCTGGACTGATGTACGTGCATACCAAGTTCTGCGTTGTAGCTGACCGGATGAGTTCCCTACTATATGCCTCCAACGACCCAAAATCTTCGGAAAACAGTCAGCTGGAGTTGTTTATAAGTAAAATGATCCCTGTCACCAACATCGTGTACAGATAATTCTTGATGTACTTGAAGGGAAAGCTTTATTGGAGATGATATTGCCAACCTAAGAGCGTGACTAAAGTGCCCAATAGACAGCTGCTTGCTGCCTGTCACATCATCTTTTTCTTGAGTGGACATATATGAGTTGGTTCTGTACTCTTAAGTTCTTATGTCCAGCAGCAGAAATCCATGTTCAAAGTAAAGTGTGGTACTTTTGTGGTAGATCTCTTGTAGCCTCCCATCATAAAAGAATAGCACTGTCGAAGCTGCCGATTATCTAGAAACACCTGGATGTCGTCACACTCATACAGTCGATAGTACTACTGTGCCCTCCGATCTCGAATTTATTGTTTTGTCTTTCTTCAACCAACCTACCGGGTGCGAAAGGACCTAAAAGAAAATGAGTATTTCTGCCAACATAGCTTGGTTTAGTCATTACCATAGCCAAACCTCGTTTCACGTTAAGGTAGGAGCTATGGTCAGCTTTTTGTTTGCATAGAATCTCCCATATATTGTAGGGTGTACTGTGCAATCCTGTACTATGCTATAACCACAGGACACTTGAGAAGTACTCGTTATTTTAAAATCCAGATGTATAATTTTGGTGTACTATTGCCTCAACATCTGTAGTCATTCATCTCGGCACAGATTTTCGCGTAGTATGCAGTGCGTGTTACTTCGTGCAACTCCACTTTACATGTATGATAAATTTTATGTGCTTAAGTTTGATTTTCATTGCATTTGTATCTACAGGTATGCATGGCTAACCAAAAGTATACTGGAGGCATTATATCTCTACGAGAGTTGATATCTCTATTAAACAAAAACAGGACACGATATGAATCTGAAGTTAGTGCTGATGACGTAAAACGGTCTGTCAAAAAGCTGCGTTGTTTAGGGACAGGATTCAGTCTTATTAGTCTACCTGGTGGTCAACTATTGGTTCAGTCAGTTCCAGGTGAAATGAATATGGATCAAACTTTGGTTTTGGGGCTCGCAGAAAAATCTGATAGTCATATAACAGCATCAGCTGTAATAGATAAGTTAGTGTGTGAATATTAACATTTCATTTCAGCCTCCATTTCCAGTAATTAATGTCCGTACTTTTTATTTAGACAAAAATGACTGACTCAATCCAGGAAACCTATTCAATTAGGTAGAACTTAAAATAAAGCAGGTAATATTTCCGATGGTTACTCATAAAAAAATAAGTAGCAGATCTAGGCGCATTAGCTTACACGGTTGGTTATAACTGTAGATATAATCTGGCCTGAAGATTTACTTTACTTTAGCTCATAAAGTTAACTTTATTTCAGTAGCTTAAAGAGATTTGTCCAATTTTAAGTCTAATTTAATCAAGAGCTAAAATCAACTGGAAAATCATTAAAATCAGAAAGTGCTGAGTACGGGATAAAAGCCCATTTTATGATCTCGGGGTGGACACAAAGTACCTTCAAATGAATAAATACAAATTCATTTGTGCATATATTTAACTGTCGTGATATAGCAAGATCATCATTCATTGATTAATTATTGTAAAAATTACTCAGTAAGTCCAGGTAAGTATAGAACGTTGAGCAAATTATCACTTTGATAAATGTGTAATGTGATCTCTTTCTAATTTTTTTTATCATCACTCAGATTCGATTGGACTAAAGATCGTACAGATGCTGCCTTTCGTCATTTAATACAAGAAGGTATTGCATGGGTGGATGATTTAGATCCTTGTGGCGAAAGAGTATTTTGGTTTCCTAGCTTAATGAACTCTACAACTACATCTTGAATGTAAACTTAATATCATATAACTTTTATTCCCTGTAAATTTCTTTTATAAATACAAGCACTCACCAGCTATTTGTTTTCTTCATTGTGGAATAAGAAGAACCAATTGTTTCTAGTCAGTTACAACGTAGAACTTCGTACGCACGTGCATACTTTCGAGTTGCCATACCACATGAGCACAGAGACGCAATTGTCAGTTTGGATCCCGTAGTGGTAGAGATCGTAGAACGATAGGGTTCAAAGACATTATTCAAGAAGTATGATTCAGTGAAACAAATTTAAAAACAGGAAAATAGGAGCGACAAGGAATTCAGATTAGAATTTGAGAACACAGTAGATGCACCTGCGCCTTTGCGAAAGATTTTGGGCCATGTAGTTCAAGGTCTCTGACCATCGGTTACTACCGTCTCGCGGACCCCAACCAGGTAGTTCACACATACAAACATGGCTCAATCCAGCTGCCAGTGACTTCGTGGATTTGTGCCATGCTTTGTTCTTACCGCCCCTACCATTCTTCCAACCGACTCCTACACCACAAAACAAAGCTCGTCGAGGCAGTCGGTTGTGTAGGCACGAAGAAATTATTCAAGAAGTATAATTCAGTGAAATAAATTTAGAAAGATAGAGGTGATGGGGTACACGTGGTTATGTATACATAATACATGTCCCAACCACCTCAACTGACGAAGTTTCAATACTTCATCTATTGATTTGCCCTCCCTTCCTAGTACTCGTTTCCTAACAACTTCACTGCTTACTCGGTTGTCCCAGGATATACGAGCAACGGTTCTAAGACACCAGTGATCGAATACTATTAACCTACCAATATCTTCTACTCTTGACGGCCATGTTGTACATCCATAAAGTAGGACGGAGTAAACTGCTGCTCAAAAGACTCGTCTTTTGGTTGGCAGACAGATATCTCACCTACGCCATAAATGATGCAAATTGGCAGAAGCCAATCGAGCCTTCTCTATCCGTGCCGAGATTTTATTACACCCAAGGACTGATGAGACGCCCGAGATAAACGAAGCGGTCAACACACTCAACCACTTCACTCCCTATCACTAGTTCAGGTGCCGATGCAACCCAACCTTGGAGCAACATTTTGCATTTCGAGGGTGAAAACCGCATCCCAAACATGCTTGCATTGTTGCTTAGGATAGTCAGAAGACTGCATTTTGTCAGCGTCTTCACCAAATAGAAATATGTCATCGGTATATTCTAGGTTAGTGAGCGATTTTTCTGGAAGAAAGTCGACTCCTGAAAATTCAGACGAAGATAATGTTATACCTATGAGCATGTCTTTGACAAAATTGAACAAGAATGGGGAAAGGACATCCTTGATGGCCACCACTTGAAGTATAGAACTCCAGTGACAGTTCACCACAAGCTCTCACCCGACCAGTGGTGTTCGAGTACAGAGTTTGTATGAGGTTAACGTACTTCTTCGGTACAACTTTCAATGACAAACACTGCCACAGAACCTCACGATCCACAGAGTCAAATGCTGCCTCAAGGTCCAGGAAAACAACTATTGTCGGACGCCTAAATTTGTGTCTGTGTTTCAGAACCTGTCGTAGAGTGAAAATATGGTCTATTCAGCCACGACCATGTCTAAAACCGGCCTGGTTTTCTCTAGTCTGCGCTTCACGAGGTCTAGCTAGTCGACTAAGTATTATCGAGGCTAGCAATGTCGACACTATATTAGCTAGACTTATTCCCCTGTGATTGTCACAAGAAGACTTTTGTCCTTTCTTTTAAATTGGGACAGTCAGGGATTGAGACCAGTCGGATGGGATTGTGTCCATTTCCACGATTCTACTTAAGATCTCAGTCAATCTAGCTGATAAGCTGGACCACAATCCTTAAAAACCGCAGGGGTCAATCTATCAGCTCCTGCCCCTCTCTCTCGCTTCAGATTTCCAATAGCCTCTTCAACTTCATGGAGGTTCAGAGGGCTTACGTCGACTCGCCATTCAGGATGACTAGAGATCGTGGGTAGCCGAGGTGTGGCTAAAGGGCAGTCGAAATGATCCCTAAAGTGTTCTTCCCATCGATCCAATCTCCTGGATTGAGAATAAGTGATATAGCCATCCTTTTCCGAGATAGTCTAACTTACAGTATGATAAGTCGGAAAAGTAGTCTACTGTTGACTATCGCGGCTGCCCTTTCCATCGCTCTTGCTTTCGCCACCCACGACTGTTCATGATCGTTGCGTAGGCTTTTTATCAGCCTGCACCGAAGCTGACTTCAATCTTAATCACGTTCAGAGCCAGGTGGGATGAGTTTTCGAGCATCCATCAGTTCAGTGAATGCTATAGAGATCCATGGCTTCATTCTAGCCTTATGGTTGACCTTACTAGCAGATATCACTGCTGTTTCCACAGCCTTTTTGATATCATTCCAACCTGCCCGCGGATGGGAACCGCTTACATGGTTGCCTAACTCTCTAGTTACTCCTGAAATATATTCCTAGCTTTATTATCATTAAGTAAAGCCCTAAGAGGTTTCCTTACGGTGTCTTTCCTACGTCCAGTAAGCCTCAAAGAGATACGCGCTCGCACTAGAGCATGATCTGAATCTAAACATGTGCCCCAGAACGAGCGACAGTCCTCTATCGAACCCCTCCATCGGTGGCTGATGGCAATGTGATCTAGTTGGGTCCAGCGTTAAGACGACTTTGGGGGTCTCCATGTCAAGAGATGTTTTTCCTTATGCTTAAAATTAGTGTTTGATAGAAATAGGCGGTTATCTGAGCATAGTTGCAACAGACGGTCGCCATTATTTGTTCTCTGAGTCGCGTCACCATAACATCCACCAAGGTGTCTTTACTTTTCACTGTCTACCTACATGAGCATTGAAGTCACCAGTCATTAATACTATATCAGAGCGCCTAACTTTTTGGAGGAGGCCCGAAAGCTTTCTGTAAAACTCATCTTTCACCTCGTCTGAACTGCAGTCAGTGGGGGCTTAGGCTGATATGACGAAGAGGCAACGGCGAGTTTCCCTACCTTTCCAGGTCCTTGCTGTCCAGTTTAGTCGGACAGCGCACAATCGACTATCTACAGGGATCCAGTCTAGGAGAGATAGTCCTGCCCTACGACTCAATGCATTAGCTGTGCAGTGTGATAAAGGAATGTGAGAAAAGTTAATCATGGAGATAAAAGGTATTAGGGGGTGTATGAAGGATTCGATTTTGACTAATTTGGTCTCGTGTGCTGTTACGGGTATGCGAGCGGTTGTCACTTCCCGGCTGCCCACACTGTGGAAGTTGTTTCTTGAGGAACCTGAAAAGGAAGGAGCGTGACCGCAGAGCCCAGGGGACAACTGCTTGAGGTCGGTCACGCACGGCCTTTCTATGAAGAGTTTTTTGAGTATTCGCTCCGCTCTTGAAAGTAATTAGTGGGCACCCTTACCGCCGGAGACAGAAAACAGTGGGGCAGGATGAGGTGTGACATTTTTAGGGTCGACTTTTTCTAAACCTTCCTTCCTTGTGAGAAGGCAGCATCGCTGTAGATGCTGGTTGTCCGAGGGAAACACTCTGCTGCTGTCACACCCCTCTACAGTCAGCAGTACGACTTCGCCCTCAGACCTTGAGTAGCTGCTTTTAGTCTCATCGTTCTCCAATCGATGTGCCTGGCACGGTAGAACCTTCAGGAACATATGTTCCAGTCAATATAACTCAGATGGGTCATCACGATAGACAAGCCCGACCACCATGCCGAGGTAGCAGCTTCGGTTGGGTAAGACACCAAGGATCGAATACTATTAACCTACCAATATCTTCTACTCTTGACGGCCATGTTGTACATCCATAAAGTAGGACGGAGTAAACTGCTGCTCAAAAGACTCGTCTTTTGGTTGGCAGACAGATATCTCACCTACGCCATAAATGATGCAAATTGGCAGAAGCCAATCGAGCCTTCTCTATCCGTGCCGAGATTTTATTACACCCAAGGACTGATGAGACGCCCGAGATAAACGAAGCGGTCAATACGCTCAACCACTTCACTCCCTCTGTTTAGTTTAGGTGTCGACGCAAGCCAATCTTCAAGCAACATTTTGCATTTCAAGGGATAGAATTGTACCACCATAATGTTTGCGTTGCTGCTTAAGATGGTCTGAAGACTGCATTGTCGCGAAACAGAACTATGTCATCGGCATATTCGGAGTCAATAATTGAGTCTCCTGATAGGTCAGCCCCGCAAAAGTCAGACTGAAAGGTTTCGTCTCCAAAAGTATGTCAATGACGAATAAGGGCAGAGAAAGTATAAACTAAGTTTTGTATCTATAAACCAACAAATAGTAATCTAAAATGGCAGTCAATGGCTCAACAAATCCATGCTAAAGGGCACACTTAGTTTTGCCTGTTTCTCAGTATCGTTGCGATATTGCGTTTCCGCATGACAAAATTTTACGTGACGCGTTAAATGTTTCTCACGGTTTGCGTTACCAAACACCCATGTCAATGTACACTTGTTAGCGTGTTTTCTGTCCTAAAAGACTAGTACATTTTATTCAAAGTAGTTTTCTTTCGATATTAAAAATTAAGATTTTTTTCAGAGATTAGTGTTATTGTTGAGTGGAACTCTCCGACTATATTTACATCTTGTGTCCTTTCAAAGTGTGCTTTTTTTAATTTCAAAAATTATGATTGTCTAGTTTGTGGTTCTTTGTGGCGTCACTGGTTACTTGTCACCACCAATAAACGAAACTGATATTGAGGATATATCCGTAAAGATTACGAGACCTAGGCATCTGATTTGCGATCAAATGCAAGAAATCGACATTTTGCCGTGGTGGATTATTTATTTTCTAACATTCATTAGTGATCAAGCGGCGTTTTGTGCTGCGACAAAGGTGGATAAGAAAAATCCCTAAATCCATTATCAGAGTATAGCGTATTGTTTCGGTCCTAAGATGAAACTGAATGATTATGGTCTTGGGGTTAAAACGTAATTGGGTTTTCTGATGAAAACCTTGTAGATCAAACTTTAGTAAAGGTTCTGTGTGCGCAATAAACTCAACAGGTATATTATTGCTTCATCCAAGATAGTGCACAATCATTATTGTGGTAAAAATTATCATCTAGTATTTACTATAGAAGACCGAAAGATGAATGTTGTCTTACGAATGATGATGAATATTTTGACAAGACAAAGACTGCATAATTATAAATATTAGGAAATCACACTAAACAGCAACATTGATCTCATGTGAAAACTTACACTTTTTAATATCGACAGGAAACTACTTCGAATAAAATAGACAAGCCCATTATGACATAAAACACGTAAGCAAGCTAGAAAATACACACTGGGATGGTATCTAAGGGAGGCTCATCAGTGCTGATGGTCTGGTGACAGACGAAATCTCAGCTCGGATACAGAGTGCTCGATTGGCTTCTGCCAATTTGCATCATTTATGGCGTAGGTGAGATATCTGTCTGCCAACCAAAAGACGAGTCTTTTGAGCAGCAGTTTACTCCGTCCTACTTTATGGGTGTACAACATGGCCGTCAAGAGTAGAAGATATTGGTAGGTTAATAGTATTCGATCACTGGTGTCTTAGAACCGTTGCTCGTATATCCTGGGTCAACCGAGTAAGCAGTGAAGTTGTTAGGAAACGAGTACTAGGAAGGGAGGGCAAATCAATAGATGAAGTATTGAAACTTCGTCAGTTGAGGTGGTTGGGACATGTATTATGTATACATAACCACGTGTACCCCATCACCTCTATCTTTCTAAATTTATTTCACTGAATTATACTTCTTGAGTAATTTCTTCCTACCCTAATCTTCTAAATTACTGCTAATACTTCTATTATCTCTACCACTATCGGATTTAAACTGACAACTGCGTCTCTATGCTAATGTGGTATGGCAAGCTGAAAGTGTGTACGTGCGTGCAAAGTTTCCACTTTGTAACTGACTCAGGGCATGATAACTAAAATAATGAAAAACATTTAACTCATCATATAAAATTTTATCATGCAGAAACATCAAATAACACAATACTAGAAAACTAACAAGGCCAAACATTCTCCTCAGCATTTTGTTTACGAAGATGATTGTGATTTGTTGCCATTACAAAATCAGAATAACAGTTGCATTACCATTGAATTACATTCAATAAATTTTTTAAGACTTGTTTTGTGTAGCAAGTATATTCTGTTCTGTTATACCGTTGTGCTTTCACATGGAGATGCTGACGGGTTTGTAAACTTGATATATCTAACAAAATAATCATTAGTATATGTATCGTTACAAAGTCAAGCACTTATGTTGGTTCATGCATCTGACAGTATACTATTAATTCCTGTGTACTTTATCATTCGGTATTTCTACCTTTGCAGAAATTTAATGGATAATGAAAAAAAAAATATTTAATTATGGAAAATGAGACTACTTTTGTATTGCATCAGCATAGATATACACTTTTTGTATCCAATCAATTGGACATCGAGAATGACGTCATAATATGATTTTGTTTAAGTTAAATTAACAAAGCCAGAAAAATAAAATATTGTTTGTTACCAGGACTATTTTAGTCAATGTTTCAACATACAAACAAAAACAACAAACCCAAAAGTATACTAATTTTATTTTCATTCATTTTTCAATTATTTCAACCGTAAAAAAACAAAATAATCAAGTCGTAATCAGATAACATTTGGAGTAAAAAGCCAAACTGATGGGGTTGCAAGAGCATGCAATACATATGCGAAGCCCTGAAAAATGATAAGTGGTCATAGAAAAGTACTGTGTAAATACAAATAGGCAGTTTGTAATTACATAAACAAATTCAAAAGAAAACAATATAAGATACCTATGATAAGTTAGCAACAGTAAATAAATATATAGGAATTAATTACAAAAATACTAATTAACTAATCAACAATAACTTTTTTTCCTTATTTCTGAAATATCTGTAGATAAATATTCTAAAATATGAAAGACATTATTACATGAGTTTTATCACACTTGTAGACAAGGTGGTTTACTTTTAAATAGTTGAAAATAAACAACTAGTAAAAAGCTTAAAGTTGCACCAAGCACTGCTCCGAATTGTGTAGACAATGCAGCTAATCTTAGTCGCATCGGTCCATTGGAATGGCTAGACAAACTCATCCATATCCATGTACGCAAACTGGCGAATAAACAACGTACCACGATCCAAGTTAGGATCTACAAGATTCATAAGGAAATAAATAACCTAATTAAAAATCATTTCTGTATCATAGGATTGTACACATTCGACTAAATGACAGAAACAATTACTTGATGACCTAGTTTTTTTTTCGCTAACAAGTAATATCCTATTCTGCTTAACATCACTAACTACAATCATAGAGGCTTTAGTATAGGACGCATTAATCCTAGTCTCAGAGATAGATTTCGGCAACCTGAGGAATCTTATCCACAAAATCAACAGCTCTCTGTACAACTTTGAATTACCGTAGGTTAATAGTACATTTCGATCCGAATACACTGAGGTTCAAATCTCCCTACGCAAACTGATATACCAAGATGACATGATATATCTTCTAAATACGTCAGTTAGTATGTATATGTAAACCTTCATCAATTGCATTGCTTCCATTACCTAACGCCTTACTGCTTCAATGGGTCTCGTAACACAATAAATCCTAGTTTTATCCTGTCAGAGATGGTGGAGAAAATTTGTAGCTCAAATGGATGATTGTGGTGGTGTTCGACTGCTTCACTTCTATCTGAAGTTTGTGCTGATGATGTTGTTCACAAGAACAATGAAAGCTCCACAACCAAAACATCCAGCTCAGAGAACCAAACACCACCATATTTATCCTGAAACATTTATCTCATAGCTAACCATCCAAAGAGATCCATTAAAACAAAAAGTTTATTGTCCAACATCAACTAGCAGTAGGCATAAATGAATGCATTCAATGACAGCTAAGTCATTGCCATATAAAATTAACAATTCATTGTAAAACGTCCTATTGTAGAATAAAACTTAATGTATCATAAAACGTATATCTGTTTGATATTAAATTAGTTATCAGTTAAGTTTAAACATGCATAGAGAATGAGTATACAAAAAAATAACATCATACAAAATCCTGATCAAATTAATGCTAGAATTGTTATTTAGTACTGAATAAGCTTAAATACTTAATAGAAATGACATTGATTAGTTATTTGAAAATGGAATTGTATTTTTAGAAATCTCAGTAATTGAAACTATGCTGTTCCAACGAGTAATATATTTCTTAAATAACAGTAGTATTATACAAAGTCCAATGATTTATTTTTATATTAAGATTCAATAAATGAAAATGAGTGGTTAACTATTTAATACAAGTTTATCTTAGTGATCGTATTTATCATCCAGTGAAACACTTAACATTACTATCACTGGAATTCACGAAAAATATAATTAGATTTTTAAATTCTAAAAATAAACTAGCTCATTCATCGGGTAAGAATGTTAATAATACTATCTGTTGGCCCAAACTGAAGTAGAATGGACGAGGTTGTTTTACATACTAGATGTGCGATTACCAAAAAACCGTCCATTCTAATCTTGAAAAAAGCTCCATGCATAAATACTAGTTGTTATCCATGTTTCATAATTGGGAGGGTTCATTTCCATAATAAATGGTTCGTCTTTCATCAAATTGTAATTACACTGAGTGTTTAAAAAAAACACTAAGGTATTTTTATTGACTGAGACTGTAACCCGGATAATTTTAGAATAATTTATTAAAATAAGCAACAAAAACGAATAAAAATCAAGATGTAACATACAGCACTCGCAGAACCGAAACCACCTAAATATGGTGGACTGGGACTTGAACTAGCCAAATAGATTACATAAGCCACAGGTAACAATGAAATGAATGCGATGCTAATCCATTTCTTTTGAAGCGAACGCATACATACATTATTCATAATTTTGTCAGATTTTCGTATGTAGGAAATTTGATTATCTTCCTGTAATTCACAGTCCATAGTTTGCATATTTTGGAATGTTAATTCATCGGTATTATCTATTTCTTTAGAATAACGATTGACTAGAAATGTAGTTAGCACTGTCGTAATGGCGGAGAACACTCCTGGCAGTGTAACCGCCAAGTGATATGTAAGGGCGCCATATGCAGCACATGAATAAGACTGTATAGCTGGCAGAAATCCGTAATTTGATGCACTAATGTAAAAGATAAGTAAACATGATAAAAATGTGTTTGGTCCAGGTTGTTTCGTAACATGAACATCATTATGCAACTGTACAGTTTGTCCAACGTGATTCGAAACCGCAAGGTCGACTGAAAAAACAAGCAAAAATGGGTTTTAAAATGAATAGTGAGTCTAACTTCTGCAATCGCTGAAAGCCTAAAAAGAAATATTATACCTTTACACGAATGGTTAGTAATTTCAGCGACTAACTTGGTATATATCTGTGATATAATGGGACCAACAACGTGGAAGTAGAACTTTTGGGGTCAGTATATGAAGGATTATCTGTATTTCCGTTGTTAAGTTAACAGATGATTGGAAATTTTTGTCTCGATATTTTCATACCTTCGTTTGACACACATACAGTTGTCACATTTCTTACAGTTTTAGATTTATAGTTAATTAGTTATTACCGATACTACAGTTTTCTCGGGAGCAACTAGAAAGAGAGTTAGGCGACCATGTAAGCGATTCCCATCCAGAAGCAGGTTGGTATGATATCAGAAAGGCTGTGGAAACAGTAGTGATATCTGCTAGTAAGGTAAACCATAAGGCTAGGATGAAGCCGTATATCTCAATATCATCTACCGAACTGATGGATGCTCAAAAACTTATCCCACCTGGCTCTGAACATAACGAAGAGCGAAGTAGTGTTAATTGCAGGCTGATAATACTCAATGAACAGTGGTGGGTAGCGATAGTGAGAGAGACAGTTGTTCCACTTTATCAAGGAAACTGGAATTAGTAACCCAAATGTAAGTGAGACTACTTGAGAAAAGGATGGTCTTATTAATCATTCTCAATCCCGGGAATCGGATTGATGGACAGAAAACTTCAGTGGTCAGTTGGACTGGCATTCAGCCACACTTCGATTGCCCACGATATCCAGTCAACCTGAATGGCAAATCGATGTTGTCATGCGACTCTTTATGATGTTTAGTAAGCTAAAGAAAACTTTAAGCGAGGAAGAGCAGCAGAACCTGACAGGCTTACTCCTGAGAATTTTAAGCGTGGTGGTCCAGTTTTGGCAGCTAGATTGACTGAGATCTTAGGTATAATCTGGGAACTGGACGCAATCCCATTCGACTGGTATCAATCAGGGATTGTCCCAATTTAAAAGAAAGGACAAAAGTCCTCTTGTGACAACCACAGAGGAATCAGTATAACTAATATAGTGTCAAAAGTGCTAGCCTCGATTATACTTCGACGCCTAACTAGTGCTCGTGAAGAGCAGACTACAGAAAGTCAAGCTGCTTTCAGACCTTGACGCGGATGTATAAACCACATTTTCACACTACGACGGGTCCTGGAACACAGACACACATTTAGGCGTCTTCCTTAAGACAGCATTTGACTCTGTTCGTCGTGAGATTCTGTGACAGTGTCTGTCACTAGAGGGTGAACCAAAGAAGTACATTAACCTTATACAAGCTCTCTATTCGAACACCTCTGGTCGAGTTGGAGCTTATAGTAAACTGTCATCGGAATTTGTTACTTTAAGTGGTGTCCGTCAGGGTTATCCACTTTCTCCATTCTTGTATAATTTTGTCATAGACATGTTTTTAGAGTTAATTTTATCTTCGTCTGACTTTTCACGTGTGAAAATTCTACCAGGAGACATGCTTGTTGACAGAAGATAAACCAACGACAAAGTTCTACTTGGTGAAGACGCTGAAAAAATGCAGCCTTCTGACTACCCTAAGCAACAATGTAAGTATGTTCGGGATGCGATTCTCACCATCGAAATGCAAAATGTCGCTTGAAGAGTGTTTAGCGTCGGCACCTGATACGGAGTGAAGCAGTTAGGAGTGCTGACCGATTCACTTATCTCCGGAGTCCCATCAATGCTAATGTCCTAGAGTTGAGGATGATCGTAGGTTATTAGAATTCGACTATAGATGTCTTCGATGCATTGCTTTAATATCCTGCGACAACCGAGTAAGCAATGCTATAGTTAGGAAACAAGTAATAGGTATGGATGACAGATCAGTTGATGGAGTAATGAAACTTCATCAGTTGAGGTGCTTGCGACATTTGTTACGAATGACCAACTACCGACTGCCTCGACGAGCTATGTTTTGTGGTTGGCAAAAAGCTAGGGGCGGCCAGAACGGAACATGGCACAAATCCATGAAGTCAATGACAACTGGATTCAGTCGTGTTGGTAGGTGTTGATTGTCTGGTTTCGACACTATGAGATGATAATAATCGATCGTTAGAGATCTTGACTTATTTGGCTGAAAACCATTTGCGATGGCGCATTTGCATCCACTTTTTGTGTTTTCTCGACTCATAACCTTCTGAATTCCCCATCACCTTTATCTTTTTCTTTTTAAGTATATTTCACTATATTCTACTTCATGAATAATTTCCTCGAGCCTTAATCTTTCAGATTGCCGCTAATACTTCTACTATTTCTTCCACTATAGGATCTGAATCGATATTTGCGTCTCTGTGCTAATGCTGTATGCTAACCTGAACTGATGTACGCACGTACGAAGTTCTATTGTATTATTGACTGACCGATTGAAATGAATATTATGCTTTTGAAAACTTTGTAGTTTACACTTACTTTTATTTATTTATCAAGAAAAATAATGGTTAGGATATTCTGTGAGAAAAAAGTCAGTCGCTTTCTGAATAAACACAATCATAAATTATACTATATATAAACATATAATCAAAAAAATAATCTGGATGAAGAAATTATACCGTTTATTCTGTAATCATAAAAACTATTTAGAAGTATCGAATCAATGATGATAAGACTTATGTAACAAAAAATTAATTTTAGTCATAATATTAGATCAAAGGTGTTCATTGCATTAACAGAGAAAATGATCTACGTTGATGTGTAATAAAAAAAGTCGAATAAATTATTCTTTTCAATGTGGAAACTACGAAAGAAACTCTTACAAAAAAACAAACATCATAATGACATAAGCTTATTTATTACTGGTAGTGTATTAAAATGCTGCTATTTGAAAGAATATGAATTAATATTCATTCATCAGGTAAGCAAATAAATGTTTATTTTCCAATGTAAACAAAATAGAACACATGTACAAAGTACGGAATGAAGTTAGGCACCAGTGAATTCAATCTTCTGCAAAATACTTGTTGTGAACTACTTTTAAACATATTTATTTTCAAAAGAACGTAGACATATGCTTGTCACTGACGAAAACTGAAGAGAATAAAACAGAAGGTTGACTTCGCCTTGTGCTTTAAACTAACTTATCATAAGCGTATAACACCAGCGTTTAGAATTACTTAACAAGATATATGATAATTCTAGAAATTCGATATTAGCCAGTGAACTAACCCTACTACAAATTAGTGTATGTGTAGAAGTGATTAGTAAATTTTATTGTTCATAGTGTAGTGAATGAGAACACAGGTGGGGCAACCGAATTGTATTTAACGAAAATTACAGAGTTACTCAGTAAAATCGGAAAACCATATCGTAAATCGTTCATTTGCAAAAGATCAGTTCATCCTATGGAACTGGACTGTTCCTGTTGCCAAACATCAATCCATTGTCACTATTTATGCGTTTCATACAAATTCCATTGTTTTCTAACTCTTCTTTTCTTGATCTTCCCCCCATATTATGCTACCAGACTTTACGTTGACACTCACGTTATATACTACTTATAAGTAGTTCGCACCACAGCACCACAATAGGAGATATTGCTTGAGCCGGCTGCGTAGTTCAAACGTACTGTTGTAAACTAAATAATATGTAATTATTCTTAATTTATATTCACAATATTTCGTTGTTTTTTTTTTAACTCGACTTTTGTGCACAATAGTAACTAAGATCCTGTTAATTTAAAATTTTAGCTGTTAGAATGTTAAAGTCTCAGACTATTGCATGCTCTGACCAGTATCATATCGGAATATATTGATTGACACATTTTTAAATTATCAACTCTGGCGGATAAATCGATATGTTAAAGGATTCCTGAATAAATTTATTGAACACTGTAATATTTTTTAACGATATATCTTTATTATCAGTGTTATTCAAGTTCACTGGAATATGCAATGTTTTTCTTGTAGTAATTTAAGAAATGCCTGGTGAATTACAGTATTCAAAGCATAACATTAGTAATATGAAACATTGTAGTGATTCAAAAATGATCAAATATGTAACTAATGACCATATGAACGGTTATATAATGATAATAATAATAATAATAATAATAAATCTCAGTGTACAGTACTTTGAGTTATGTTTATCGTTTGAAAATAACATTATTTAGCTAAATTAAACTAAAATTTGGGTGAATTTTAGTCAGTAACTGTAGAAATTTACAATGAGATTTTTGTATTTATCTACACAATTATCATTATACCCAAACTTTTTCAAGATTAAAAAAAATCACACTCTGTTAATGAGTTTTCACTTTAGAATACATAATTCAATATACAAAAGTAAACAGGAAAACCTACTACAACATACCATTTTGAATATCTTTCAAAATCCCATTAGAAATCGACTGATCATCATTGGATTGACTATTGTTGTCATCTTTATTATCAATAGTTTCATTAGATTCTAATATGAAATTAGTTTTTCGATAATGTTCATGAATAGCTTTGCCTAGACCAATAGGCGAATAATCTAGCAGTATGAATGCAGTTAAAGATAACATTACAATAATGCATATTAAATATATGAATGTACTGAATGAGAAACGCGGTGGTGGGAAAAATGCCACCACATGATTTGTCCCATTAACTGAAGAAGAAGAAGAAGAAAAATAGGAAAGAAAAAGGAACAATAATAATAATAAATGAATGGAAGCAACAATAGTGCAGTTGAACTATTTATTTTATCATGAAAATATAACAATATTTTGAACAATACGTATTCAAATACAATTTCTTAGTAATATATTTTCATAATTTCAATTTAACTAGATACAAAAAAAATTATATTAACTGTTTTAATTAGCAACTAATAACTAGGAAGTGGTTAAATAGTTAAGGCATTTGATATTTTGTCGCTAATTCAAAGGTTCTAGCTCCGTACTATTTTGTTCGGCTTCGGCAACCTAGTAGTATCTAACTAGCCATTGCCCTTACACCGAAAATGTGGCTTGAAGCCGAATACGTGTATCCATACCTGGCAATCAATAGATAATAATGATTATTATTATTATTATTATTATTATTATTATTATTATAACTAGGAGATAACTTAAGAAATAAAGAAACTGATCATTGTATCAGCACGAAATCGACGTTTAAATAATCGTGTTAGATAATTTACCCAATTACAAAGTACAAATTTATATATTCAGCTTTAAATCACACTTAATGAACAAAGGACTAACCATTCAAACTGGTTGCTGAAACTGAACCAGCTAGAGCTAAAAATCGAAATCAGTCAGTTGAAAAACCAAGTAGTTTAACCACTAAGCTACATCATCTCTGCTGATTGCTTGCAACTGTATGATATCAAACAAAATGTAACACAATGTGGAGTTTACTAGTCTACTGTCTATATCGCAATTTGATTAGTAGAAGCCAATTAAACAACATGATAGAGCTTACTACTCAGTGCTTAATTAACATGAAGATGATATTCCTAGAGTTCAATCATGTGTCCAATAGCTGAGTGATAAGAATAACGTGAAATCGGATGACGTAAATTCGAAACCCGTAGAGATACATTTTTATCAGCCTCGTGTGCACAGTAAAACATGATTGAAAGAATTCGTTCACAATTAAAGACTAGATAACATGACATGGAGTACCACTCAGTGCTTAGTTAGTTCAAACATTTCTGTAGCGAAGGAAGACGAGTCTAAACTCAAAAAATACGGTTTACTTGTGAGTAATAATTCACGACAGTTACGGGAAGGGTTTTGTCGCCACGGTGACAAGTGCCGTATTTATTAATCCGTTATGTAAGATTTTAACTCGAATTGAAATAATAAATTTGACTAGCTGAATGAGACTCATTTTAATTTTCGCTAGGAGGATATACATATATTACGTATCTATTAGTAATAATAAAATGAGTGCAACATACACTAGTCAGTAGCCATTTCATTATAATACGAAAAATTAAGAATATTGACCATAACGAAGATATAATATAATTTAAAATTTTGACAAACAATCACTTTGTATGTGTTAAAGAATTTAGAATATTTAAAAACAAAAACTATTATATTAATTTTACCTGTTTTATTGATACATTCTGGTTCTGAACTAACTGCTTGAATAAGAGCTAATACACTTGGAACTAAATCACTAAATGCTTCACCGAAATGCAATGCACCTACATACGATTGAGGCATTCCATTCAAATAAGTAACAAATGTAACCGATGATGTACAACCAACAATTGAAGCAAATAAAGCTAAGACAAATAATCCAACACTATGATAACCAAGTTTCAATATTGATATATAAACAACCGACTAAAAATTAAAAAAAAGAAAAGAGTTAGAAAAAATATCTATTCTAATGAAATTAAAATATACAGACGGAGTTGTTTTGATTATCGGTAAAAAAAAAATAAATAATAAATTCACTTATTAAATAAATGTGAATAAACAGTTTAACGAGTTTAGTTTTAACCAGTGATTTGAAAGTTAGAATTTATTCTTTTTACAGATTTTTTTTTCACAAATATTCAACTGTGTATGCACAAATGCATTCATTATACAATACAGAATGATAAATATATTAATAAATATTCTGGTACATTCATTATACATAGTAATTACATTATCTTTGAGTAATTAGATTGATTGAATGACCGATTACAATATCAATATAACTGATGTGTTTTTCTTCTAATAATTTAGCATTTCTTAAAGAATATACATCATCTGATTCTATTCAAATCAAAGCAAGAATGAAAAGGGGAATAATTTATATTTTAATAAACTTGAATGACAGAAATAAATTATAGCTTATAAGGAACTAACATAAGACTTTTCTTGGTTTATCCACTAATTAGTTGAAGAATAGATTCATCAGTACATCCCGATGAGTTTGATCATAACATTCTAATAGTCAAGCCTTTATTCATCTTTTTGACGTAAACTCTAAATACTAAAGTATAGCTTGAACTTTTAACCTGATAATTTATAACTGAGTCTTGAAATCGACCAGTTATGATTGCAATTAAATAAAAAGGTACCATTAAAAAGTGAATTTAAGAAATAATTAAGTAGATACATTGTTAAGACATGAGAATTTATGAGTTTTTTTATGCACCACATATTACATGGAATATATCAAACTGTGATATTGTATTTTATTCACATGATCTATAGTTCAAACATGATTCTAACTAAGTTCAACTTTCTCATTTTATAACGAAAATATTGATGAAAAACACGATCTCTTTGATGAGTAAAGAAACAAAAATAATTAACAACAAACGACACAGAAAATCTGACAGATGTGTGTATCAAACAAGTTTAATTACTAAATATATCGATTTAAACAACAGAATTTCGAATATTAGTGAAGCGAAAACAGATGTCCGAAAGTTTACAAACGGTTATAAATCATTCGCTAAGGATGATTTAACAAGGTATGTTAAGAATAACAGAAATATCTTTTTCAACACTTTGCAACGGTCCAATAAGTTGATTGGACATAGGAAATCAATTTACATTAGCTAAAAAAAAACATCTAAATATACATGACCTAATGAGTGGCTAAATTCAAAAGGGAGTATGTAGATTACCTTATCCAAAAATATCATCTATATTTTTTTACTTCATTTAATGTATGATTATATCACATATGCGTCAAAAACATTCATTTACAAGAGACCAGTAAACCCGATGGAAGAGAAAGTAACACATGCAAGAGAGAAGTGGACCTTAAAGAGAAATGGATGTCTCTGATGGAAAATACAAGACGTAGGTATTCTGTTATAACGCTACCAGTAAAAACTGCTCCAAATGGAATATCAGTCAGGTAAATTAAGAATATCAGTGGTTTAATAAGAATTTTTGTGCACACCAAATAAAATCATAAGGGCTATTTCTCTGTACTTATCAACAGAATGCTAATGATTAATTCAGAGTGAATAGAGGTGATATGTTGCGACATAATACATGAGATAGCAACTTACATTAGTTTCTGCATAACCGTATACCATCTGATACATTTTCTTCTTAAAAGTAAAATTATATTTTAACCGGTCAGCACTGCTAAAAATCTAACACTTTGAACATCGGTAGAGAAGTTGGTAACAATTTGAATTTCCTCAACGCTTCAGGAAAAGTAGTTTAAAAGTTCTGATTAATTAAGAGATCCATAAATATATTTTCTTAGGATTATTAACGTCAGATCACAACATTTCAACCTATTGTTTAATCAACCCCATGATATGCCAATTAATTTACAAACTTTGATTAGTATTGCAGACTAGTAAATCATTGCCATTAACGATACATTTGCATAGGAAAATAAATTAATTAGCCATTCAAATAGACATAATACAGTTGAAATTACTCGATACATTCGGGAATAATAAATAAATTAATTTGTATTATCTGATTTCAAAACTGATAGGTAAAATTTATGACGGGGTAGAAGCGAATAAAAACTGACTGGTTTGAGACTCTTTATTTCATTCTTGATTATTCATTTATCAAGTTATATGTTAGTAACAGTCACTTCGTCTATTCCAGTGATTTTTCCGAGTCATATTAGACTGTCGGAAATTAAGTTGAGAAGTAATTAGTAATTATCAGTATAGGGTTGTGAAGGTTGTTAAGTTTCATCAAGATCATGAATCGAACAACTATTATGTACTCATCAGTGAATAGCTCCGAGAGGGAACTCTCAGAGTTTTAGTGAGTAGCCTCGACCAGTGGAGTTTAACCATATCAGATATGAGGCAGTTACCCGTTGTAACAATGGGTGATGTCCGCGCTATATAGTAGACTGACTGAAGCTAGTTAGTGATAGCGCCGGAAAACAAAACAGTGCTCTAGAGGTTAAGCATTCCAGCATGATAGCAAATGCCTTGGGTTCGATTCTCTGGGTCGTGGACCCGCATTGCTGAGAGTTCCCATACTAAAACGGAACGGTCGTCCAGAGCTTCCGATGGTGACCAAATACAGATCGGTTCATGATTTCAATAATTTAAACATTTTTTCAGTATGGCAATAACAGCTATATGCATGTTAGACAATATTTTTAAACATAGATTAATAAAGATTTGTAACTCTTAATAATAACATAACTAAATCTTAAAAATCCCCATTTTGAATATTAGAACAACACATATAAGAAAACAAAATTGTTTTCAATTTCATTTATATTAGAGTAAAACCTGATGACGATCTAACTGAAAACAATATTGTTCGCTGATATGAGTTGTTCTAATATCTAAATCTAGCAAACAAAATAGCACTTACATCCCAAAACTGCGAAATCAGTATGCACGATATTAGACCAACGGCGAGTATTATGTAGTTGGCTATTCTCTCAGGTGGTTGCAAACAACGCGAACACAATGCATTTGATTTAGCTTTGAAGAATTTTGTCATCGAAACATAGATCACTGGTGCCACATTGGCAATCTAACAATGTGTAAACCAAAAAATGTAAAACACCTTTATTTCAGTACAAACAACTAGTTTAGGGAAGTGTAAGAACAAACAGTAAGATTCATTTCCTCCACATGTAATTCATGAAACTACATTATAAATTGTCTATAGGTCTTTATAAGGTCTAAAATCTTACGAAGTATATTTTCACGTAGTTAACTACACAAATGAAGAATATTACATTCATTATTCATTTCATTCATTCGAGTCACAATTTGTGATATGGTTCAGCAACTTGAACTGATGTGCGTACGTACCAAGCTCTACGTTGTAGATGACTGACTGACTGAAACCAAGGTCCGAATAGAATTACGGTATAGAGACAACAGAAATATAGAAAATTCATTTAGTATAAAATTAATCCAAATGAACTATTTAGACAAATTCAAGTTTTTCATGTAGAGTACACTATAGACCTAAAATTAATGATTAGACTTATTGATATCTTTAAAATGGTTTTTTGTCAAATAAAGTTTTCTATAAACGAAACGGAGTCTATCCTTAGATGTTTATTGTCAACAACAAAAAATATCATTGATACAAGAGTAACTGAGACATAGACTTTAGGAACCAAATGTTACCTTTATTTTATATGGGTTGGACAAAGATGTGCCACGCGCTTTGTTTGCATTTATAGATAATATCGAATCAATAATGCAATTACAAAAAGTCAGAAATGTGATAACTATCTATGGTGGGATGGTTTTTCACAGTAATAGAACAACAGACTGTGTATGTAGTTTTACGGTCTCCACCGTAAATAATTTGTAAAAGCTTCTACAGAATTGGCCCAAGTTGAGTTCTCAACATACCACGTGATAAGTAGTCGCCTGAGATTTTGCGGAAAAAATTGAGAACATGAAATCAGAACAGAATAAAATCTTGGCGTTTCATGAACTTTGTGATCTTTTTAAAAACTCATGGTAAGGTGAAAATCAGATTGAAGCAACCATTAGAAAACTTTATCACCGAGATAGGGCACTAATCTATTTATAACTGAAGAGTTATAATTACTTAAAAATGATAAAAACGCCGGTTAAATACACTTAATGCAATTGACTTTTTTGTATTAATTAATGAAATCATTTTTGACTTGATTCGAGTAGAAGTGATATGTCTGAAAGTAAATACCTATAACAGTGATCTGAATTTCTCGTCCTTTTATTGTCATGTTATCATCCATGAAAGTTCAAAAGATCTTACAAAACATATGAATGTTACATAAATCTGGTCTGTGAAATATATTAAAAAATATATTCATGCATGTATAATATTTCATGCAGTTTATGACTGAAAAAAAAACTGTCAAAAACAGTGATAATTTGAACTCTTCAGTAAAACTACTAGCTATTTTACTATTTTCAATTTCATTTTAATAATTAATACGGATAAACCTATTCAGTGTTTAAGTAAACATTATTAACAATTCAACGCACTTGTATAATGATTATCAGGTAAGCAGGCAAACTCCAACCTTCTGGTAAAACATTCACCAATATCGGTAGTTCGACAAATAATCCATTAACAACAATCCACGGTCCTAAACCACATAAACTGACAAGACAAGCTGCAAGCCATGTGAACTTTATGTCATTTTTTGATGAAACCATGCTAAAATGTGAAAATACAGTTATGAGTAAACATATTTAGTCCTATCAATAAAATTTATTTTTTTTTCAAAATCTCAGTTATATTAAGGTAGTACACAATATGATCAGTGTATAGATTGATTGTGTGCATAGAACAGAGGAAGTTTTGTCTTATAGATAGCAAGTCTGATGAATAATTTATAAAATTTGCACAATCTGAAGAGATTCCAAGTAAAATTTGAGTATTGAAAACACTAAACAATCAGTCGCGTGTAACGCAGAACCTGAGAAAAACGATAATGAGCAAAAATTACTCTTATCATGTGACTAGGACAGAGACCGCGTATTACCGTCTTATCAGTAAGAGATGAAAACTGGAAAAATGATTTTGTATGCATAAATTTCATTGCTAAGTTGTGATTCACATTACTTCTCATATATTTAGTAAATGAAAATTCATCAACATTGAAATCCTTTGTAGTGTCAGATGTTATTTTGTAGATTTTATGTTGTATTCACTGAATGAGTATTGAAATTTTCATGGATTTAATGGTTCCATTTTTAACCACAGAACAATGCTTTACATGACGACGATGTGCTCATTGAGTTATTTCAAGCTATCTTCACAGGAGCGGGTAAGTTCATAAATACACATACA
This sequence comes from Schistosoma turkestanicum, assembly GCA_944470395.2. Classification (NCBI taxonomy): domain Eukaryota; kingdom Metazoa; phylum Platyhelminthes; class Trematoda; order Strigeidida; family Schistosomatidae; genus Schistosoma; species Schistosoma turkestanicum. The sequence goes on along the minus strand of OX103979.1, from coordinate 10,112,066 downwards.
ATCTGAAGGATTCCAAAGTCATTTGTTAGTAAAAATTTTGTCAATTTTATTCCTGATAGTTCATCGATTGCACCATCTTTGAAAATAGCATTTAGCATTTTGATTTTTTTATACTAACTGTATCATACGCTCCGTGGATTACTGTAGATAGTTTGCCGTCACATTATCTCAGGTGATGAATAAAAAGCATTACAGTATTAAAATATTCACATTTAATGCAACCTAAAAATTGATGCATGTAGGACATTGAAAGTTATTTTTAACGAACACTTTCTAAGTTAGAATCATTATTTTAGGCCACTTCAATACTCATGATGTTTTCTCGAGCTATCTACATAAACTGTTACAACTTTGACATAAAATGTTTTAAATCAATTTTTAACTAGTGATATTTTCATTCTTCCAACAAAGCACCTAATATAGTTCACACTGTAATCAGGACTATGATCGAAATGAATAAGTGATGTCTCATTTCACATACATTTACGTTAAAATTCATAGATAAATAACTAAATTAATTATTACTAATGACAAGTTAAGGGTTTTTAAATGCAAAAATAAAGTACACATATAATTCAAGCTATATTGTCTATAAATACTCTTTACGGTGACCGATTGCTAAGAGTTGATATATTGACGAAAAGCCGAAGCGTTATTCATGGTCCCCTGAAACCCCGTTCTAAACTGCATGTTGGAGCTTATAATGTTCAGACATTGTGTCAAATAAGACAACAGGTTTCCTTAGCTATGACTTTAGAATCTCGCACCATCGATGTATGCAGCGTTTCCGAAACGCGCACATAGGATCCGAGTAAAATCACTCACGCTTCGTGTACCCGGAACCCCTGCGGCAGAACCAGCTTTCCTAGACTGGATCCCTGTAGATAGTAGCTTGTGCGCTGTCCGACTAAACGGGACAGTAGGGACTAGTAACCATAAAGAAACTGGCCATTGTCTTTTTGTCGTATCTGCCTACGCTCCCACTGACTGCAGTTCAGATGAGGTAAGAGATAAGTTTTACAGAAACCTCTCTAACCTGAAAGTTAAGCGCTCTGATATAGTAATAATGGCTAGTGACTTCAATGCTCAAGTAGGTAGACTAACTGAAAAGGAAAGACACTTGGGTGGATCTTATGCTGTCGCGGCTCAAATAACAGATAATGGTGACCGTCTGTTGCAACTGTGCTCAGATAACCAACTATTTCTAGCAAACACTAATTTTAGGCATAAGGAAAAACATCTCTTGACATGGAGACCCCCAAAGTCGTCTTAACGCTGGGCCAAACTAGATCACATTGCCATCAGCCACAGATGGAGGGGTTCGATAGAGGACTGTCGCCCGTTTTGGGGCATATGTTTAGATTCAGATCATGCTCTAGTGCGAGCGCATATTTGTTTGCATCTCACAAGGAAAACTCGTAGGGTTCTACTCAAAGATAACATAGCTAGGAATATATTTCAGGAACAACTAGAAAAACAGTTTGGCAGCCATGTAGTAAATAATGCCCTTCCGGAAGCAACTTGAGACGATATCCAAAAAGCTGTGGAAACAGCAATGATATCTGCTAGCAAGCTAGACCATAAGGTTAGGGAGAAGCGGTGGATTTCAGTAGCGACTACCGACTTGATAGATGGTTGGAAACTCATCCCGTCTGGATTTGAGTACGATGAGGAGCAGAGTCAGCCTAGGCGAAGGACCAGAAGAAGAATAAGCAATGATCGCGGAAAGTGGTGAGTAGAGAAAGCAAGGGAGACAGAAAAAGGAGAGACGACAGCAGGAAACTTTTTGGCTTTATCAAGAAAACCGGTATTAGAAATCCATCTGTCAGCGAAACTATCTCACAAAAGGATGGTTGTATCATTCACTCTCAACCCAGAAGACTAGATCGATGGGCAGAATACTTAAAAGATCGATTCAACTGGCCATCAGCCACACTTCGGTTGCCCACAATCTCCAGTCATCCTAAGTGGCAAATCGATATAAGTCCTCCGAGTCTTCACGAAGTTTAGAAAGCTAAAGGAAATCTGAGGCGGGGAAGGGTAGCTGGTCCTGATGGATTGGCCGTTGATCCTTTTACGCACGGTGGACCATTTTTAGCAGTTAGATTGACTGAGATCTTAGCTAGAATCTGGGAACTAGACGTAATCCCATCCAAGTGGTCTCAATCCCTGATTGTACCAATTTATAAGAAAGAAGTCCTGCTGTTGTAATCACAGAGAAGTCAGTTTAACCAACACAGTATTTCAAATATTGGCCTCAATAATACTCGGACGCCTAACTAGAGTTGGTGAAGTACAGACCAGAGTAAACCAAGCTGTTTTCAGACCTGGACGTGGATGTATGTATAGACCGGATATTCACACTACGTCAGGTCTTAGTACATAGACACGCTTTCAGACATCCCACAATAGTAGTATTTCTCGACTTTAAAGCGGCATTCGACTCTGTCGATAGTGAGGTTCTATGACAGTGTCTGTCATTGAAAGGTATGCCTATACAGGCTCTCTACTCGAACACCTCTGGTCGAGTTAGAGCTTATGGCGAACTGTCATCGGAATTCTTTACTTCAAATGGTGTCCGTCGGGGCTGTCTACTCTCTCCATAACTGTTCAACTTTGTCGTAGATATGCTTATAAAGTTAACTTTATTCTCATTTGACTTGTCAAGAGTGGAGAGGAGACACGTTTGCTGACTTAGAGTATGCTGATGACATAGTTCTATTTGGTGAAGACGCTGACAAAATGCAATCTTCGGGCCATGTGAAGCATGGTCGGTAAAAGTTGAGAACATTGGTGGGTTATTAGAATTCGACTATATATATCTTCGATGCATTGCTTTTATATCCTGCGACAACCGAGTAAGAAATGCTATAGTTAGGAAACAAGTAATAGGTATGGATGACAGACCAGTTGATGGAGTGATGAAACTTCATCAGTTGAGGTGCTTGCGACATTTGTTACGAATGACCAACTACCGACTGCCTCGACGAGCTATGTTTTGTGGTGTAGGATTGGGTTGGAAGAAAGCTAGGGGCGGCCAGAACAGAACATGACACAAGTCCATGAAGTCACTGACAACTGGATCGAGTCATGTTGATAGGTGTCGACTACCTGGTTGGGGTCCGCGAGATGATAATAATCGATGGTTAGAGACCCTGAGTGACATGATTCAAAATCGTTTGCAATGGCGCAAGTGCATCCATTCAAGGTGCTCTCTCAAATCCTTATCTTCTGGATTCGTCAGCACCTCTACCTTTGCCTGTCTAACCTTATCTCACTGAATTATGCTTCTTCAATAATATCTTCAAAACCTAGTCCTCTTAATGACTATTAATACCTCTACTATCTCTATCAATATGGGATTTGATTTGACATTTGCGTCTTTGTGCTAATGTGGTATGGCAAGATGAACTTATGTACATACGTACGAAGTTCTACGTTGCAACTGGCTGACTGACTGACTGACTTAATAGTGATCATACAGTTTTGCCATTCTACGTTATAGATGATTGACTGACTAGAATAGCTATATAAGTTTGTGACAGAAACCCTAGATCTAATTTTAGTCTTTGGTAGTAAATGTGGCAGACCAAGCGATTGATATTATCCCAATTTTCAGTACTGTGAAGATCAAATCTCTAATAAATGTATCAATAGCTTTATGAAGAGACTTGATGAACACGTACTCACATACGGATTATCATCTCCCTCGTGGACAAGCTGTGCCTGATGCATGCCTTGAGACTCGCCAGTCGTTATTATTTCCATCTTCTCAGACTACTAACTTAATCTTTCTCGCCTGTTATCTCTATTTCCTCTCCCTTGATTACACTTCCGTTCTCTCTCGCAATCTTCACTACCAATTGGTAAACGAAATTATCTATATATTACTTAGTTCTGAAATCCTCTTAGAATATTCTCCCTATTATTCTCCATATTGCAACTAACTGATCTCCGGTCTGGTAGTGTGATAGCTGCTGGTATCCAAAAACCCTACTGGCCTGTAACAAACGTTTTCATTCAAATCACGGGACATACAAACTCACAAACAACTGCCAACTGACTGGAATTCGACAGTCCGTTGGCTAGAAACTCATTCATTGGACATTACCAAACTCCTGGAACTGTACTGAAAGAACAAGAATCGTGGTGAAGAAATCAATTGGTTTATACTAGCTCGTGAAAAATGTATTGGATACTGGAAGGTGATGATATCACGTGTTCTGGTAGGAAACTCCAGACGTAAATGATATGTCCTTTTAAACTTTCGGTGTTCTTTCATCCTATTGGTCCCAGTTGTACGGGAGAAATAAGACCTGTTAGTACCAAAGTCATCGTTTAGTTTATGGAAAGCCTGTGTTAAATCGCTTCGTAAATTGCAGTTCGATAAAGAAAATATCTCCAAGCAACTCAGTCAGTTCCCGTACGATATATCAGTGATACTTCGAGTCATTTTTGAAGTTATTTCGACATCTCCAAATTGAAAACAGTTTGTTAATACAGTGCTTAGTAACCTTTGTGTTTACGGACATACGAGATCTATGCTGAAGATTCAGAGTAAAAGTTAAAATGGAATTTTATACAGCTTTAGCAAACATATAATTGCACGTTGAATCACATCAAGTACTTAAATACACAAGTTACCTTAGAGACAGGTGTACACACGAGTTCTGTAATTTAGCTTAAAAAAAAATACTGAACTGAGTTTGGTGATACATTTTGTGATTCACGTGATGTCATGTTGTAAAGAGATCATTAATATTCTCCGATACTGAATAGAGGCTTTCACTATCAATAATAAGTATACATAAACATATATGTATAATTATTTTAATCAATGACGACAAGACAACACAGCAACCTTACAATGGTGATACTTCAGTGTAGCCGATAATTCAAAGATGTTCGAACGTCGTCAAGGTTGTGGGTTATTGTTCAATTTGGGCATGACGGAAGGTTGGATTGCTTGAGTGAAGGATTAGTCGCACAACATAAGCGATGGTGATCTGGTGCGGATGCGTGGCGGATTATCTTTAGCTAGTGATATTGAATTCATGCCGAATCCCTGGTATAAAACTGTTTGTACAGATGACTTTAAGACATCACTGTGGAGGTAGATTGTGTCGGTGTCGAAGCATCTACGTGTACTCTTGATGTAGATTAAGTAAAGCAGTGGATCCAAGACACTGCCCTGAACAGCACCACTGATTCTAGATGGTGTATATATATTGTGAAATCAATTTTACCGTCTGATGTCTCTTTGTGTGTAAAGATAGCACCCATTGCAAATTGGCGTAAATAGCTGCAATCGATTGAAGTTCTTTAATTAAGAGATTTTTAGTCACCTAATCGGAAGCTGTCCTGACGTCAAAATACAATTCGTTCACTATTTGCTTGTCACATCACTAGTCATGTAAGCTAGTAATCTCACTATAGAAATCTATTTGACAGTTAGTTCAAGTCCTAGTTTACTGAATCTGTGTTGAGAGGAGTCGATAAGACCAATCCAAATTAGACGGGATGAACAATATTTTACTACTTTCTTCAACATCAGATGTATAGTGAATCGGATAATATACTACTTCACGGGATAACAAATGTTAATCCCGTTACTCTAAGAATCAAATAAAATGCCGATTCTAGAGAAAGAAGTTTATTTAGTGCTAGCCTCATGATATCGAAATAGTATCGAGGCCGGAGTGCGTAAAAACGGCTAACGGCTCTTCGTAAACGTATACCACTAGAGATCTATAATAAGATAATAATAGTTAGTCTGTAGTTTGGGAATACGTGTTTTGAGCCTATTTTATATCTGAGATCAATAGTGCCTTTCACGATAAAGGGTGTAAACCAGTCTTTGAGGAAATCATAAATATTTTGAATAATAGTGTTAGAATGTCTGGAGATGTCAATTGCACCAAAATTTAAGGGTTTTAGGGGTGGCGTGTATTGTGCTAAAATAGAAGTTTTTGGCGTCGGGATTATCTTTGCTGAAGTTAAGTTCAACATTTGAATAAGTTATGTTCACATTGATGGCAAACCATGCACCAAGTAGCTCGCAGATGAAGGTTTGTTTTTAACACAGCACTCCATTATGCAGTATAAAATGAATGATGTAGTTCGCATTCGACCACGAACTTAGTGGGTTTCTGATTCCGAATGTCTTTAGTTCGAGAAGAAACCTTTTGTGTAAGACCTTGTAAGAAGCCTTCTCAAGGTCGAAGGACAGGACTGGTGCTAGCAGCCCTTTGTTTTGTATTTGGATTATATCATTCAGATAGTCTTGTAGGCATGTGTCTTGTGGCATGGACCCCAGGAACCCATGATGGGAGGTCGATTTGAGATTTTGATCTAGTATGTGTTGCATTACCGCAGATTTTACTACTTTCTTAATCATTCTGGACACTACTGAGGTTATGTTTGTAGGCTGGTAATTTTCAGCGTTCACAATAGGCCCAGATTGTGGGGATATGTGTAGTCTTCCAGGTATTAGGTTAACATAATGCGGAAAGTGATATGGTGAAAAGTATAAGAAGTATAACACGTAGATCACTGGTTCTATTTTTCAGCATGCTGGCTATGATACCATCTGTTCCCTCAGTGTAAGAGTGTTTCAGTTGGCTAATCTCCGTAGAAGTAATCTGGATGCTAAAGTTTACACTGGTAATTTTATAGGATGGTATTAGGGTCGGCTTTGATTCGTTTTGTTAATGAGACACAAAATTGTTCGCCAGCTATAATAGTGATACTTTTAGGGTCTTCATGAACTTGGTTACCCATATTAAATACTCTCTATTATTCCGAGAAAGTGTTAATATATGTGGCTTCTTTCATTTGATTGGAAGAAATAGCTATTTAACCTGCATTTCTGTAGTTCGTATGTATTAACTCCGCTGAACAAACAATCAATTGAATAATCAATCTTTTATTTAGAAGTCATTGTTTGAACTGGTAGTTAAAGGTAGTCCTGGAAAAAGTCATACCATTATTTATGCTCTTCGCAATCAAGTACGACTTGAAGACCTTTTCTGTCAAAAGTTTCCCTTTTATATATCAATAGTATGTAAATTCATTGTTGTAGTTTCTTATTCACGCCATGAAACATAATAATTTGAATTCACTACTGCTTCATTAGTGACTAAGAGAGAACGAATTTAACATTTCTGGGTGTTACTAGTTAGTTTATAGAATGTACTTGCTCGTGATTACCACATGAACGTCACGATGAAAATCCGAACCTTGGACAGTTGGATAATAATGCAATTGGATATGTATAAGTGGGCCACATGGCGAGATTTGAAATCCGAAGCGTTAGTATTAAAGATGTCGAATATGGTAAATTTCTGCTTCATTCTTTGGAATTCATAGGGAAATATGCACTCATTATGCTGAAATATTTTAGCACTAGCAAAAAATTTGTTTTAATTTTCTTTTAAGTCATCAAATAATTACTGATACATAGTGTAAAGTGTAAAAACTGCGAATACCGTGAAAGAGAGAAATTCCATAAAATGATGGCAAGAAATATAAGGAGAAAATCTTACATACTTCAGAATCGACAGAGAATGAAAGTGTTGACTTAAATTCAAGAAACTGTCTTGCAGTTTTTCCGGTATCCGTGTGCCTAATTATGTAACCATGCCTTAAAAGCTGATTTTGCTTCACGTCTACATTCTGCCTAAACAACTGAGACTCAACCCCACCTCACCGAAGTCTATTATTACGTTACTAAGTTTAATAATTATGTGAGAGAGTAGACTGCTTAATCTGCTTCAAATTAAAATCAGCATTTATTATCTTGAGGCCCTTAGCCCCTTAAAGATTTAAACAATTGAAAATGACATCACAGGACTGCAGAATAATTTGAAGGCTTTGTATTGGGAAAATCCCGTTACTGGAGTTTCTATGTTTTCTACTGAACTGTATTATGTTGTTTACACTGGTACTTAATTATGGCGTCAGCCATATCGGATTCGACACTCTGGTGGGTGATACTTGAATATGGACTGTTAGGGTGCAATTTTGGACCCTTATGGAAGCATTCTTCCAGAATTGGAAACACATTGTGTTAAATTTGAAGCAGAACAGTGTAATATTGTTTAGGTAATTGTTTCTACTAATAGAACCGTTTGTTGCCCAGATGAATAGCTTTTTTGTCAGGATATCCGGGGAAGGCGCGTATCTAGACTTCTATAACTGTTCTTCCAAATTCAGAAACCACTTCAAAAACCCTAACAAGGACTGACAGTAACCTGTCGTCAACCTGTTAGGCAGGAGGACAAGCCAGCATTTCTGATAAATCGAACCAAACATCGACCGACAGATCTTCTCTTCGTATACATGAAAGTCGCAACAACTGGAATCGTTACTAGGATCCGAAAGCGTCCGTTCCATTTTACTTCTCTGATTCTAATACTAATGAGCTTTTTTAGTGAATACTAAATCGAACTTTCGAAGAAAGTCTGAAATACATTCAATCAAGCCGTGCAAAAAATAAATAGGAGGGGACAAATATGTCAGCCTTCATTTAAGGTGCGGTTGATGCTATGTGTAAATGCTACAGTGATTCATCCGTGCAAAACGATTGCATGTTGTTTGTTCCATAAATTTTGGACTGCTCCCTACGTGCTTATTAGAATAAGAATTGAAAGTTTCTGGATATTACTAGCTAGGGCATGGAGTGTCGTTATTCCTTATCGTTACATCCAAACCATGTTAGTGATAACGATTTTCTCTTCCTCTATCCAACTAATAGGCGTTTACCCATTTGATTCATGATCCATCCTAATTTCAGGAATATTGAGTCTATTGTTAGGTCTCCATACTATTTTTCATCCTTATTTTATCGACAGTTACTTAGCTTCTTTTATACTCAGTTATACTATTCGTTTGTAAACAGCAAACAGTGTATCTTTACTGATTTCTATGTTTGTAATGTTGTATCATTCATATAGTTCTGTGATAAGCCTAAGTAGTTACATAAACAAGTGGCCTCAGTTGTGTTCACAATTACTATTAACTTCTCGCAACGCTTGTGACTGTTATTCAATCTATTATACATTCTTAGAATTTTTGTTTCAACGCAACACGTGCCACATTTGTTTGATCTTAGTCGCAATGCGGCCGTCAACAAATCGTTTTAAACAATATACGCCTTGACGGTCCGAATGTCTACTATAAACAAACAAGAAATGAATAGATAAAGTCAATCAACCTTGGAGAGTTGTCTCACTATTATTTCAAAGTGATTAGATGCAAAAGAACTGTACGATTACAAGTAGCAAATGTTTTACTTTTTAAGAAACCCAGGATGACACCGACTGTCTGAAACTTACTAATAAGAAAGTTGACAGTAGCTGCATTAGTGACCTAAGTACCAACAGTGAAGGATTTTTAAATGTTTTGGAAGGAAACAAACATAGCTTTATGCCACTAGATGTAGGTAGTACCACCACTTTGGAAAGACAGATAGGACAACATTCAGACTCGAAAACCATGGTCATATATAATCACAGTAAGATTCCGTTTTCCTCGATTGATAAATGCCTGGATTTCAAGCAGAAAATGGACCTTCACTACGAAATAAGTTGCAAAAAATATTACTGAAGACAGCACTATCTGGCCAATCAAAAACGATTTCGGAAGTCGTCTCCCTAATGTCACCTCATAGCACGATCTCGGTTTTATAACCACAGAAAGCCTCTACACAATCCAGAACAATAAGTGGGATGCAGCCAAGGCAAATGTGACTCTTCACTTTATGCAAAGACAACTTGATTTTATCACGACACAATTACTTTTGATGTTATTTAAGACATAGGTGCGCCCAAACCTGGAGGTTCACAATGTCATCGCACTCCTTCTGCTTAAAAGGGACATAAATCTCTTGGATTTAGGGCAGAGAAGAGCAACGAAACGTGTGATAGGGTTCAAGAACAAACCTCATAAAGATAGACTCCAACACTTGGGATTATTCCCCTCGAGTTACGGGAGAATCAGAGGTTATCTGATTATGGCGTACAACATATTAGGCACGCCAAACAATCCCAACGTCAGCATCTTACCGATGCATCACCAACACTCCAATCGAGGCAATCCTCTAAAAATTGCACATCAAAGGGGGAACACTCAGGTTCGTGCACAACACTTCTCATTAAGAGTCGTTGCAAATCGGAGTCCTCTCCTAGCCGAGGTGACCACAGCTTTCTCAGTGGAGAGCTTCAAGAAGAGACTTGATGAACACCTACTCACATACGAATTATCATCTCCCTCGTGGACAAGCTGTGCCTGATGCATGCCTTGAGACTCGCCAGTCGTTATTATTTCCATCTTCTCAGACTACTAACTTAATCTTTCTCGCCTGTTATCTCTATTTCCTCTCCCTTGATTACACTTCCGTTCTCTCTCGCAATCTTCACTACCAATTGGTAAACGAAATTATCTATATATTACTTAGTTCTGAAATCCTCTTAGAATATTCTCCCTATTATTCTCCATATTGCAACTAACTGATCTCCGGTCTGGTAGTGTGATAGCTGCTGGTATCCAAAAACCCTACTGGCCTGTAACAAACGTTTTCATTCAAATCACGGGACATACAAACTCACAAACAACTGCCAACTGACTAGAATTCGACAGTCCAATGGATAGAAACCCATTCATTGGACATTACCAAACTCCTGGAACTGTACCGAAAGAACAAGAATCGTGGTGAAGAAATCAATTGGTTTATACTAGCTCGTGAAAAAGATATTGGATATTGGATACATGTAGACACTTTTCAAAAGGAAAGTTACTTCGACGAGTACCTACATGTGATGTTCGCATGCAAGGATTGTTAGGTTGTTAACAGAAGGCACAAATCAATTTGCTTTGGACTTTACATTCTCAAAGAGGTTAAGAAATTATTTTGATTATTTGTGTGTTTTCCATTATCCAAGTAAAATTACTTTTGAGGACTCTGCCCAAATTTTATTTAGTTATTAGATTGTCAATACTAACCATTTCATCGGAGCTTAATGTAATCGTATATGATTGTTTCAACTTGCGAAAAACTGAGGAAGTCTCTTTGTGTAGAAATATAGATCATTTCGACTGGTGTAATTTTTCAAATTCATAATCCCGATAACTATCCAACGCTGAAGTAGGGTGCCCTAAAAAATACACCTGTGGAAAACATCTACTAGACTACCCCGAACGCTCTTGCTATTCATGTTGTTAATTTTATCTAGTTGTGTTAGTATAGTGCGTCAACTTAGTCTAACGCACGCTTCCTGGACTGAGTTGACATTGACTGAAGGGAAAATACAACCGCCTACGAACACAGCATCTGACGTCACTTCTGGAGATATTAGAATATACTTAACTATTTCAATGGCTCTGCAGTTGAAAAAACGTCCGTTTTCAAGTTACTGATACAAACCAGTATATGGTTTGTCGGTTTACCTTATGTTTAATAGTGGTCATTTATCATAATCTAGATCTCTGAAGTACTGTGTATTTATTGAGTTTCGCTCTCTTCTCCTTAGGTTTAATCCCGAAGATCAGGACTAATATGTTTGCTATAACGGTGGTCAAAAGAGTGCCTGGCATTCAATTCCTTGGTAAGATTGTTTTCGAAATACTTTCTTTACAACCTTACTTTAGTTCCCTGTAGATTTAACAGGCGCAGACTACCACCTGAATACAAAAAGCAGTATTTGGAAAAGATAAATATTGAAGCTCTAAATAAATACAGGGATTCGGACTTTGTTGCGTATCCTGCTTTGAAAACACAAAGGTCTTGGGAAGTTCAGCCACAAGAACCAAAAGCGGAGACAAAGTATGTCACATGATTTGTTTCCGTCCTGTTATCTTTTCTGATAATAATATGAAATGTGCATGTCCGTTCGGATATCATTTTCGTTGGTCATGGTGTTTGTGAAGTTGTATGTAGTTCAATACTGAAAGAATTAAATTAAACTTTGTTGACATTCAGATATCCATCCATTTGAAAAAACTATCTGCCAATTATCGATATACGCCTCAGACTATCTAAGTGACTTCCAAATCTAGTTGTCTTCACATTACTTTAATCTATTTATAATGTCTAATTGATAATATCGCATTCAAAAACAGACATTTGTACATGGAGACATCAAGCTACGTATGCTTCACATAAAACAGGTAGGGAGATAAGCAAAGGAATGTTCATGTGATGGAAAACTGGATAGAAATTAGCATAAAACAATGATAATGGCGAACAAGTTCAGTTAAAAAAAGTATGTCTAAAAAGGATTTTTCGGCCAAAGAACGTAGCCACACCTATATGAAAAATATACAAGAGAATTACAAGACCTCTACTAGCTTCTATTATGATCGATGTCGGACAATGTCTCAAGCCAATGAGTTGCACCATCTCTAGGATCTTAAACAGAGATTCGTGAAGAATCAACAGAACCCAGTCCTATACAGCTTTCTGTTATCCCACAACACATACTGACCTCTCCACTAATTCCAATCAGTCCCAGTGTTTGCAAATAATGAAGAGTATTGGATTCGCTGAGGCGAAATTCGTAGTCAGTGCTTCAAGATGGTAACGCTAACTGCTCTCATCGACGCGATGTAGATTTGACCCTTTATAGCTAGACTAACTTCACTAAGGCACCAAGGATGTATCGGATTGACGTAAGCTGTTCTGTCCTTCCATGTACATGAACCACCAACCCTTACATAACCACCTCGATACATGAACCTTTTGGCTACTTTTATCTGTTCATCATCATGAAGTTAATTCCGAATTAATTACGTGGTCCAATTACGGATTTCCCCAACTGAATATCAGAGATTAAGGACTGCTGAGCAGTTATTATACTTCTTGAATAATATCTTCGAACCCTTATCTTTCCGATTACTGCTAATACTTCTACTACCTCTAATACTATGGGATTTGAGTTGACAAACGCGTTTCTGTGCTGATGGGGTATGACAACCTGAACTTACGTCAGTCAGGCAGATGCAACGTAGAATTTCGTACGTACGTACATCAGTTCATGTTGCCATGCCACATTAGCACAGAGATGTAATTGTCAATTCAAATCCAATACTAGTGGCAGACGTAGTAAAGGTATTAGCATTAGTCGGAGAGGTTAGGATTAGAAGATATTCAGGAAGTATGATTCAGTGAAATAAGTTTAGAAAGACAAAAGTAGAAGTGTTGAAGAATCCAGAAAATTAGGATCTGAGGAACACAAAGAATGAATGCATCTGAGCCATCGTAAACGGTTTTGAGCGATGTCATTCAGGGTCTCTAACCATCGATTATTATCATCTCGCGGACCCCAACCAGGTAGTCGGCAACTACCGACTTGACTCAGTAAGGTTCAGGAAGACAACTATTGTAGGACGCCTAAATGTGTGTCTGTGTTCCAGGACCTGTCGTAGTGTGAAGATGTGGTCTATACAGCCGCGTCTAGGTCGAAAACCAGCCTGTTTTTCTCTAGTCTGCTCTTCACGAGCATTAGTAAGGCTTTTAAGTATAATGAAGGCTAACAATTTAGAAACTATATTAGTTAGATTTATTCCCCTGTGAATGTCACAAGAAGACTTTTGTCCTTTCTTATGAACTGGGACAGTCAGGGATTGAGACCAGTCAGATAAGATTGCGTCCAGTTCCCAGATTCTACCTAAGATCTCGGTCAACCTAGCTTCTAAAACTGGACCACCATACTTAAAAATCTCAGCGGTCAGTCTATCAGGACCTTCAGCTCGCACTCGCTTCAGATTTCCCATGGCTTTCTCAACTTCGTAAAGCCTAGGAGGACTTACATCGATTTGCCATTCAGGATGACTGGAGATCGTGGGTATCCGAAGAGTGGCTCGAGTCCAGTTGAACTGGTCCCTGAAGTGTTCTGCCCATCGATCCAATCTCCTGGATTGAGAATGGCTAATATGACCATCCTTTTCCGAAATAGTCTCACTCACGTTTAGGTTCCTAGTACCAGTTTCCTTGATGAATTTGAATAGTTGCCTACTGCCTTTTCCATCTCTCTCGCTTTCGCCACCCACCACTATTCTTGATCATTGCGTAGGCTTTTTATCAGCCTACTTCCAAGCTGACTCCGCTCCTCATCGCCGTCAGAGCCATGTGGGATGAGTTTTCGAGCATCCATCAGTTCGGTAGATGCTACTGAGATCCACGGCTTCTCCCTAGCCATATGGTTTACCTTACTAGCAGATATCACTGCTGTTTCCAAAGCTTTTTTGATATCATTCCATCCTGCTTCCGGATGGAAATCGCTTACATGGTCGCCTAACTGTTTTTCTAGTTGTTCCTGAAATATATTATTATTATTATTTATTATCATTCAGAGGTTTCCTTACGGTGTCTTTCCTACGTCCAGTAAGCCTCAAATAGATACGCGCTCGCACTATGGCATGATCTGAATCTAAACATGTGCCCCAAGACGAGCGACAGTCCTGAACTTACGTACTCATTAATACCTCTACTATCTTTATCACTATGGGATTTGGTTTGACATTTGCGTCTCTGTGCTAATGTGGTATGGCAACATGAACTTATGTACATACGTACGAAGTTCTAATTTGTAACTGACTGACTGACTAAACGTGGTTTTCTTTGTTTTTTAAACTAATTAGTAAGTAGTCTTAAAGATTGGCACACTCTCACATCTACTGTTCTGTTTTATATTTTATATTACGTTTAGTCACAAAAGTTTTATTTTCGCATGTACGTTTGTTTAGACGCTTGTATCAAGAACTGGTGCCACATTATATTGATCCAAGATATCGCGATCATCTGCGTGAACGTCTTGAACGTCACGAAATGATGCTACGTCGTCGAAATTTAGATATACCGGAATTTTATGTAGGTACGTTTGCTTGAACTTTTGAGTGACAGAACTTGATGAATTGCATGAATATTGTTGGCAGTGACAACAGTGAATCAAAAACAAGGTCTTTTTCTTATCCAGTCGCAGTTAGTACAGATGTAAAAATGCGATCTTAACTATAAGGTGTATTAGATCTGTCGAAAAGGATTGTTTAGATCTGTATTTATTGCTTGTAGTTTTATCTACAACTGTCTTTGAGATTTGGTCAGCTACTGAGTATATTAGAATTTGAACAAATGAATAGGCGGAAATGTCTATACAAGTGTTCAGTGTGGATAAATTTAGTGAGCAGTGAAATGAAACTCAAAATTGATTTGGATAATGAGATTAGAAGCGAAGATTATCAGAATTATGTGATATATTTTTGCAACATATTTCAAACAATCTGGTCACATATTTTTGTTAAGGCGTTATGTGTGAATAGTACAAATTAAAAGGTTAAGTAAACAAAGATGATAATAATGAAGTCCGCAATGTAAAAACGAAGCTGTATGATCAATCAAAATGACCAAGCTAGGTTTAGGGTAAGAATAGACTATTTTTGTTCATGTAAATGTGGTTTAGACTTTCCTGTAATCAAGGCTTCTTTGAACCTAAGTATATGCCCTCTAATACTCTTGTATAACACTACAAAGACTGAACTGTTATTAACTTTACGAACGGTCTCAACCAAATGTTTCGCAATGGAGACTGATATTTGTCTATCCTGTGACCTTACTTGACCGTTGAAGTCAATTCGTTTTTGTAGTCATTTAGGTGTGTATTCAGCCACTCTTGTAGATCACGTTTTCTTCTCTCCATGTACCTGTCCGCACATGTAAACTGGTAGATGCGCTTGGATGTGGTACAATCGTTTACATAGTGTTTGGGTTTTTGGTGACATATAGGCCTTAACTTTTCGGTAATGATAAGTTGGTCTGTGTTGAATGTCTTATTTGTAGCTAATTTGAGTCTTCTCAGCACAAGACTACTTAAGTCACTTCTGAATGGTAGATTCTTTTTTTTAATGGTGAAAACAATGGGTATCATATTGCTGCGTTTCCTACGGTTCGTGAATTTCGATGGATTGCCATTTTTACTCAGTGCTTCAGTTAAGAGCCTTATGTTTCCTTCAGTAGTATCGTTAGTGCAAATACGATTGAATAAGCCCTTTATTAATTCACGTTTGTATTGGACTGGACAGTGACTATAAGCATCAAGATATTCTCCTATCCGTGTCGAATTTTCTATATACAGAACATTTAATAGAGCCATCGTCATTTTTACTAATTGGAATGGCTAGGAAAGGTAGCTGTTCATTCATCTCTCGTTCGCATATAAGACGTAGTCCATCAAAGTGAATATCAGCCATAATTTTGCTTTCCTCACTGAAAATTGATACCGTTTTACTTTTGTAATCGAACTTATTCATGACAACCATACCTGATCCTTCATTACGTTTAACTAGAATAATATTCGTGTTCTTTCTCAATTCGAATGACGTGAAATGCTAAGAAGTTAATATGCTTACCAGGAACATTAGACTGGTGCCTTATATACTAGTTCAGCATAACACCATCTTCGATTCTCTAAGGAGGAAGGGGCTGAAGAACTTAGTTGGCCGTAAAGGTTTTCAAACTGGTCACTGATTGCTAGTTCTGACTTAAAATTCAAGAACAGCAAAACAGGTAAGTTGAGCACTTTGAAGAATCCCTAAATAGACTAGCATCTGCAGACCTCTTAATTGATATTAACCCACTAACAATCAAAGACACTAGAATGACCATCCAACAGATCAAGAGTGGCAAAACAACAGGACTAGAAACAGTTCCAACGAAGGCAGTACAAGCAGACATAGCAGTAGCTATAAAGATGCTCTACACTGTGTTCAGAGAGATTTGGGAGGAAGAACAAGTACCAACAAACTGGAAAGAAGGACACCTCATCAAAATACCAAAGAAAGGAGATCTTAGTAATTGTGAGTAGTATAGGGGCATCACTCTTCTCTCGATGTCAGGAAAAGTCTTCAACAGAGTTTTGTTGAACCGAATGAAGGATTCAGTAGGTGCCTAACTCTGAGATCAGCAGGTTGGATTCCGTAGTGATCGATGATGTTCCGATCACATCGCGAAATTACGAATCATTATGGAGCTATCAGTTGTATGGGACTCACCACTTTACATCTACTTCCTTTCTCATATATAACGTCGTAATCACATTATTTGGAATGTCTTTCGCAAACATATCACACAATCCTGATAATCTTTGTCTTCTCATCTCATTATTCACATTTATCAAAGGGACTGATTGTTAGAACGTTGTATCTGTCTGTGTCAAATTGTTATAAAATTGATTGCATAATACTAAATTCCTATAAATGTTTCCACGATCCTTGACATTTGTAAAAATAAACTACATGTATTCCTATGGCAAGGTCAGACTTACGCGTTAAACTCTTTCGCTATCTTTTCTCAGCATTGTGCACAATTTCCATTGTTTAATAATCAGTTTCACTATTTTTGGTAACTAATATCATTTAGGGTCAGTTGTTGCTGTGAAGACTGCTGATAAGTTTGCTCCAAATCAGTCTCATCGATTCATGGGTATTTGCATAGAACGCTTTAATGAAGGTTTATGGACAAGATTTACTCTTCGTAATGTGATTGAGAAAACAGGTTCGTTCATCCTTAAAAGGAATCTTTTATTTAAATTTTCCAGTTTTAACAAGGAGTATGTAAACAACTATAATGCCTCATTCAAGTTGAAAAAATATGTCTTAATTTTTTTTAGATAACTCACCTCTTACGTGTTTTACATTTTCCTCTGTTCCACTAATCAAAACGTTACTCAATATTTTCACAACGAAGAATAACGGTACAAACATTCTGATCGAGTGGTTACAGAGTTTAATTTATATAACTGCTATGTCGAATAGATAAGTTAGTCAACATTGTTCTTACACTATCATAATCACTACTTATAAACATTGTAGTTAACCTCAAAATCTTTTGACGATAGTGTATGAGCTTTCTGGACAATTTATTTTGTGTTTTATCTTGATATTACTAAACTAATCACATTTGATAAGTTCGACAACTCAAGATTTCAGTGCATCCCATTCCTACACATTAAATAATTATACTCTTTTGTAACTAGAACAACACATATATAAGCGAACAATATTGTTTTCAATTATATCATCATCTAGCTTTACTCTAATATGCATGAATATTTATATGAGCCAAAATAACAATGAAATAGATTATGTAACTACACATGACAGAGAAAAGAACAACTTGCTAGTAGGAAGACAGATGTGGTGTTAATGGTACAATACAATAACAAAAGTTTCTGTCAATAATTCAAACTCACAATCATACCACTTTCCTATTATCTACTTTTTTAGCTGTTGAAATTCAATATGAATTATATAACCCAACTATTCAGTCGATTGAAGTATTATTATTAGAGAAACGTTTAGATCGTAATCTTTTGTATTTACGTGATGCTCCATTGGATGAAAGTCGATTTCCATTTGATATGTCGCGTATTCCATATAATCCTTCTGATCCTGTCCCAATTAATGATAAAAAGGTATGTTTCTATAATAGATGTTTTTTTTTTTGAAATTTTTATCTATTCATCGTAATATTTTGTTACTGACATTATTTCCTTGTTGCAATTGTTATGCATGTGAAGAAAACATATTCGATAGTGTACTTGCAAACTTTATCCACTGGTAAATGTGACTTAGTGATATATGTTTGTTATATATCATCACAAAATGTAAGAACCATTTAGTTTTACCAATAATCTAGATGGACATTCATTTAATTAACCTAATCAAAGCAATCTTCTCCGTTTTATTTGCTATTGTTATATAAACTAAACTCGATGTGTAGCAGAGCTAAAAATTATCCATTATTCCCACAGTTTCAGAATATATTTATATTGGCTATTTCTAAACAGGATATCAATATCAATTATTTTGGTTCTACTGGTATGTTATATTAGAGGAATACTAAGGAATTTATTTACTTCAGTCTGATCAATTATCAGAGTATGTGTGAAATGTTCAATTGATGATTATTAATCGACCTAACATCATAGATGCAAATTCTTCTTTAAATGAATCGGTATTACAGGACAATAGAATTAACCAGCATAATAAATAATTATTTTCTCCTTAAGATAATACGCTTTTCTACAAAGTTCACAAGTGAGAGTCATTAATAAAATGTACAAGTATAATATCCATAAGTGACTTCATTCCAAGTGAGTTTAACAATTCTCACGTTATTCCTGTTGATATTTTAAACCAATTACTGATAAAAAAAATCTGGGATAGGTATCGCTTATTCACTTATTTTCAGTGTTTTGAACAAATCAATGCTTGGTTTTCGCTGTCCACATTCACATAGAAAATTTAAAAACGTTTCACGTTACATATTCGTTTGCTGTATTTTTTGTATGAACTATGTCGTATATCCATAGATTTAGTTAGTTGTTTTCAAAGTCATTTAAAATATTACCGTTAAATTGAAGCGATCGGCTTTATAATTATGCTATACTTTTCAAGAAGAACATTTTATACTTAATTGCACCTGCTACCTCGTGAAGCATAGGCCGCTGACCAGCATTCTCCAGCCAACTTTGTCCTAGGTCTCTCTTTCCAGTTCCTTGGTCTACTTCTTTTTCTTTGATCTTTAGGGTTCCAAGTTAGGGCTCGCTCCGTGACGCAGTTGGTTGCTTCCTGCAGTGTGTCCTATCCACCTCTAGTGTATTTGCCTACTTTATTGCCCAACTGAAATCTGGTTTGTTCTCTCCCACAGTCGGTTGTTGCTGATGGAGTCTGGCCAATCGATCTGCGGTATCTTGCTTAGACAACTTTCAACAAACACCTTTATCTTGTGGATGATGGCTTGTGTAGTTCTCCAAGTTTCCGTTTCATGTAATGGAACCATCTTGACGTTTGTGTTGAAATATCTGACATTGGTGTTGGTTGACATTTGTTTCGAGTTCCAGATGTTCTTCGATTGCTTTGCCAATCAGTGTTATCACATCTGCATCAAATCCACCTTGTTTATCAAATTTACTGTCCAGGTACGTAAAGGTTCCCAAATCTTCCAAAACTTCTTCAAGTGTGATGAGGTTGGTGCATGTTGTGTTGTATCGGAGGATCTTGCTGTTTCTCTTGTGTATGTTGAGGCCTACTGCTGCAGAGGCTGCTGCTATGTTGGCCGTCCTCTCCTAAACTTGTTGTTGCATGTGGGATAGAAGGTGATCTCCGAAGTCTATATCGTCCAGCTTCATCCAAGCTGCCCACTGTATTCCATGCTTCCCCGATGTTAAGGTTTGCTCGATCCAGAAGAAAAAGAATGAGTGAGGGTAAGCAACGTTGTCTGACACCGGTCTTCACTTGGAATGAATCTGTGAGCTGTCATCCATGCATGACCTGGCTGTGTAGTCCATCATTAGAATTCCTTATGATATTGACTATCATCTCAGTTACACCGTAGTTTCGAAGAAGCCTCCACAGTGTCATCCTGTCCACACTTGCAAATGCTTTTTTGTAGTCAAGGTAGTTAATCTATAGTGGTGAGTCCCATACAACTGATAGCTCCATAATGATTCGTAATTTCGCGATGTGATCGGAACATCATCGATCACTACGGAATCCAACCTGCTGATCTCAGAGTTAGGCACCTACTGAATCCTTCATTCGGTTCAACAAAACTCTGTTGAAGACTTTTCCTGACATCGAGAGAAGAGTGATGCCCCTATACTACTCACAATTACTAAGATCTCCTTTCTTTGGTATTTTGATGAGGTGTCCTTCTTTCCAGTTTGTTGGTACTTGTTCTTCCTCCCAAATCTCTCTGAACACAGTGTAGAGCATCTTTATAGCTACTGCTATGTCTGCTTGTACTGCCTTCGTTGGAACTGTTTCTAGTCCTGTTGTTTTGCCACTCTTGATCTGCTGGATGATCATTCTAGTGTCTTTGATTGTTAGTGGCTTAATATCAGTTAAGGTGTCTTTAGGTGGTGCTTCGATGTTGTGTGAGTTTGGTGGGTTTAGTTGGAATCGAATCTTCTGTTATTTACCCTATGCCTAAAGTTTCTTTTCGTGAGCTTGAGATTGGTAGCAATTTTTGTAATTTACAGGCGCAGTTAAGCAGAACATAATTACTAGTTTGTGCATGATGACTCAATTTGTTTGTAAAATATTTACTTGTTCCACTTTGATTAATGGAGTTTAGTTGGTTTCGGTATAAGCAACCAGACAGACACCAATCTAGACCTTGGGACAAACGTGCATTTGTCCAAGTCTCCATTCATAATTAGCAGTGTAGAAACTTTACCATAGTATGGTCTTATAATTTTATAATCATTGACCTACAGATTTCCGAGCTACAAGTTTAAATTTCACCCTATCTGTTTACATTTTATTAAATTAATGACACTGTTATTGTGCGATAAGTGTGACATTGAAAATGAAATAAACAAGTGTGATCATTTAGTCGTGTCTTTGTTTTCTTATCATTACTTTGAGTTGGTATCTAACAAAGTTTCGGCACGAATTATAAAGTTTTGTCGACTTTATCCAAATTACATCACTTCTAGTGTCAGCCGCTTGTCTATCGCCCGTCCAAAGAACAAGTATACTGCACAGCAGTTCGCTTCGTTCTATTTTATGGGTGTAAAACACAGCCATTGAGAATAGAGAATATTTGTTGGTCACTAGTATCCGGTTATAAGTATGTGTGAAGCATTGCTCGTGTGTTTTGGGATTACTGAGGTGCTAATACTTGGATTAGAGATAGGGTACTATGTAGAATTGATCGATAAGGTTATAAATTTTCAACTGAATTGGTTGGGATATATTTTACATATGCCCATTCACTGTCTGTCTCAACAGGCAATGTTGACTGGTATAGGAGTAGGTTGAAAGAGAGCTAAGGGTGGACAAACCTAGGTATTTTATCAATTTTTGAATTCGTTGACTGTTAGTCTGAGCCATATTGGTAGGTTTAAACAATCTAGTTGTGGTCAGCAAGATTATCGTAATGGATGGTTATATACATAAAGTGATATAACTCAGGACAGGACGCAAATGTATAAATGCACTCACTCTTTGTCTTGTGTAAGTTCCTGAGTCTCAAAATCTTACACTATTTTTGTATTACTGTTGATTCTTTTACTGATTCTAATACTTTGGTGTTTATCTTGATGATTTCATCTCGCTGTACTGATGTGGTATAACAACTGAAACCAATCCACGTATGTGCCAGTTTCTACGTTGTATACAACTGCCCGACTGTATTTTTGTTACCTATCTCTTTTTGGTTGTAACTTATATACATTCATCTCAATCACAGTTACAATTTCTGCTTCACTAACGTATACTTAAAGCATCGGATCGTTAATAACAGCTACAACGTAGTTCTACTATACTATTTTTAAATTTGCTTTTTATGCACCTCTTAACAAAATTTCATACGGAAAATGTAATATTGTTTGCTTGTTAACCAGATTTCGGTCTATTGATAGTCATAAAAACCATAATTTATAAATAATATCATAATTTAATTTTAAGCTGTGCATATTATGCCTATTTAAATATGTATTAGAATATGTGTAATCAATATGTTATTTACCATAGGTAAAACTACTTCCACCACCATGGATCTTCAAATGGTATTTACATGGCTACCGTGGAATACATGACTCAATGTATGATTATTTGACTCCAAAAGAGTTATCTGAAATTAAAGAGAAAATAAATCTCGTCGATCGATATGATTTGATGAAAATGTATAGGTAAATTTTTACAAATTTCGGTCGCTATCATTAAGTTTTTATTTGTATAATTTCCTTGTTAGTAAATCCTATCATCATCATTCTCATCACATAGAACAGCAAGTATAGAATTACGTTTCTATAGTCTTCATACTTTAATCAATAATCGATAATGTAGGACTTACACTGTGTTCTCTCAAAGTCTGACCTTCTGAATTCCTCATCATCTCTATCTTTTTCTTTCTAAATTTATATCACCGAATCAGTCAGTCAGTCAGATGCAACGTAGAACTTCGTACGTAAGTACATCAGTTCATGTTGGCATACCAAATCAGCACAGAGATATAATTGTCAATTCAAATACAATAGTAGAAGAGGTAGTAAAGGTATTAGAAGTAATCCGAGAGGTTAGGATTAGAAGATATTATTCAAGAAGTATGATTCAGTGAGAAAAGTTTAGAAAGTCAAAACCAGAGGGGTTGAAGAATCTAGAAGATTAGAATTTGAGAGAACACAAAGAATAAATGCACCGGCGCCATTGCAAACGGTTCTCAGCCATGTCATTCGGGGTCTAACCATCGATTATTATCATCTCGCTGACCTCAACCAGGTAGTCGACAACTACCGACATGGCTAAGTCCATTCGTCAATGACTTCATGGATTTCTGCCATGTTTTGGTTTGGCCGCCCCTAGCTTTCTTCCAACCTACTGCTACACTACAAAACGAAGCTCGTCGAGGCAGTCGGTTTTTAGGCATACGAGCACATGTCCCAACCACCTCAACTGATGAGGTTTCAATACTTCATCTATTGATCTGCCATCCTTACCTAGCACCCGTTTCCTAATAACAGCGTTGCTCACTCAGGTGTCCCAGGATATACTAGCAATGATTCTAAGACACATATGATCGAAAACCAGCAACATACGAATATCTACTCTCATTGGCCATGTTTCACAGCCATAAAGTTAGACGGATCTAAGTGCTGCGCAGTACACTCGTCCTTTAGTCAGCAAACAGATATCTCGCCTACGCCATTAGTGACGCAGGTTGGCAAAAGCCAATCGAGCCTTATGTATCTGAGCTGAGATTTCGTCAGTCACCAGGCCATTGGCACTGATGAGACTCCCCAGATAAGTCAAGCGGTCTACACGCTCGACTACTTCGCTCCCTATCACTAGTTCAGGTAACGATGCAACCCAGTCTTAAAGCAACCTTTTGCATTTCGACGGTGAGAACCGCATCCCGAACGTGTTTGCATTGTTGCTTATAGTAGTCAGAAGACTGCATTTTGTCAGCGTCTTCACCGAATAGAACTATGTCATCGGCATATTCTAAGTCAAAAAGCGAGCCACCTGGTAGAAGGTCTACTTCTGAAAATTCAGACGAGGATAAGGTTATTTCTAGGAACATGTCTATAAAATTAAACAAGAATGGAGAGAGTGGACATCCCTGACGGATACCACTTGAAGTAAAGAATTCCGGTGACAGTTCGCCAAAAGCTCTCACTCACTCGACCAGTGGTGTTCGAGTAGAGAGCTTATATAGGGTTAATATACTTCTTTGGTACACCTTCCAATGACAGACACTGCCACAGAACCTCATGGTCCACTGAGTCAAATGCCGCAATTAGGTCCAGGAAAACAACTATTGTCGGACGTCTAAATGTGTGTCTGTGTTGCAGGACCTGTCATAGTGTGAAGATGTGGTCTATACAGCCGCGTTCAGGTCGAAAACCAGCTTGGTTTTCTCTAGTCTGCTCTTCACGAGATTTCGTTAAGCGTCGAAGTATTATTGAGGCCAATAACTTGACCCAACCGAGCTATACTGGCTGGAACATATGCTCCTGTAGGTTCTAACATGCCAGTCACGTCGATTGGAGAACGATGAGACTAAAAGCAACTACTGAAGGTCTGAGGGCGAAGTCGTACTGCTGACTGCAGAGGGGTGTGACAGCAGTAAGGTGTTTCCCTCGGATCACCAGCATCTGCAGCGATGCTGCCTTCTCACAAGGAAAGAAGGGTTAGAAAAGGTCGACCCTAGAATTGTCACACCTCACCCTACCTCACGGATTTCCGTCTTCGGCGGTAAGGGTGCCCACTAACGCCTTTAAGAGAGGAGCTAATCCTCAAAAAACCTTTAACAAAAAGGCCGTGCGTGACCGGCCTCAAGCAGTTGTCCCTTGGACTCTGCGGTCACGCACCCAGGTCTCTAAGACCAACACTAATCTATCTTCCTTTTCAGGTTCCTCAAGAAACAACCTTCCACGGTGTGGGCAGCCGGGAAGTGACAACCGCCCTTATACCCGTAACAGCACGCGAAACCAAATTGGTCAAAATCAAATCCTTCGTACACCTCCTAGTACCTCTCTTATCTCCACGACTAACTCTTCTCACATTCATTTATCACAGTGCACAGCTAATGCAGACGATACGAGTTCCCGAAACGTCGTTCCTGGTCTCCTTAAACTCCGCTCTAGACTACATGCTGGGGCTTTTAATGTACGGACATTTTGTCAAATAGGGCAACAGGGATCATATCCTAGGACTTCAGAATCTCGCTCAATCGATGTGTGCTACGTCTCGGAAACGCGCATACAGGATCCTAGTAAAATTATTAATCGGATTTCACCTTATCAAAATAGTGGCATCCCGATTTACTCTCCGTGTATCCGGTAGCCCTGATGTTGCTTCGCGAGGTCTCGCTGGTGTAGGTATAGTATTGAGTCGTAGGGCGGAACTAGCTCTCTTAGACTGGATCTCTGTAGATAGTCGCTTGTGTGCTGTCCGACGGACGAGTGTATTGCGCAGCAGTTCTCTCTGGCCTACTATACGGATCCGAAACATGGCCGTTACGAGTAGAGGACATTCGTAGGTTACCAGTCTTCGATCATAGGTGTCTTCGAAGCATTGCTCGTTTATCTTGGGACGACCGAGTAAGCAGTGCTATTGTTAGGAAACGGGTGCTAGGTAAGGATGGCAAATCAATAGATGATGCATTGAAACTTCATCGTTTGAGGTGGTTGGGACATGTGGTACTTGTGCCTAACCACCGACTGCCTCGTCTAGCTATGTTATGTAGTGTAGAAGTAGGTTGGAAAAAAGTTAGAGGCTGTCAGACCAAAACATGGCAGAAATCCATGAAGTCACTGACAAGTGGACTGAGTTATATCGGTAGGTGTCGACTTCCTGGTTGGGGTCCATGAGACGAAAGTTACCAATCTCTATCTTCCTCCTAAATTTATCTTACTGAATTATACTTTTCGAATCATATCTTCGCTCCCTAATCTTCTCCATTGCTGCTAATAATTCTACTGTTGCTCTCACTCTTGGGTTTTAACTGAAAGTTACGTCGCTGTGTTGATGTGGTATGGCAACCTGAACTGTACGAAGTTCTGCGTTGTGTCGGTCTCTGTCTGGCTGAAAACCGTTTGCGATGGCTCAGGTGCATCCACTCTTTGTGTTCTCGTGACTCAACCTTCTGAATTCCCCATCACCTTTATCTTTTTCTTTTTAAGTATATTTCACTATATTCTGCTTCTTGAATAATGTCCTCAAGCCCTAATCTTTCCGATGACTGCTAAATCTTCTACTACCTCTACTACTATGGGGTCTGAATTGACAATTGAGTCTCTGTGATGATTTGGTATTGCAACTTGAACGGATGTACGTACGTACGAATTTCTACGTTGTAACTGGCTGACTATTGACTACTATCATGCCACCTACTACTCCTAATTCGTGGTTAGTCCAATACTTATAGTCTCCCCTATTCACAGCCACTTTGGGCTTGTTCGTGTATAATTGTTTTTCATTAAAGTAAATTACTCAAAACTGACCATTACAGCTTGTTTAATTAATTAATGCTTATCAATATAGAGTATAACAAATCAATGCATTCGATCAGATTACCATAATCAATCAGTACGATATGATGCATTTCAAATCAGTTGAAATAATTCGTCGCATTTTTTTACTCCTATCCTATTTTTTTGTTGAAAATAAAAGAAACTAGGAATTTTTATAAATGAAATATTTCCTAACGAGTTCGATTCAGTTAACTCAACATGAATCTATTGAAGATTATGCAATTTGATGAATGAAATATAAATTGTTTGGTACGTGTTCTAATCTTCTTTTCTTTTTTTTGTGGTAAATTACAGATCACGATTGTGTTTAGAAGATCAACAAATAGCTTTAGGTGATGTACAAATTCAACATCAAGATCTTATACGTCATCATGAACAACGTCGACAAGAGTTAATTGACAAGCATAAAGAAGTAAAAAAGACTGATAAAATTATTGCTCATGGTGGTCGTTAATTTGTATTATTCACTCTTGTCATGAGACTATATGCAACCTTCTTATTTGACATTCTCTCTTCTTAAATTGTAAATATTATGTATTGTCATTCAAATAGGATTTTGCATAAAAATTTATTAAAAGTCACTTTACGTTTATCATAAACAATCTAGGATAATCTTAAGGACAGATAAATGTGTTTACTCTGGCACCGGCGAATCTAATAAAAAATGATTTTTACGAGTACGATAATTTTATGAACTGTCTAATTTATCTTCAAGATCAGCTTTAACGTTCAGAATAGATTATTTCATTATTAAGAGCAACAACGTTTTGTTTCGTCACTGTGAATGTCTGATAAGGTAGAAATCTTAAAAATATATAATAACTGAATGTTATCTCATGAGCTGTAGTACAGTACCATTTTTATTTGTGTGACATCTGTTGCACCCTTATCTTTAGAGTTCATGTAGTTGGTCAATCCCGACCGTAGCTGCTACGTTGAAGTGGTGGTCGGGCTTGCCTGTCGTGACGACCGATCTGAGATATATTGGCTGGAACATATGCTCCTGTAGGTCTTACCATGTCAGGCAGGTCGACTGGAGAACGATGAGACTAAAAGCAACTACTGAAGGTCTGAGGGCGAAGTCGTACTGCTGACTGCAGAGGGGTGTGACAGCATTAAGTTGTTTCCCTCAGACAACCAGTACCCGCAGAGATGCTACCTTCTCACAAGGAATGAAGGGGTTAGAAAAAGGTCGACCTTGAAAATGTCATACGTCACCTTGTTGCATGGATTTCCATCTCCGGTGGTAAGGCCTTTTAAACAGTGGCGGAGCAAACACTTTAAAAACTTACCATGAAAAGGCCGTGCGTGACCGGCCTCAAGCACTTGTCCATTGAGCTCTACGGTGACTCCCCCAGGTCTCTAACACCAACGCCTATCTACCTTCCTTTTCAAGTTCCTGAATGAACACCCACGGTAAGGGCAGCTGGGAATGGACTTTCGCCCCCATAGACGTAAAAGCACGCGAGACCAAATTGGTCACAATCAAATCCTTTCTGCACCTAATAACTCTCTTATCTCCACCACCAACCCTTCCGTTTTTCCCTTGTCACCTCGCACCGCTAAAGCAAACGTCTCGAGCTCACGAAACCTTATCCCTGGTTTGCTGAAACCCCGCTCTAAACTACTTGTTGGAGCTTTTAATACTCGAACGTTGTGTCAAATACAACAATAGGCTTCATTAGCGAGCACTCTGAAATCTCGTGCCATCGATGTTTTTTTGCGTATCTGATACACACATACCAGATCTGAGTAAAATTATCAATTTGATTTCACCTTGTGTAGATAGAGAACCAGCTCGGCTTACGCATGATATTCAAAAAACTGTGGAAACAGCAGCGATATCTAATAGTAAGGTAGACCGTAAGACTGGGAAGAAGCCGTGGATCTCAGTAGCATCCACCGAACTGATGATGCTCGAAAACTCATCCCACCTAACTCTGAACATGATGATGAACGAAGTCAGCTTCCGTGCAGGCTGATAAAAAGCTTGCGCAACCACCGTGAACAGTGGTGGCTGGCGAAAGCGAGAGAGATGCAAAAGGCAGCGGCGTCAAGCAACACTAGACAACTTTTCCACCTTATGAAGGAAACCGGTATTAGAAATCCATCTGTTAGCGAAACTATAGCAGAAAAGGATGGGACTATTATTTATTCTCAATCCAGAAGATTGGATCGATGGGCAGAACACTTCAGGGACCAGTTCAACTGGACTCGAGCCACTCTTCGGATACCCACGATCTCCAGTCATCCTGAATGGCAAATCGATGTAAGTCCTCCTAGGCTTTACGAAGTTGAGAAAGCGTTAGGAAATCTGAAGCGAGTGCAAGCTGCAGGTCCTGATAGACTGACCGCTGAGATTTTTAAGGATGGTGGTCCAGTTTTAGCAGCTAGGTTGACCGAGATCTTAGGTAGAATCTGGGAAAGGGACACAATCTCATCCAACTGGTCTCAATCCCTGACTGTCCCAATCTATAAGAAAGGACAAAATTCTTCTTATGACAATCACAGGGGAATAAATCTAACTAATATAGTTTCTAAATTGTTAGCCTCCATTATACTTAGACGCCTAAATAGAGCTCGTGAATTGCAGACTAGAGAAAACCAGGCTGGTTTTCGACCTAGACGTGGCTGTATAGACCACATCTTCACACTACGACAGGTCCTGCAACACAGACACACATTTAGACGTCCGACAATAGTTGTTTTCCTGGACCTAATTGCGGCATTTGACTCAGTGGACCATGAGGTTCTGTGGCAGTGTCTGTCATTGGAAGGTGTACCAAAGAAGTATATTAACCCTATATAAGCTCTCTACTCGAACACCACTGGTCGAGTGAGTGAGAGCTTTTGGCGAACTGTCACCGGAATTCTTTACTTCAAGTGGTATCCGTCAGGGATGTCCACTCTCTCCATTCTTGTTTAATTTTATAGACATGCTCCTAGAAATAACCTTATCCTCGTCTGAATTTTCAGAAGTAGACCTTCTACCAGGTGGCTCGCTTTTTGACTTAGAATATGCCGGTGACATAGTACTGTATGGATGCGAAACATGGCCGGTAAGAGTAGAAGATATTCGTACGTTACTAGTATTCGACCACAGATGTCCTATAAACATCGCGTATCCCTGGACAACCGAGTAATCAATGCCGCTATTATGAAGCCAGTACAAGGTAAGAATGGCAGATCAATTGGTGAAGTATTGAACCTTCATAAGTTGAGGTGGTTGGGACATGTGTTACGTATGCCTAACCACCGAATGCTTTGACAGTCATGCAGTAAGTGATGCTTATCCCGAGAGAGCTTGGAATAATATCCCAAAAGCTGTGGAAACAACAGTAATATCTGCTGGTTAGGTTAACTGCGATGTTGGGGAGAGTCGATGGATTTCAGTAGTATCTACCGAACTGATGGATGCTCGAAAACTCATCCCGTGTGGGTCTGATTAAGATGAGGAGAGGAGTCAGCCTTACGCGCAGGATGATCAAAAGCCTACGGAATGGTCGTGAGCAGTGGTGAGTAGAGAAAGTAAGAGCGATGTAAAAATCAGCAGCGATAGGCAACATTGAGCACTATGCAATTACACCAGTATTAGGAATTTGAATGAGAGACTTTTTTGGGAACGGATGGTCTTATTATTCATTCTGAATCCAAGAGACTGAATCGATGAGCAGAACACTTCAGAGATCAGTTAAACGGGACTTCAGCAACACTTCGGTTGCCCACGATCTCCAGTCATCCTGAAATTCAAGTCGATATAAGTGATCCGATTTTTACGAAATTGAGAAAGCGATAGGAAATCTGAATCGAGGTAGAGCAGCAGGTCTTGATGAACTAACTTCTGAAATTTTTAAGGATGGTAGTCCAGTTTTAGCAACTAGATTGACTGAGATCTTAGATTAAATTTGAGAAATGGGTGTAATCTCGTCTGACTTCTTTCAATCGGCGATTGTCCAAATTTACTAAAAAGTACTCAAGTCCTCTTTTGAGAATTACAAACGAATCAGTTTAAGCAATATATTATCTAAAATACTGGCCTCAATGATACTCGGATGCCCAACTAGAGCTCAGGAAGAGCACACTCCAGGAAACCTAGCTGTTTTCGACCTGAACTTTGCTGTTTAGACCATGTGGTCTTACTACCACAGGTCCTAGAACAAAGATGCACATTTTGGCGTCTGACAACAGTTGTCTTCCTTGAATTTAAAGCGGCGTTTGTCTCTGTCGATCGTGGGGTTCTGTGTCAGTGTCTGTAATTGAAAAGTGTACCAGAGAAGTACGTTAATTTTATGCAAGCTCTCTACTTAAACACTACTGAACGAGTGAGAGCTTATTGCGAAATGTCATCGGCATTGATTACTTCGAGTGGTGTCCGTCAGGGATGTCCACTTTCTCCAGTCTTGTTTCACTTTGTCAGTAGATGAAGTATTGAAGCTTCATCAGTTGAGGTTGTTGAGACATGTTTTACGAATGTCCAACCATCGACTGCTTGGACGATCAATGTTTTGTGGTGTGGGAGTAGGTTGGAAGTATGCTAGGGGAGGCCAAATGAAAACTTCACAAATCCGTAAAGTCTATGGCAACTGGATCGAGTCATGTTGGTAGTTGTCGACTGCCTGGTTTCCACTCTACGAGATGATAATAATCTATCGTTAGAGATCTTGACTTATTTGTCTGAAAACCATTTGCGATGGCGCATGTGCATCCACATTTTGTGTTATCTCGACACATAAGCTTCTGAATTCCCCATCAGCTTTATCTTTTTAAGTATATTTCACTATATTCTTCTTCATGAATAATTTCCTCGAGCCTTAATCTTTCAGATTGCCGCTAATACTTCTACTATTTCTGCCATAATGGGATTTGATTTGACAGTCACGTCTCTATGCTAATGTGCTAAGACAACCTGAACTGATGTAAGTATGCACCTTCGAAGTTCTTCGATGTAACCGAGTGTCTGAGATGCTCAATATTTTATCCATTTATTTTTTCTGTCCATAATGAAACATAAATTGGCAGCTGAATTTGTTGCTGACTGGTCGACACACATGATTTTGATAAGCAGGCAAATCATCTGTTCATAATCCATGATATAATAGAACTTAATTTTCACGCTAATGTTTATTAGGTATTGGTGTCATTTTCATACGTCAATGACACCTATTACTATAGTATTTATAAACCAATAACCACTTATGCCTGTATAATATAAATAAGGGAGGTACTCTGGCAAATATATTAATTAAGTGAGTGTTTCATAGTTATGGCAGATTTTATTAATTTAAACATTCGTAAAGGTAAGGACCATAAAACTGATTTTGTTATAAGATAGAGAAATGGTGGATATAATGAAGAATAATAAATGGAAATTATTGTGACAGTAAAATAGTAGCTAAAGAAGCAGTTCACTTTGATAAGTCCGCTAAATTTACGCAAGATCTGGTTTGCTAGTTACTTTCAGTAAACTCAAGATAATTCTGTACGGCTGCGTGAACACAAGAGAAAAGTCGCGAAGTTCATGCACAGAATGGTTCGAGTACTTACAGTGTTACTTATGACTTTGGGGTTGGGCAACAATACTGAATATAGTTGCAATGTGGCTGGATATCCAACTGATGCATCGGTTTTGAGTCTGCCGTGGAGGTTCTACTTTTTGATGATCTGACAAAATATTTCTGTGTCTACACTTTCTCGAGGGATATTTTTTCCGAGTGTTGGTAAATAATGATGAGTATGGGATTTGCTGGAGCGATATTTGTGGTTGTTGTTTCAAGATGGTGACACTAGTTGAATTGCTATCTCTGCGCTCGAACACACTGCCGAACCTCCTCATTACCAACATGGTCAGCAATCGTTTGGAGACTGCAATGATCAAAAACATAGAGTCCCCAAACATCCCTGACCTAGAGAGGACAGGTTTCACAAACAAATTAAATCTGGTTTTATTGACTAGCTTCATGAAGGCGCCAAGGATGTATCTATCGGATTGATATGAGCTTTTCTGTCCTTCCATATACATGAACTTGTAGTGCCTCCACATTTATTTGCACCCGCTTACATTTAATTTGCTTAAGCCCTTTTGATTAATTTCTTTAACCAAGCTATTCGCTTAGCAACAACTTGTATGTACCATTGGCTTTTATAATTGTATGGTTTGTATGAGATGGTATGATTGAGCATTGCTTAACGCCTACGCACATATGCATCCTATTCGCTTTAATATTAATCTCTTCAATACCACGATGACTCAGACATTTTCCTTTGTATATATACGAACATTGTAATCTTATTAATTCATACGCTCATCCGCATATTCGCTCGCTAGTGTGTCTGCCCGGTTTGTCTGTGATCTGCTATCCTTATTGTGGTGTGCAACAATAAACGTATACGATACTTCGAATTCATCTTCTGATTTGTTAACCGTCAGACATCATTCCGTAAATATAGTCTGAACGAGCTTATTACGAAACTTAAGAACACGCCCGAATCGGCACACTACAAACTGATCTCATCACTGACGCCACTACCAGCCCTTAAATAACTACCTCGATACATGAAATTTTCGACTACTTTAATCTGTTCACCATCATAAATGAGTGAAGGTTTAGGGTGCTACAAGTCTTGTAACAACACCTTGTACTTAGAAGGTAGAGAATACTAACCATACCTACAGACACTGATTACTAGCTGATTAAGTGAGGAACTCGCGACTTAGGTACTACCGCAAATCCAAATGCTGAAGGTCGGGAAGTCATTCTCCAGGCAATAAAATCACACCGCCATCACCTTCATTCATCAGAGCCGTTCGCAGCACAACACAGATGGTAAACTTAAGGATAAATGGTGAGATTTTACAACGTTTTCCAATTTAACTGTTTGAATGAAATAGTGAAGAGGGCTGGTTTTATGTCCTCACTCTGCCTGAGGTGCTTAGAAATAGGACCTTTAGGATGCTAATAAACTTCCCTAGCACAATCGCCTTAGACAAACAGTCACAAAGAACGGAAGACAACCCTGATTTCAGGAAAAACAAAGGTCGATGTCCTGCGATAGCTAACTCAGCGTTGTGGCACTTGAAGGGGGGTGAAGATATGATCAGTAAGTTTTCACCATGAAGCATAACCAGCCTGATTCTTGCAAGTCAATTTTACCGGGTTTCGAAATATCTCCCAAACAAGTTCATGATTAGATTTCAGATAATGGTTTAAAAGGCATTGATAATCCCATACAAAACTAACGGACCAATATTGGAAAATTCTTAGTTTAAGCTTCATATCTCGAGCGACTTGAGGTTGGAAGTCATCATTGACTGTGTCGATAGTTAGTGCTAGCCAGATACAAATTATGATCTGCTTATGTTTTTATTAGGGGTTCACTGATATGAGCCAAGAGAAACATGTCCCTTCTGACCGCACAAGCCATTCTATTCTAAGCATAGACCCATCCTAATCACTTAAATCTGCGTCGAGTACTTCAATATTCGGTGAACGTAACTTCTTTAAGGAAGTCATTCAGCTTGTGGTAGAAGTAGTACAGGTTGCGATTTGTAGAGGCATAGATAAAGAATGTAGATTTAATGCTTCATTAAGCTCCTGAATACTATTATCAGATAGATGTTGGGGTTTGGGATTCCTAAATACACGGGAAACCTCAAATATTGTCCCATCTGGATTATTGGACAAGCACTGAAGTAAGTCAGTTTGGATGCCTTCCTGGTGTCAATAAGTTGGTTTAGAATTCTCACACGGCGGTTTCACTCAACTACCGAATAAGTGGTTCAAGTCGCCCAAATATTACGGAATTCCCACCATCGGTGAGATTCTTTATGATTAAAGAGACTCGCTCAAAATGTAAAAAAGTTGGCGTGAATTATGCAGGCTGTGTTGCGACAGACGAGTGACGATCAAGGTCTAGTCACTTAATTACACCTGTTACATGTGAGAAGATTTCTAACGTTGAGGTTTGGCCCTGCCATATAAAAACATGCAGTTTATTGTTACAGATGACAAGAACAATGGAAACAGTTTTAGGAATTTAGTATTATGCAATCAATTTTATAACAATTTGACACAGACAGATACAACGTTCTAACAATCAGTCCCTTTGATAAATGTGAATAATGAGATGAGAAGACAAAGATTATCAGGATTGTGTGATATGTTTGCGAAAGACATTCCAAATAATGTGATTACGACGTTATATATGAGAAAGGAAGTAGATGTAAAGTGGTGAGTCCCATACAACTGATAGCTCCATAATGATTCGTAATTTCGCGATGTGATCGGAACATCATCGATCACTACGGAATCCAACCTGCTGATCTCAGAGTTAGGCACCTACTGAATCCTTCATTCGGTTCAACAACACTCTGTTGAAGACTTTTCCTGACATCGAGAGAAGAGTGATGCCCCTATACTACTCACAATTACTAAGATCTCCTTTCTTTGGTATTTTGATGAGGTGTCCTTCTTTCCAGTTTGTTGGTACTTGTTCTTCCTCCCAAATCTCTCTGAACACAGTGTAGCGGATCACTTCCACGAAGGAAACGCGATTGGTGAATAATAAACATTTATTATTGTACTCGTTTTGTTTAACTGTACCAAAAAAACGTTTTGAGCTCAACGTTGTTTTCGCATCGCTGCCATTTTTCATAACGTGCTGCTCTTTATGCGATGCCTGCTTTCTCCTTCAATAAAAATTCGAACATGGATTTATTTTTTATTCACGTGACTGGATAGTATGGAACATTCAGTGGTGATTATGGTCAGTCTCAACTCGGTTACCACTAGATGAGTGTAGAGCATCTTTATAGTTACTGCTATGTCTGCTTGTAGTGCCTTCGCTGGAACTGCTTCCAGTCCTGTTGCTTTGTCACTCATGACCTTTTGGATGGTCATGCTAATGTCTTCGATTGTTATGAGGTAATGTCATTTAAGAGGTGTGTAGGTACTGCTTTGTTGTTTGGTGGATTCAATGGAACTGATTGATTCAAGAGTTCTTCAACGTGCACTACTCGCCTGTTTCTCTATTCTTGAAGGTCGGTGATTTTTTCTGGCTTCCTTGTTCTTGGCTGGTTCATCTGGTAATTATATTTTTCAGGAAGCTTCTTCGCTGAATCGTATAGTTGTCTCGTGTTTCCTTCTCTTGTGGCAAATTCTTCTATCGTTGCTTGGATCTTCCACATATTTGTGTTTATTGTTTTTAGTGCTTCTATTTACTTGCTTCTTTGCCTTTGTGTATTCAACTCGTGCCTTGGCTTTTTCTGCTCTCGTTCGGTTGATATAGGTTGCCGTCTCCCTGTTCCCCTTTTCTTGAATCCTATTCGGAGTATCAATAGATATCCACTCCTTGTGATGGTGTTGGTGGCCCAGAACCTCATGACATCCTGAAGTTACTGCCTCTCTGATCCCCTTCCAGTTGTTCTTTTTAGCAGATTCTTCTGCTAGCAGATCTTCCAAACTATGGGGAATATTACTGAAAGACAACTTGACTCCGTTGAATTTTCTAGTATTCCGAAGGAACGCAGTATTAAACTTTTGTGATGTTGTTCGACCAGTTTCTCAGTGCATCTTCAGTTTTAGTTTCATCCTGGCCACCAACAAGTGATGATTTAAGTCATGTCGGCGCTTTTCTTGAGTCTTATGTTCTTAACTTTTGATCTATGCAGATATGGTCGATTTGGTTATGTGTAGTGTGATCATAGGACATGGTGTTATGGTTGTTATCGCTGATGGGCTCATCGCACTGGAGGACAGTCATTCTGATCTCCTCCATTTTACTGGAGCTGGTTTGATGATCTAAATTTCATGGGATCCCTATCCTGTAAGTACTTTCCATTCATCTTTGATCAACGCCAGTGCGTATATTTTGATGTTCGCTATTCTCTTCTACATGATTTGAGTACATCAACATCTCTCCTAAAGCTGATCATTTTTATCCAGACTGTCCTCAACTGGTTTTAATCATCCTAAGCAGCATCAGGACATTATTTTCTATTTCCACAGCAACTTGAATCGTTCTCTTGGTCTCCCACACTTTGCGACCTTACTATGTAAAAATAATTATGATTACTCTGGTTGTGAGAGAATGCATCTGCCTAATGACTTCCGGAGGAGCTTGGCGTTCACCATGAAGCATGACTACACTATTAAATGAAGATTTTCCAACTGCCAGGTCGGAATTTATATGGCTTCGATTACTTGTTTGGTTTTTACCTTTTTAGTAGGTT
Organism: Schistosoma turkestanicum; assembly: GCA_944470395.2. NCBI lineage: Eukaryota > Metazoa > Platyhelminthes > Trematoda > Strigeidida > Schistosomatidae > Schistosoma > Schistosoma turkestanicum. The sequence continues at coordinate 10,075,301 of OX103979.1, read as the reverse complement.
TATTTTCTACGGATTCAATCACTAACCTCGTGGACAAACCTCAATTTTCTGTTCTTAAGACTGGCATTATCACTCAAAGGGCTTCGATCAGAGTTATGTTGGATCACTACTGCACGCTAAGTTCACATCTTTATATGACAGGAACTTATGAGGAAATGCGTATTCATGTTTCTAATAGCAATCTCTAAATAAAAAATTTGATAGGTTTCTGAAGAAAACAACAGTAAGACTCTTAGAGCGTTGGATGAATTGTTATGTTTCGCTTTTGCATTTTTGATGGCGTATTAGGAAGCTGCTTATAAGGAGGAGGAATGAAAGGGTGAGAAGCAGGAATCAAAACGTTTGTAATTAGAGTAGCTTCATGATTCAACAGATGTAATTACCATCAGTGGTGTGATGATCTAGACTTTTCTTTTTCTTAAATAGATCACGTATTGCACAAGTGAATGTATATAGGTTAACAAACACAAGTCACCAGAATGATGCTGAGTGGGGGAAACTCATTAAAACTGGAATGTTGACACACATATATATATATATATATCCTCAGATCTTAATAGTGAGGACAGTGATTAGAATCAAAGGTTATATTTATTTTTTACATTTTTTATTACTGTTAACCTAATGAGGGCCCGAGTGAATTTCTTTTGAATCTTAATGCCCAGGTCAGATTGTAGTAGAATTCTTCGTCAGAAATTGAAACTGGTAAAGGGTTTCAAACATGAGTTGCAGTCGCAGTTAGCATAGAACAGTAACATCATTATCGTTCATCAGTTACAAAGTGCTAGATGGTAAGTAATCCTAAACAAACTAAATGTTCTGCCTTATTGACACGTGTGGATTTATTGACTCGCCATCAGATTTGCCGGCTGGTAGAAACATGTTCCTTGTTCATCACATTAATAATAATAATTAAAGCAATGTTTTCTGCACTTTAATTTTCGTGCGTTGTTTTTCATCTGTTTTGTTACCGAAATAGATATGAATAAATCCTTTAACTTTCGGTTTATAATTTGCCATTATGTTTTGCGTTCTATGTGACAGTCATGTTATTAAACAAACGTATTCATCGTATTCATGGCCCATAGAATTACGAACTGAAAGGAATAAGACAGGCCAGTTGCTAGACCACAATCCACTGAAAATTCTAGACGCCTGGAACCGTACCGAAAGAACAAGAATCGAGCGCAAACAAATAACGTGTTATATACTGGCTCGTGAACGAGATATTGAATATTGGAAAAAACGTGTTAAAAGAGGCATGAAAAATTAGAGGCAAGATCAAGATGATAAAAGTGCTGATATATTTTCGGCACAGTATTTTACAGTTACGTAAATATTGCGAAGAAATTCACTGATTTTCCGAGTGAGAAATGAAATCACAAAGTCGAATGGGCGACCTAGGCACGAAATCACAAAAATCCAAAATGAAGACCTGTTTCAAGTGATATATATAACGCTACAAACAGTCAGGGATCTGATTGTATGATCGTACCAGATCAGTCTTAGAAAAGATGGCAATACACTTCAGTGATGCTATGATGTCATGAATGTGGGAAATCAGGTAGCTGTCGAAACGCATAACTACGTTCAATTCACTGCAGTTGGAGCATGATCACCAACTGACAAGTAAATTGACACAATCAAATGGCGAGGTCTTGCCATGACTAGGGGTCCGCAGGAGACGATGTGATATACCGCGCCATTAGTCACCAATGGGATCTCATTGAGAGGTTTGTTTAAAAATAATTGCAATAATAACTTATTCTGAAATAACAAAATGTTACAAGAGGCATGCCAATTTACAGGTAAGATGAAAATGTTAAAATTGCTAACATATTTCCTGTACACGTTTGTTCAGTCACGTAAATATTCCAAGATACTTTGGATCCCTATAGATGGCTAAAAGTTTCCACATAAGAATACAATTAATGCTTCAGACTCTGCAATGTATAATGCGATAGTTGGCGCAAGTTAAGATGGCTATGTTACGATGAACTACTAATGGCTGAGAACCAATGCAAGGTAGATTCAGGTATGCATATTACAAGAATTGATGAGGTAAATGTGCGAGGATCTTGGTGATATTTGTCAGATAAACTTACAAGCTGCTGGGTTAAGTAAACAAGTCTTCGACCGTTATTCAGACTAATATTTAAGGATTAGAATAAGGTGGCGAATAGAGAAATAAAGAGATAGGTGTGAGGAGCAGGACAGAAAATATTCTCGTTTAAAACTGACTTATCAATCAGCAGATACGTTTTTGGATGAAACAATGGTATTATTAATCAGAACTTTATTTCTGGTTTCAGAACACTAACTGTACACTTGCACTTATGTCGGGTGGTGAAGACAAGTTACTAGTAAGATAACGAATGGACAATTAAACGTATGAATAGATGAATTTCAGAAGAAGAATTGAACTGTTAGCAATAAAGTTGGTTTACAGAATATAATAATGAGGCACAGTGATCTGATGCTTTTGTGATATTTTATTTATTCCTTTTTTAACTCTCTACCTCATGAAGTCACGGGTTAGCTTCTTTTCGCCTTAACTGCCCAAATCTACTTGTAGTAGGATTTCTCGGTAGGAAGCGAAAACAGTTCAAAGTTACGAACCTGAGTTGTAGGCGTGGTTGAACATGATAAACTAGCATCAGCATCATTGATTAGTTACATCCTGCTATATCGTAAGGAGCCGTAAGCAAACAAGATGTTCTGCAACACAGACATTGGTAGATTGCTGTATGATAGACAAAACATCGACGTAGCATGTGAGACTGGTATAAACTGTAAGATATGTTTCAGCTAACAGCTAGTTCGGAGATAGAAAGGGTTGTGAACTAGAAAAAGTAGAAAGAAAAAACGGTTGGAATAATGTTAAAAATTAATGAGTAAAGCGATATGTTGGTAAGCAGGCTAGGTGTTTGGATGCTAATAATAATAATAATAATAATTTATTCTCGAATAACAAACATGTTACAAGAGACATGCCAATTTACAGTCAATATCAAAATGTTAAGATTAGCTACATATTTCTTTTAAAACGGCTGGCGTCCCTTTCCCTTTTTGACTTAACCAATACTCTTTTAAATGTATCTACAAACCTTTCCGCTTGCTCATTCGACTGCGGGTGGTATGGTGGCGAGCTTCAGTGCTTAATGGCTAGTCGTTGGCAGAAAGTTTGGAACTGTGTGGAGGTAAATTGAGTTCCATTGTCAGATACGACCACATCTGGTATGCCATTTCGAGAGAAAATCTCAGTTAGGAACTGTATTGTCTTAGTTGTAGTGGGCGGCATTACGAGTCTGACTTCTGGCGAATTTGAGAAGGCGTCGACCACAGCTAAATACAAAGTTCCATATATTGGACCAGCGAAGTCAACGTGGACCATGGATGCTCGGATTCGGGCCATGAAACCGGCGCAATTTCGGCATTCATCTTTGCCCCCTGCTGACACCGCATGTATTTCTCAACTAACGCTGTGACATGTTGATCCATGTGAGGCCAGTATGCATAACTGCTGGCTATGAACTTCATTCGTTTAACCCCTTGGTGAACGAGATGGAACTGTCTCATCACTTTTGCACGAAGAGATTCTGGCACCACTACTAGTTCACCAAAAGACAGATGGTTGTACTGGAACAGACCACGATGGGTATTGATAGTAAGCAGCTCTTTTGATGCTTCATCTACTTCCACTTGCAAACAAGCATCAGCTAGATCGAGCTTCGCAAAAAACTTTCCCCCATTCAACATAGTAAACAGATCTGCGGAAACCGGAAGAGGATAATGATGCTGTTCCAGAGCTGCTTTTAGACCTGTAGAGAATTCAGCACATATACGTATCGTGCTGTTGGCCTTCTTTAGGTGCTGCCCAAGCAGCGTAAGAAACAGGAGTAATAACTCATTGTCGTTGAAAACGATCCAACTCTTCATCTACTGTGCTAATGTTGCATAAGGTACAGATATCTTAGGACGGAAAGCAGGCTTAGCCCCAGGATTCAACCGAAGTGTTGCTTCACGGCAGTGCAACGATTTAATCCAGGTTGAAAAATGGTTGAAAACTGCGTCATTAGATTCCTCGTACATGATTCGGGTCATGTGGTTGTGATACTAGGTTGCATATAGTATTTAACGGGACATCAGCCAATTTCAGCTGGTCGAACCAATCTAAACCAAGTAAATTTAGATCAGCTGGCGTTATATAACATACCCCAGTAAATGACGAGTCTCGGAAGGCAACTTTACATTCCAATTGTCCTAACAGACGAAGGTAATTACCACATGCTGTACGAGGCTTCTGTGTTGTGTGCAGAAAGCTTGGGCTACCCAATATGGTCCAATTTTTGCGTGAGAGGATGGTGACATCAGATGCGGTATCTATTTGCAATTTACAAAAATGCCCGTTAGTATTAAGAGTAATAAATTTTCTCTCATCTGGTGATGAGCTTTGACAAGAAGATATTAGGCTCAATGAATTGGTACGGGATCTAGTAACAGACTTCTTGGCACTTCTGGATAGGTTTGGCTTTCTCTTTAGGCAAAAACCATCTTTATGACCGATGGCCTTACACTTCCTGCTAAATGGACAGTTCCGTACATAGTGCTTTAGTGAGCGAGTCAAGATACCAGATTGACTATGCTCACGAATAAATGTTCCATAATATCCCGCCATCATTAAAATCTTCAACACAAAGAAATTACAATGCAATCATTTTCTGTTTTGTCGATAATAGTGTATATGCGTTGTTTCAAAGTCTGCAAGCAGTCTCGTAGTTCATATTTATGCGGTATTTTACGAGCGAGAGAACACTTTTTGACTTATAGAGAAGAATAAGGTTGCTTTTCAACCGACGGCGTGACAGAGTTTCTGTGTATTAGAGGTTATGGCCCAATACGAGCATATCCGGAATTTTTAAATTTGTCAAAATTCATCACTGTTGAATCCAAACCGAGGTCTAGATTTAGTAATAACTATTCAGGAAGTTTAGGTACGCGTCTGGCCCGGTTGAAATTTAAAAAGCAATTGATCTGGATAAGTAATGGTTCTATTATTATTCATAAATATAAATACATATCATTGCCTAAACAATATTACAACTGTTATCCCTTCTATAATAACACAGAGTGTTTCCAATTCTGGAAGAAATCTCCAATTTCCTGTCCAAATTGCACACTTCCAGTCCGTTTCAGTGAGCCGACCGCCGAAGGTAAAAAATCAATAGACATAATTTAGAACCAACTAAAACAACATAATGCAGTTCGGAAGGAAACATAAGAACTCAAAAAGGCACAAAAATAGAAACTATAAAAAAATACAAATATTAACATCGCAAAACGGACCTGAAGAGATCACCAAAATGTAGAACAGGAAGAGTCAATAAGAAACTATTACAAATGTATACATGGAGGGATTTTCTCGAATAATAACAATAATAATAATAATAATATATTTATTTTCAAATAACGACGTTACAAAAGTCACGGCAGTTTACAGGTTAGATCATATAGTCATAAATGCTTTCACATTTACTGTAAAAGTTATAGCAGCTAAATTAAGTATAAGAGTCAGTTTCTGATAGCATATTTACACCATGTCACTGACAGAAACTGTATAATACAGCCACATTTTCAATAGTAGAGTACAAATAAGGAAGGTTCACAACAGGTTCTTTTGGTGAAGGTCAAATGGAACGCGCTTGATACGAGCTGCGATCCAGAGAGTCATGTACTAAGGGTGCATGTTCCACAGAGGCGCCAAGGATTTCCCACTGTGGATGGGGTTCTGAAAAGGAGAAAAGAAAGAGAGAAAAAGGCGGCAGTTCGGCAAGTGTATATATGTAACCAAAGCACTATTTAACCTGTTTTGTTGGAGTAGTCAATACAGTGATAAGTCAAGGTAAAATTCATACTGAACACTTAAATTGAAGTAACTTATGGGAATGTAAGAATATAACCCACAGATGAAGGAGTACAGCAAAAAAGAATGAAGAGTTGTAGATTGTCCAGTGGAAAGTAGATAAGTTGAAACAAAAGCTGGATCTATGTACATTGAAATCGAAATTTCAGTTGAAAGAGTAAAGTTTTTAAAAAGAAAATACTGATGATTAAAAGTTCTCACTGTCTGTTTATTATTATTATTATTATTATTATTATTATAATATTGAATGCCAACCTCTAAGTCATACTGTAGGCGCTTGAGTTAGAATGTTGCGGATGTCTCGACAGAATAGCGATCTCTGCATAGTTTTGGAAACACGAACGTCAGAAGTAGCAAGCGTATAAGAGCAACCTCAGACATACTAATAAGTCGCCCCATAAATCTAAAGAGCTGAAAGCAAGGCTGATGTAATTGCTGTCACAGAAAAACGTCTGACCCATTTTGTATACAAGAATGATTTTGATTCCGAACGTTTCACATTAGCCACAGGCGATAGAACTCAAAAGTGTGAAGGAGGAAAGGCAGACTCCTTAATCGTTAGAAATATTGTCTCCTCTGTAGTTATCAACAGGGTATTCCATGAAAGTAGAAAGTGTGTGTTGGTTACTTGCCACTTGAAGTGCGAACTCAAACAATTTTGTGGTCAACTTTTCGAAACAACAACAGAAGAACAACTGCTCGAAAAAGGATTAAACTACAACAAGAAAGAAAGTCGAATTCTTCACTGCATTAGAGTCATCACTCAAAACGGCCGAAATAAGTGAAGAAACTCAACAAGAAATACGACAAACCATAGTACCACTAACTCGACGGAAGAGAGACAAAAGCCAACTAACAGCAGAACAACAAATAGCCCTAAAGAAAATCAGGATCAGGAAATATATAGTCATAGTCCCAGCGGACAAAGTAAGCATCACAGTAAATATGGACAGGGAAATATATTTCAGAAAATTCGAGGAGCTACCTGAGGACATGTTACGCCTGCTCGTAAACACGTCAACTTGATATACTTGAACTATTACGAGTTTACCTAGTCGGAAAACGAGAGTGAGGATTGAAGATCCGGCGACACGATATGCTACTCAAATCCAGTTATCCCAACCCGCATATTGATTAAAAATAAGGAGACTTGATATGAAGTAGTACCTGTATTCTACAAGCATGAAGCTGGAGATTTCAACACTCCGCCTCTAAATCCCGGCAATCAAGGTACAAATCTCACTGGTTGGTTCCAAAGACAACTTAGCGCAGCGATTAAAAGCTCTGGTTTGACTGAGCAAGTATGTGGTGACACCAGAATAACTTGGGAAGGAAATTCCTCAAAGCTGGATCACACATGACAGTGAACCTCCTACATGCCACATGGTCACAGGGATGACGGAGTCTGACAGTAGGTGATCACTGGAAAATGGTGAGAGACATCATCCAGAATGCTGTCCTAGACAATGTACCTCAGCCATACCACACAACCGGGAATAGAAGAACATAGGCTTGACGGATCACTAAACGCTTGCTACAAGCGAAGTGGAGGGCCTGATACAAGCGAAAGGTCTCCTTGGAGGATTCCGATTGTAGTCCTTACTTGGCATCGAGAAACAGATGCAAAACCAAAGTTCAATTTGATAGGAGACGCTTTCAGATGAAGCTAGCTATCAAAATACAGGCAAACCCAAAGCATCCGTTTATGTACCTGACAAGAAGAAAACCGACGAATCAGGGTTTGTGCTCCCTCAAATATCCGAATGGGGAAGATCTCATCAACCTATAAAAGGCTGAGACTTCGACAAACTTCATTGAACAGTTAAACCAGGCATCCACATGTTGAGAGTGCTGCGTAAACCCAGTGCTAGCTGACGGCTTAGAGAATATCCGTATTACTCTTGACTTATTACTAAGGAGACAGAAATAATCATGCCCAGGAAAGTCACTAGGTCTTGATAATATTCGCCACATTGTTTCAAAGCCATGTGCAGAAGAGAGTCGTTGCAAATCGGGGTCCGCTCCTAGCCGAGGTGACCACAGCCCCCTCAGTGTAGAGCTTTAAGAAGAGACTTGATGAACACGTACTCACATACGGACTATCATCTCCCTCGTGGACAAGCTGTGCCTGATGCATGTCTTGAGGCCTGCTAGTCGTCATCATTGTCACAATCCAAAGCGATAAACTCACCTGTTGTTCTCCATGTTCCGTTTCAGAGACACAAGACGTATGCACATCAATAGCATCGTTATCATGCAACACTGTAGACTGTCTGTTACCACAGACGCTTCCTTCTCATCATCACTTGACTGCCAGTCAACCGAAATAGGGACACTTACAGTTTACACAACCTTGTGTATCCTCAATCAACTTAACATTCGCGACAAGGTCCGATGACGTCGAAACACTAGAAGGCTCGTTCGATGAAGTGACTCGACTAGTCACTATGAGTGGACTGCTCACACTTTCTGTCTCCTTATTGTCGCTGTCACTACTAAGATTCTGATGCTACTATTTCACATTGCTAGTCATAGCATCCGAAAAGAGAATGATGTTTAGAGCTTCTTAATAATAGTAGCATCATGTTGTTTCCTAGGCGTCTTAGCCTTTACAGCACCGCCATCACTTGTCCTAGAATCTACTCTAGGTCCCGTTATATAATTTACCCTAAGTGAAGGGTTCCGAACATAGGCTTTATTCCGTCCAGAAAATCCTGCCTTGGCCTTATTCATATTCACTGAACTCACTAACCTCTGTTTACTCGAATCCAAATAACCGTTACAGGCTTTTCGAGCAGTTAGAGGCTTTTATCATCACACACTTCGGATCCATCTTGATGCCTACACTTTTTCCCTTTTTCTTTCTTTTCCAAAATACAGTTCGAATACAAAAATACGATAAGTATCCAAGGCTCTTCATTCAAGAAGTTTAGTATTATAACGATTAAATTTCCAAATGTTTCTTTATTCTTCTTAATAATCCGACTATAATTGGTCTTCTAATCAAAAGTCGAGTCAACTTCAGACCTGTAATGGATTTTCTACCGTAGCAGTTCAAATGGTTTCCAGTAAGTGCAATCCGAACGCGTATCTCCTAGTCCAATGTCCAAAATACACAACAATTCTAGGAGAAAACGGTCTGAAGTTGATGCACTTTCCAAGTCACAATTACTCCGAGGAGTATCCAAGATTAAAGGGACTAAGTGATTAAAATCCAACCGCCACAGTATCAATCCAAATATGCCTGTAGGCATATTAAAGATCAAATTTAAACAACATATATACAGTTCAAATGCAAACATAAAAACTTCAATATAAGTACAAAATATAGAAATAATAACAATATACAATGATAAAATCTCAAATTGGAATCAAATAAAATACCAAAATGCCAACAGAAAAAGGCCGTCATGTCATAACAAAAATATATAAACATGGAGGGATTTTCCAAAAAACAAAACATTCAAAAAGGATTCTACACCGGCCCGCAAAATCCCTCCATGCAAAAAAAGGCAAGCGTTAATGACACTTCAATTTAGGGTTCCCACTCATCCCCTAATCCACACCGGAAGAACGTGTAGGACTTACAGCAGTACGCCTACCCGCCCCCCCAACATGGATATGACCTATCAAGCTAACTAGGTACCTATACCTTCCCATCAGGCCCTTGATTCCCCTATCTATCGTAGCATGACCTAACGGTAGTATAAACCTTACCCAATTAACCCACACGAACATGTACAACACGTCGTAAAGCTGGTCATATCCTATCCGGGAACTACATTCCATATCATGGGAATGAGTCGTCAATCCACCACCACTTGCTCCGATCAGCAGATACAATGAAGTCCGTGATGCTGACTTATCAACAGAAGTTCTTGACCCATAGATAATATGCAAGGGTGGGATCTCCAATTTTGATATTTCCTCGTCTCCAGAAGACTCCAAATAGCATAACATGGGACCAATATTTATCTCTCCATCTCCTGATACAGAGGAGGTTTGATCAGCATTCGTCATCGTCGGTAACTCATTTGTCACATCAGTGACATCCAGATTATTATCATCGTCATCATGATTCCATTGCGTCAGACAAGTCGCGTCGTTTCGGTCTGCACTAGCATCCGTAGAGTGGAACTCTTCCATTGTTGTATAACTCATCTCGCTACATGAAGAACAGCATTAGTGTCACAATCCAAAACCGATAAACTCACTTGTTGTTCTCCATGTTCCGTTTCAGAGACACAAGACGTATGCTCATCAATAGCATCGTCATCACACAACACTGTGGACTGTCTGTTACCATCAAACACTTTCTTCCCATCATCACTCGACTGACAGTCAACCGGAATTGGAACAGTTACAGTTACACAACCTTGTGTATCCTCAATCAACTTAACAATCGCGACAAGGTCCGATGACGTCGAAACACTAGAAGGCTCGGTCGATGAAGTTGATCGACTAGTCACTATAAGTGGACTGCTCACACTTTCTGTCTCCTTATTATCGCTGTCACTACTAAGGTTCTGATGACTACTACTTCTATTGCTAGTCATAGCATCCGAAAGAGAATGATGTTTAGGCTTCTTAATAATAGTAGCATCATGTTGTTTCCTAGGCGTCTTAGCCCTTACAGCACCGACATCACTTGTCCTAGAATCTACTCTAGGTGCCGTTATATAATTTACCCTAAGTGAAGGGTTCCGAACATAGGCTTTATTCCGTCCAGAAAATCCTGCCTTGGCCTTATTCATATTCACTGAACTCACTAACCTCTGTTTACTCGAATCCAAATAACCGTTCCAGGCTTTTCGAGCAGTTAAGAGGCTTTTATCATCACACACTTCGGATCCATCTTGATGCCTACACTTTTCACCTTTTTCTTTCTTTTCCCAAATACAGTTCGAATACAAAAATACGATAAGTAATCCAAGGCTCTTCATTCAAGAAGTTTAGTATTATAAACGATTAAATTTCCAAATGTTTCTTTATTCTTCTTAATAATCCGACTATAATTGGTCTTCTAATCAAAAGTCGAGTCAACTTCAGACTGTAATGGATTTTCTACCGTAGCAGTTCAAATGGTTTCCAGTAAGTGCAATCCGAACGCGTATCTCCTAGTCCAATGTCCAAAATACACAACAATTCTAGGAGAAAACGGTCTGAAGTTGATGCACTTTCCAAGTCACAATTACTCCGAGGAGTATCCAAGATTAGAGGGACTAAGTGATTTAAAATCCAACCGCCACAGTATCAATCCAAATATGGCTGTAGCCATATTAAAGATCAAATTTAAACAACATATATACAGTTCAGAAGCGAACATAAAAACTTCAATATAAGTACAAAATATAGAAATAATAACAATATACAATGATAAAACCTCAAATTGGAATCAAATAAAATACCAAAATGTCAAAAGAAAAAGTCCGTCATGTCATAACAAAAATATGTGAACACGGATGGATTTTTCGAAAAACAAAACATTCAAAAAGGATTCTACACCGGCCCGCAAAATCCCTCCATGCAAAAAAGCAAGCGTTAATGACACTTCAATTTAGGGTTGCCACTCATCCCCTAATCCACACCGGAAGAACGTGTAGGACTTACAGCAGTACGCCTACCCGCCCTCGAAAATGGATATGACCTATCAAGCTAACTAGGAATCTATACCTTCCGATCAGGCCCTTGATTCCCCTATCTATCGTAGCATGACCTAACGGCAGTATGAACCTTACCCAATTAACCCACACGAACATGTACAACACGTCGCAAAGCTGGTCATATCCTATCCGGGAACTACATTCCATATCATGGGAATGAGTCGTCATTCCATCACCACTTGCTCCGATCAGCAGATACAATGAAGTCCGTGATGCTGACTTGTCAACAGAAGTTCTTGACCCATAGATAATATGCAAGGGTGGAATCTCCAATTTTGATACTTCCTCGTCTCCCGAAGACTCCAAATAGCATAACACGGGACCAATATTTATCTCTCCATCTCCTGATACAGAGGAGGCTTGATCAGCATTCGTCATCGTCGGTAACTCATTTGTCACATCAGTGACTTCGAGATTATTATCATCGTCATCATGATTCCATTGCGTCAGACAAGTCGCGTCGTTTCGGTCTGCACTAGCATCCGTAGAGTGGAACTCTTCCATTGTTGTATAACTCATCTCGCTACATGAAAGAACAGCATTAGTGTCACAATCCAAAGCCGATAAACTCACTTGTTGTTCTCCATGTTCCGTTTCAGAGACACAAGACGTATGCACATCAATAGCATCGTTATCATGCAACACTGTAGACTGTCTGTTACCATCAGACGCTTCCTTCTCATCATCACTTGACTGACAGTCAACCGAAATAGGGACACTTACAGTTACACAACCTTGTGTATCCTCAATCAACTTAACATTCGCGACAAGGTCCGATGACGTCGAAACACTAGAAGGCTCGTTCGATGAAGTTGATCGACTAGTCACTATGAGTGGACTGCTCACACTTTCTGTCTCCTTATTATCGCTGTCACTACTAAGATTCTGATGACTACTATTTCCATTGCTAGTCATAGCATCCGAAAGAGAATGATGTTTAGGCTTCTTAATAATAGTAGCATCATGTTGTTTCCTAGGCGTCTTAGCCTTTACAGCACCGCCATCACTTGTCCTAGAATCTACTCTAGGTCCCGCTATATAATTTACCCTAAGTGAAGGGTTCCGAACATAGGCTTTATTCCGTCCAGAAAATCCTGCCTTGGCCTTATTCATATTCACTGAACTCACTAACCTCTGTTTACTCGAATCCAAATAACCGTTCCAGGCTTTTCGAGCAGTTAAGAGGCTTTTATCATCACACACTTCGGATCCATCTTGATGCCTACACTTTTCACCTTTTTCTTTCTTTTCCAAAATACAGTTCGAATACAAAAATACGATAAGTAATCCAAGGCTCTTCTTTCAAGAAGTTTAGTATTATAAACGATTAAATTTCCAAATGTTTCTTTATTCTTCTTAATAATCCGACTATAATTGGTCTTCTAATCAAAAGTCGAGTCAACTTCAGACTGTAATGGATTTTCTACCGTAGCAGTTCAAATGGTTTCCAGTAAGTGCAATCCGAACGCGTATCTCCTAGTCCAATGTCCAAAATACACAACAATTCTAGGAGAAAAACGGTCTGAAGTTGATGCACTTTCCAAGTCACAATTACTCCGAGGAGTATCCAAGATTAGAGGGACTAAGTGATTTAAAATCCAACCGCCACAGTATCAATCCAAATATGGCTGTAGCCATATTAAAGATCAAATTTAAACAACATATATACAGTTCAGAAGCAAACATAAAAACTTCAATATAAGTACAAAATATAGAAATAATAACAATATACAATGATAAAACCTCAAATTGGAATCAAATAAAATACCAAAATGTCAACAGAAAAAGTCCGTCATGTCATAACAAAAATATGTAAACATGGAGGGATTTTCCAAAAACAAAACATTCAAAAAGGATTCTACACCGGCCCGCAAAATCCCTCCATGCAAAAAAAGGCAAGCGTTAATGACACTTCAATTTAGGGTTCCCACTCATCCCCTTATCCACACCGGAAGAACGTGTAGGACTTACAGCAGTACGCCTACCCGCCCTCCAACGTGGATATGACCTATCAAGCTAACTAGGTACCTATACCTTCCCATCAGGCCCTTGATTCCCCTATCTATCGTAGCATGACCTAACGGTAGTATAAACCTTACCCAATTAACCCACACGAACATGTACAACACGTCGCAAAGCTGGTCATATCCTATCCGGGAACTACATTCCATATCATGGGAATGAGTCGTCATTCCATCACCACTTGCTCCGATCAGCAGATACAATGAAGTCCGTGATGCTGACTTGTCAACAGAAGTTCTTGACCCATAGATAATATGCAAGGGTGGAATCTCCAATTTTGATACTTCCTCGTCTCCCGAAGACTCCAAATAGCATAACACGGGACCAATATTTATCTCTCCATCTCCTGATACAGAGGAGGCTTGATCAGCATTCGTCATCGTCGGTAACTCATTTGTCACATCAGTGACATCCAGATTATTATCAACGTCATCATGATTCCATTGTGTCAGACAAGTTGCGTCGTTTCGGTCTGCACTAGCATCCGTAGAGTGAAACTCTTCCATTGTTGTATAACTCATCTCGCTACATGAAAGAACAGCATTAGTGTCACAATCCAAAGCCGATAAACTCACTTGTTGTTCTCCATGTTCCGTTTCAGAGACACAAGACGTATGCACATCAATAGCATCGTTATCATGCAACACTGTAGACTGTCTGTTACCATCAGACGCTTCCTTCTCATCATCACTTGACTGACAGTCAACCGAAATAGGGACACTTACAGTTACACAACCTTGTGTATCCTCAATCAACTTAACATTCGCGACAAGGTCCGATGACGTCGAAACACTAGAAGGCTCGTTCGATGAAGTTGATCGACTAGTCACTATGAGTGGACTGCTCACACTTTCTGTCTCCTTATTATCGCTGTCACTACTAAGATTCTGATGACTACTATTTCCATTGCTAGTCATAGCATCCGAAAGAGAATGATGTTTAGGCTTCTTAATAATAGTAGCATCATGTTGTTTCCTAGGCGTCTTAGCCTTTACAGCACCGCCATCACTTGTCCTAGAATCTACTCTAGGTCCCGTTATATAATTTACCCTAAGTGAAGGGTTCCGAACATAGGCTTTATTCCGTCCAGAAAATCCTGCCTTGGCCTTATTCATATTCACTGAACTCACTAACCTCTGTTTACTCGAATCCAAATAACCGTTCCAGGCTTTTCGAGCAGTTAAGAGGCTTTTATCATCACACACTTCGGATCCATCTTGATGCCTACACTTTTCACCTTTTTCTTTCTTTTCCAAAATACAGTTCGAATACAAAAATACGATAAGTAATCCAAGGCTCTTCTTTCAAGAAGTTTAGTATTATAAACGATTAAATTTCCAAATGTTTCTTTATTCTTCTTAATAATCCGACTATAATTGGTCTTCTAATCAAAAGTCGAGTCAACTTCAGACTGTAATGGATTTTCTACCGTAGCAGTTCAAATGGTTTCCAGTAAGTGCAATCCGAACGCGTATCTCCTAGTCCAATGTCCAAAATACACAACAATTCTAGGAGAAAACGGTCTGAAGTTGATGCACTTTCCAAGTCACAATTACTCCGAGGAGTATCCAAGATTAGAGGGACTAAGTGATTTAAAATCCAACCGCCACAGTATCAATCCAAATATGGCTGTAGCCATATTAAAGATCAAATTTAAACAACATATATACAGTTCAGAAGCAAACATAAAAACTTCAATATAAGTACAAAATATAGAAAGAATAACAATATACAATGATAAAACCTCAAATTGGAATCAAATAAAATACCAAAATGTCAACAGAAAAAGTCCGTCATGTCATAACAAAAATATGTAAACATGGAGGGATTTTCCAAAAACAAAACATTCAAAAAGGATTCTACACCGGCCCGCAAAATCCCTCCATGCAAAAAAAGGCAAGCGTTAATGACACTTCAATTTAGGGTTCCCACTCATCCCCTTATCCACACCGGAAGAACGTGTAGGACTTACAGCAGTACGCCTACCCGCCCTCCAACGTGGATATGACCTATCAAGCTAACTAGGTACCTATACCTTCCCATCAGGCCCTTGATTCCCCTATCTATCGTAGCATGACCTAACGGTAGTATAAACCTTACCCAATTAACCCACACGAACATGTACAACACGTCGCAAAGCTGGTCATATCCTATCCGGGAACTACATTCCATATCATGGGAATGAGTCGTCATTCCATCACCACTTGCTCCGATCAGCAGATACAATGAAGTCCGTGATGCTGACTTGTCAACAGAAGTTCTTGACCCATAGATAATATGCAAGGGTGGAATCTCCAATTTTGATACTTCCTCGTCTCCCGAAGACTCCAAATAGCATAACATGGGACCAATATTTATCTCTCCATCTCCTGATACAGAGGAGGCTTGATCAGCATTCGTCATCGTCGGTAACTCATTTGTCACATCAGTGACTTCCAGATTATTATCATCGTCATCATGATTCCATTGCGTCAGACAAGTCGCGTCGTTTCGGTCTGCACTAGCATCCGTAGAGTGAAACTCTTCCATTGTTGTATAACTCATCTCGCTACATGAAAGAACAGCATTAGTGTCACAATCCAAAGCCGATAAACTCACTTGTTGTTCTCCATGTTCCGTTTCAGAGACACAAGACGTATGCACATCAATAGCATCGTTATCATGCAACACTGTAGACTGTCTGTTACCATCAGACGCTTCCTTCTCATCATCACTTGACTGACAGTCAACCGAAATAGGGACACTTACAGTTACACAACCTTGTGTATCCTCAATCAACTTAACATTCGCGACAAGGTCCGATGACGTCGAAACACTAGAAGGCTCGTTCGATGAAGTTGATCGACTAGTCACTATGAGTGGACTGCTCACACTTTCTGTCTCCTTATTATCGCTGTCACTACTAAGATTCTGATGACTACTATTTCCATTGCTAGTCATAGCATCCGAAAGAGAATGATGTTTAGGCTTCTTAATAATAGTAGCATCATGTTGTTTCCTAGGCGTCTTAGCCTTTACAGCACCGCCATCACTTGTCCTAGAATCTACTCTAGGTCCCGCTATATAATTTACCCTAAGTGAAGGGTTCCGAACATAGGCTTTATTCCGTCCAGAAAATCCTGCCTTGGCCTTATTCATATTCACTGAACTCACTAACCTCTGTTTACTCGAATCCAAATAACCGTTCCAGGCTTTTCGAGCAGTTAAGAGGCTTTTATCATCACACACTTCGGATCCATCTTGATGCCTACACTTTTCACCTTTTTCTTTCTTTTCCAAAATACAGTTCGAATACAAAAATACGATAAGTAATCCAAGGCTCTTCTTTCAAGAAGTTTAGTATTATAAACGATTAAATTTCCAAATGTTTCTTTATTCTTCTTAATAATCCGACTATAATTGGTCTTCTAATCAAAAGTCGAGTCAACTTCAGACTGTAATGGATTTTCTACCGTAGCAGTTCAAATGGTTTCCAGTAAGTGCAATCCGAACGCGTATCTCCTAGTCCAATGTCCAAAATACACAACAATTCTAGGAGAAAACGGTCTGAAGTTGATGCACTTTCCAAGTCACAATTACTCCGAGGAGTATCCAAGATTAGAGGGACTAAGTGATTTAAAATCCAACCGCCACAGTATCAATCCAAATATGGCTGTAGCCATATTAAAGATCAAATTTAAACAACATATATACAGTTCAGAAGCAAACATAAAAACTTCAATATAAGTACAAAATATAGAAAGAATAACAATATACAATGATAAAACCTCAAATTGGAATCAAATAAAATACCAAAATGTCAACAGAAAAAGTCCGTCATGTCATAACAAAAATATGTAAACATGGAGGGATTTTCCAAAAACAAAACATTCAAAAAGGATTCTACACCGGCCCGCAAAATCCCTCCATGCAAAAAAAGGCAAGCGTTAATGACACTTCAATTTAGGGTTCCCACTCATCCCCTTATCCACACCGGAAGAACGTGTAGGACTTACAGCAGTACGCCTACCCGCCCTCCAACGTGGATATGACCTATCAAGCTAACTAGGTACCTATACCTTCCCATCAGGCCCTTGATTCCCCTATCTATCGTAGCATGACCTAACGGTAGTATAAACCTTACCCAATTAACCCACACGAACATGTACAACACGTCGCAAAGCTGGTCATATCCTATCCGGGAACTACATTCCATATCATGGGAATGAGTCGTCATTCCATCACCACTTGCTCCGATCAGCAGATACAATGAAGTCCGTGATGCTGACTTGTCAACAGAAGTTCTTGACCCATAGATAATATGCAAGGGTGGAATCTCCAATTTTGATACTTCCTCGTCTCCCGAAGACTCCAAATAGCATAACACGGGACCAATATTTATCTCTCCATCTCCTGATACAGAGGAGGCTTGATCAGCATTCGTCATCGTCGGTAACTCATTTGTCACATCAGTGACATCCAGATTATTATCAACGTCATCATGATTCCATTGTGTCAGACAAGTCGCGTCGTTTCGGTCTGCACTAGCATCCGTAGAGTGAAACTCTTCCATTGTTGTATAACTCATCTCGCTACATGAAAGAACAGCATTAGTGTCACAATCCAAAGCCGATAAACTCACTTGTTGTTCTCCATGTTCCGTTTCAGAGACACAAGACGTATGCACATCAATAGCATCGTTATCATGCAACACTGTAGACTGACTGTTACCATCAGACGCTTCCTTCTCATCATCACTTGACTGACAGTCAACCGAAATAGGGACACTTACAGTTACACAACCTTGTGTATCCTCAATCAACTTAACATTCGCGACAAGGTCCGATGACGTCGAAACACTAGAAGGCTCGTTCGATGAAGTTGATCGACTAGTCACTATGAGTGGACTGCTCACACTTTCTGTCTCCTTATTATCGCTGTCACTACTAAGATTCTGATGACTACTATTTCCATTGCTAGTCATAGCATCCGAAAGAGAATGATGTTTAGGCTTCTTAATAATAGTAGCATCATGTTGTTTCCTAGGCTTCTTAGCCTTTACAGCACCGCCATCACTTGTCCTAGAATCTACTCTAGGTCCCGTTATATAATTTACCCTAAGTGAAGGGTTCCGAACATAGGCTTTATTCCGTCCAGAAAATCCTGCCTTGGCCTTATTCATATTCACTGAACTCACTAACCTCTGTTTACTCGAATCCAAATAACCGTTCCAGGCTTTTCGAGCAGTTAAGAGGCTTTTATCATCACACACTTCGGATCCATCTTGATGCCTACACTTTTCACCTTTTTCTTTCTTTTCCAAAATACAGTTCGAATACAAAAATACGATAAGTAATCCAAGGCTCTTCTTTCAAGAAGTTTAGTATTATAAACGATTAAATTTCCAAATGTTTCTTTATTCTTCTTAATAATCCGACTATAATTGGTCTTCTAATCAAAAGTCGAGTCAACTTCAGACTGTAATGGATTTTCTACCGTAGCAGTTCAAATGGTTTCCAGTAAGTGCAATCCGAACGCGTATCTCCTAGTCCAATGTCCAAAATACACAACAATTCTAGGAGAAAACGGTCTGAAGTTGATGCACTTTCCAAGTCACAATTACTCCGAGGAGTATCCAAGATTAGAGGGACTAAGTGATTTAAAATCCAACCGCCACAGTATCAATCCAAATATGGCTGTAGCCATATTAAAGATCAAATTTAAACAACATATATACAGTTCAGAAGCAAACATAAAAACTTCAATATAAGTACAAAATATAGAAAGAATAACAATATACAATGATAAAACCTCAAATTGGAATCAAATAAAATACCAAAATGTCAACAGAAAAAGTCCGTCATGTCATAACAAAAATATGTAAACATGGAGGGATTTTCCAAAAACAAAACATTCAAAAAGGATTCTACACCGGCCCGCAAAATCCCTCCATGCAAAAAAAGGCAAGCGTTAATGACACTTCAATTTAGGGTTCCCACTCATCCCCTTATCCACACCGGAAGAACGTGTAGGACTTACAGCAGTACGCCTACCCGCCCTCCAACGTGGATATGACCTATCAAGCTAACTAGGTACCTATACCTTCCCATCAGGCCCTTGATTCCCCTATCTATCGTAGCATGACCTAACGGTAGTATAAACCTTACCCAATTAACCCACACGAACATGTACAACACGTCGCAAAGCTGGTCATATCCTATCCGGGAACTACATTCCATATCATGGGAATGAGTCGTCATTCCATCACCACTTGCTCCGATCAGCAGATACAATGAAGTCCGTGATGCTGACTTGTCAACAGAAGTTCTTGACCCATAGATAATATGCAAGGGTGGAATCTCCAATTTTGATACTTCCTCGTCTCCCGAAGACTCCAAATAGCATAACACGGGACCAATATTTATCTCTCCATCTCCTGATACAGAGGAGGCTTGATCAGCATTCGTCATCGTCGGTAACTCATTTGTCACATCAGTGACATCCAGATTATTATCAACGTCATCATGATTCCATTGTGTCAGACAAGTTGCGTCGTTTCGGTCTGCACTAGCATCCGTAGAGTGAAACTCTTCCATTGTTGTATAACTCATCTCGCTACATGAAAGAACAGCATTAGTGTCACAATCCAAAGCCGATAAACTCACTTGTTGTTCTCCATGTTCCGTTTCAGAGACACAAGACGTATGCACATCAATAGCATCATTATCATGCAACACTGTAGACTGTCTGTTACCATCAGACGCTTCCTTCTCATCATCACTTGACTGACAGTCAACCGAAATAGGGACACTTACAGTTACACAACCTTGTGTATCCTCAATCAACTTAACATTCGCGACAAGGTCCGATGACTTCGAAACACTAGAAAGCTCGTTCGATGAAGTTGATCGACTAGTCACTATAAGTGGACTGCTCACACTTTCTGTCTCCTTACTATCGCTGTCACTACTAAGATTCTGATGACTACTATTTCCATTGCTAGTCATAGCATCCGAAAGAGAATGATGTTTAGGCTTCTTAATAATAGTAGCATCATGTTGTTTCCTAGGCGTCTTAGCCTTTACAGCACCGCCATCACTTGTCCTAGAATCTACTCTAGGTCCCGCTATATAATTTACCCTAAGTGAAGGGTTCCGAACATAGGCTTTATTCCGTCCAGAAAATCCTGCCTTGGCCTTATTCATATTCACTGAACTCACTAACCTCTGTTTACTCGAATCCAAATAACCGTTCCAGGCTTTTCGAGCAGTTAAGAGGCTTTTATCATCACACACTTCGGATCCATCTTGATGCCTACACTTTTCACCTTTTTCTTTCTTTTCCAAAATACAGTTCGAATACAAAAATACG
This sequence comes from Schistosoma turkestanicum, assembly GCA_944470395.2. Lineage (NCBI taxonomy): Eukaryota > Metazoa > Platyhelminthes > Trematoda > Strigeidida > Schistosomatidae > Schistosoma > Schistosoma turkestanicum. Next base: position 10,054,343 of record OX103979.1, on the reverse strand, counting down.
ATAAGTAATCCAAGGCTCTTCTTTCAAGAAGTTTAGTATTATAAACGATTAAATTTCCAAATGTTTCTTTATTCTTCTTAATAATCCGACTATAATTGGTCTTCTAATCAAAAGTCGAGTCAACTTCAGACTGTAATGGATTTTCTACCGTAGCAGTTCAAATGGTTTCCAGTAAGTGCAATCCGAACGCGTATCTCCTAGTCCAATGTCCAAAATACACAACAATTCTAGGAGAAAACGGTCCGAAGTTGATGCACTTTCCAAGTCACAATTACTCCGAGGAGTATCCAAGATTAGAGGGACTAAGTGATTTAAAATCCAACCGCCACAGTATCAATCCAAATATGGCTGTAGCCATATTAAAGATCAAATTTAAACAACATATATACAGTTCAGAAGCAAACATAAAAACTTCAATATAAGTACAAAATATAGAAAGAATAACAATATACAATGATAAAACCTCAAATTGGAATCAAATAAAATACCAAAATGTCAACAGAAAAAGTCCGTCATGTCATAACAAAAATATGTAAACATGGAGGGATTTTCCAAAAGCAAAACATTCAAAAATATTCTACATCAATGACGGAAGACCTGTTTAACTGCCTCGTGTTTGTATGCAGCTTACAATCTCCCGAAGATGCTGATATAAGAACCAGTATCCTAAGTAATATTGAGCAGTGCCCAAACATCTCGCTTCATAAATAACTGCAAGGTGCCAGAGATTAGTAAATTTGAAGCATGATACCTCCATGGTCGAAAACAATGGCCGTCCATCATACGTGCATGCCGTTAGTGAAAAGACGATTCCGGCTCACAAAAGCATCACAAGAGCACAAACAACCAGCCCTCATCTCCATGCTAGTCATGTGGAGGTTGGCACTACAAGACGTTTTGTCCACACAAAGAAAGTGTTTGCACTAAATGTCACAAAAAGGGTCACAAAGAAACCCGATGTTGGACAAAAACTCGCAGACATTACTCCGCGAAAGTCGATTCCAAGAAATACAGATCTGATAAGACAATAAACAAATTATTGGTGTCTCACAACCAGACAAGAATTCGCCAAAGAAGAAAGTATGTGACTTTGGATATGAATTCAAACCGTATCCGTCTTCAACTTGACACAGCATCTGATATCACTCTTATCAGTCCAAAAACGTGGGAGAAAATTGGAAGACCTACAGTTCACCAAACGAAGCAACTAGCACACAGCGCATCTGGTGGCAAGCTAAATATTGTTGGAGAAATATTGTGCACTGTTTCAAAAAAATGAGGCAACAACGAGTGCAACTGTATACTTAACTAAAAACCCAGACCTTGATTTATTGGGGTTGGATCTCATAGATGCATTAAAACTAACAGACCATCCTATCAACAATATCTGCAGCCGAGTAAGAATCAATAACCCCTTAGAGTCAAGTCTGAGAAATGCCATTATGAAAAGGCATCATCACGTATCCTTGGAAGCGTTAGGCGAATGTACGAAAGCTAAAACACTACGGACTCTCAAGTCAACAGCTATTCCTGTACCTTATGCTTCTCTCCCGGTGGTTGAACAGGAACTGGAACGACTTCAAAGAAAAAGAAAAAAAATCTTATTCCGGGGAGGTGTTGGGATAGCCAGTCGAGAAGAAAGCCACGCATATTGTGGATTGATGAACTATTTGATCAATGTTCATGATAAACTATTTCATTAATGATGAACTATATGAATAATGTTCATGATAAACTATTTCATTAATGATGAACTATATGAATAATGTTCATGATAATATATTTGATTCATGTTCAAAATATTTAACGACATTTATATGATTGTATAAATACGCATGTTTGATTGTATATTTTTGATTCTGACGATAAGCGTTATCCAACGTCTTCCGTCTTCTTATTTTTGAACGGAGGGGTCTAACGTTCAGGTGTCATTAGTACAGTGGTTTGGCGTTACATCAACTACAAAACATAAAAGTGGCGACGGGAGAAAACCAGATCCACAAAACATAAAACTTTGTGTTACAATGTACCAATCTACCAAAACGTGATCGCGCAGTCCTGGCTCTTTCTTCTACAGACATCACTAATTCTTTAAAGATCGGCTCCTTACCGGTCATCATGATCCTATCAGCAGCTTCCACCCATTTATTCTGTAACTCTAGGGGTAAACGTGACACAATTATTTCCAGATTAGCCGTAGAATTCACATCAGACATATACACCATTTCCTTCAAAGTTATGCATACATTACGTAGTTTGATTGCGAAGTCAGTTGGGCCATCGGCGGATCCTTCAACAGATTTGTGGCTAAGTAATTCAGTAATAAGATTACGAGCCACAAGATGTTCTTTACCAAATAGATCATACAAAATTTGTCTAGCTCTATCGTAACCCAAGTGACTGGGCAAGGAAATACAAGCTTCAATAGCCGTTCTGGCCTTTCCTTTACCAGAGTATGACAAATATAACAACAACTGGCACTTGTCAGACAGTTTACTCCCTATAATGCTTGTAAACTGACTAATAAAACGGTGGTACTGGCTTGGTTGTCCGTCAAAAAACATCATATCGATCTTAGGCAAAACCGTATTATTAACCGTAGTACGTAACGTATCCTTTAATTCATCGATCGAATCGCATTTTGAGGTGTTAAATACCTCCACGGAATGCTTATTACGCGCAGTGTCACCATCCAAGTACCTTTCCACCTTAGCATTTATCTCAAATTTGTCTACTGACAGTCGGTTATCGTTTTCCATGACCTTAAATTCTAATTCGGCCATATTGACCTCCTATTGAAGATCTAACATTTTAAGCTGCCTTTCTAACTCAAGTCTCCTTTCCAAATTCTTCTTCTTTAGTAATGCCTTATTTAACATCAATCTAGAAGAATTAAACTGATCTGAGGACTTACTATTAACACTAATATCGTCACGTTTATCATCGTTTAAATCAGACATACCAGAGACAGATTTAGAAAATTTACCATCCATTTCGTCATTTTCCTTCGGCGTTTTGCTTCGGGTTTCCATTGAATGCGTTTGACAGAAAATCAGTTACCAAGTGAATGTGAATTAATCCAAAATAATTCGACCAATAAAACCAAAAATTGGATCACAAATGTCCACAAGTATCCAATGTAAGAAAACAGATTTAAAATTGAAGAAGATTTGTTACATCCAAGTTTAGCTCCTTCCCGTTATTGAAGTACACTATTTGCAATTCACGAACCCAAATTAACAACAGAACCAAACTCCAAAGTTAGGTACCAAAGTTTATTCTCAGTTCACAAATAGTCGACCAAAATGTCGTTCTTCAATTTTATAGGTTCCTGGAGCAAACCTCCCAATTAGCAAACCAAGACAAACAAAAACCAAATTGTCCGAAAATAATAAATCAAACAAGTTCATAAGTTAAGTGGAACAAATATACCCAAAAAACACAGTGAAATTAATGTTATTTATATAAAGGTTTTAATCAGCCAAATGTCTTTATTTCTCCCGTAACACTCCCGACCAAAAGAACCTTGGTTCTTTTCACCGACAAACTTAGGTAACAAAAATCCAAGTATGTGCATCACAAGCAATAAACAACAAACATTCAATATAGATTCTACACCGGCCCGCAAAATCCCTCCATACAAAACAAGCCCTTTCTGACACTTAAATTTAAGGTTCACTCTCATTGTAGAATTCTTTTTGAATGTTTTGTTTTTGGGAAAATCCCTCCATGTTTACATATTTCTGCCATGACCTGATGGACTTTTTCTCTTGACATTTTTGGTATTTTATTTGATTCCAATTTGAGATTTTACCATTGTATATTGTTATTCTTTCCATATTTTGTACTTATATTGAAGTTTTTGTGTTTGCTTTTGAACTGTACATATATTGTTTAAATTTGATATAATATGGCTACCGCCACATTTTTGGATAGACGTGGTGGATGCTGAGCTTAGTGTCACTTACTAGCTATTGTAATAGATACTCTACGGAGTAATTTAGTCCTGGAAGAAACATAAACATCGTAAGTCTCTGTATTTCCATTTTTTATAACAATAGAGACGGTTTTCTCCTAGAATTTTCGGCTTTCTGATTTGGCTGGGACGGGTATCTAGGAGAATCGTACCGGTGTGTTTCTATTGGACGCGATTAGGACAGCCGCCTGCGAAATAAATTCTACAGTCTGATGTTTATCCTTCTGGCGTGAATTATACTTGGAAATATTTACCAGAACGCATATAATCGGATCTATTTGGATTATTAAGAATTACAAGGAAACATTTGGAATTTTAATCGTTTATCTTAATTCTGAACTGAATTTTGGAACTATTCTATTTTGTATCTGTTACCTTTCGTATTGAATCCTATTTATGATGTCAAACCGAAAAAAATCACACGTGAGGAGGGTGGAAGAGCTCGACGGATCACAGGGCTCTAGGCAAGTCGTTGATAATAACCTTTTTATGGGTAATCCTCATGTTATGTCTGATATTTATTATTGTAAGTCACCCTCGGCAGGCATTAAGGAATCAGGATTAAGTGAGAGTCCTAAAGTACCGGAGACCGATCAGATACGTAAGTCATCGATAGAGGGTTTAGAATTACCTAAGGTTGAACTTTCATATTTTGATGGAAGGTCTCGCGACTATTTTAAGTTCATACGACAGATAGAGACGTTTATAGAACCTCGAATCAAGGATGATCAAGTGCGTTTATTGTATTTAATTCATTATTGTAAGGGAAAAGCTAAAAATGCGATCGAAGGCTGTCTTATAATGGACCCACAGGCGGGATATAAGAGAGCTAAGGTTATTTTAAAACAGCTTTTTGGGCAGTCACATGTGATAGCGCGAGAAACCTTAGAGGACTTATTTAGAACTGGGAATGTCGAATTTAATGATCCCGAATCATTGACGAACTTGGCCATTAAAATGCAGAATGCTTCTTTAACTTTAGAACAGTTAAATTGTACAGCTGAACTTAACTCTATGACTACTTTAGAACGAATAGTAAGGCTCCTACCTCGTCGAATGCAAGCCCAGTGGGCAGAGCTAGTATTCAAGTGGGACGAAGAGGAGAGAGAGCCCAATTTTAACGAATTGACGGAATTTATTATGTCTCGTGCTAAGATAGCTGGTAGTAGGTTTGGAAGATTAGCTTATCAGGCTAAAACAGGAAATAATAAGGAAGCTACTAGTGGTCTGCGTGCGAGACATTCGGATTCTTCGTTTCTACCTAAAGCATACTCGGAAGATAAGAGAATTGTCAATTATATCACGAAAGCATACGCTGATGAAGGACGAGTACGTGACCGTAAGGATGTAAAGCCTCTTGATGCGTGTCCTAGTAACAAGCCGGTTTGTGTAACAGATAAGATGGCTTTTCTAAGTGTAGAAAAGAAAGAAAAGGGCGAAAAGTGTAGGCATCAAGATGGATCCGAAGTGTGTGACGATAAAAGCCTCTTAGCTGCTCGAAAAGCCTGGAACGGTAATTTGGATTCGAGTAATCAGAGGTTAGTGAGTTCAGCAAATATGAATAAAGCCCAGGCAGGATTGACTGAACGGAATAAAGCTTATTTTCGGAACCCTTCAGTTAGGGTAAATTATATAACTGGACCTAGAGTAGCTTCTAGGATAAGTGATGGTGATACAGTAACGGTTAAGAAGCCTAGGAGACATGATGCTACTATTACTAAAAAGCCTGAACCTCATGCTCTTACGGATGCTACGATTAGCTATGGAAATAGTAGCCATCAGAACCTCAATAGTCACAGTGATAATAAGGATATAGAAAGTGTCAGCAGTCCACTTATAGGGACTAGTTTATCGACTTCATCGAGTGAGCCTCCTAGTGTTTCGACGCCGTTGGACCTCGTCACGAAGGTTAAGTCGATTGAAGATGCACAAGGTTGTGCAGCTGTAACTGTTCCTATTACGGTTGACCGTCAGTCGAGTGATGATGAGAAGAAAATGGTTGATGGTAACAGACAGTCTACAGTGATGTGTGATGACGATGCTATTGTTGAGCATATGTCATGTGCCGCGGAAACGGATGCTAATGTAGAACGGAATCATTTAGACGTTGACAATAAACTGGATGTCACTGATGTGACAAATGAGTTACCGACGATGATGAACACTGTTCAAACCTCCTCTGCATCAGGAGATGGAAGGATAAATATTGATCCTACGTCATGCTACTTAAGGTCTTCTGGAGACGACGAATTGTCAAAATTGGAAATCTCACCCTTGCATATTAGTTATGGGTCGAAAACTTCTGTTGATAAGTTGGCATCACGGACTTCATGGTATCTGCTGATCAGAGCAAGTGGTGGTGGATTGGCGACTCGTCCCCACGATAGAGAATGTAGTCCTTGGATAGGATATGACCAGGTTTGCGACGCGTTGTTCATGTTCGTATGGGTTAATTGGGCAAGGTTTATACTACCATTAGGTCATTCCACGATAGATAGGGGAATCAAGGGCCTGATGGGGAAGTATAGGTATCTAGTTAGCGCGATAGGTCATATCCATGTTGGAGGGCGTGTAGGCCTGCGAAATAAATTCTACACTCATCCCCTAATCCACACCGGAAGTACGAGTAGGACTTACAGCAGTACGCCTACCCGCCCTCCAACATGGATACGACCTATCAAGCTAAATATGTACCTGTACCTTCCCATCAGGTCCTTGATTCCTCTATCTATCGTAGCATGACCTAACGGTAGTATAAACTTCATCAAATTAACCCACATGAACATGTATAACATGTCGTAAAGCTGGTCATATCCTATTCGGGCAGCAACGCTAAGAGAACGTTGCGCGCAAGAAGTCGAAGAGGTGTTTTTGGTGCAGTTAAACAAAACGAGTACAATAATGTTTATTTTCCACAAATCGTATTTTCTTCGTATGAGCGTTCCACTACAGCAGCCCCCGCCTAGAAAGGGTTTACACTTTCAATACATAGCGGCTGTCTTCGAGGGGGGGGGCTGGTCGGCCAACATTTGATTGTAGTATGGAAGGGTTGACGAACAGGAAGCGACGAATGAAGCTCAAGTTGTCAACGATAGTCTTCTAGGTTGAACTGTACCAGTAGTAACGTGCCATGTTTGCTGCTCGAGTTGACGTGCCAAGTTTTTCTATCGGATAGACATGCCACACCAGCGTGGCTCGTATCCAGAGTCTGAGGATTGCGTTCGTAGGCGTTCGGACCAGATAAAGCTGCAGACGTAGGACGGAACCAGAATGAGCGAAGGAGCCAGAAACGACCAGTGCGAAACCATTCGTATACCAGATATATTCGTAACCAGAAAATCGACTGAGTGCATTGACTAGAGCGTGGGTGATCAGGCCAGCTTTCGTCAAGGTTGACTGAAGTCGACAGTACCAACAGGGCAATGGTCGGAGGTATAGGCTCAGGATAAAAAAATCAAAGAAAAAGAGAAATGTGTAGCATGCATGTAGTGTGAGGGTAAAATCCTATGCCTCACCTGTGGAGGATTGGTAGTTATTTGAGAAAGCGTACAGGTAGGCGTACGCAGCGACCGGAATGCGAGACAGTTGCCTCATGCGTACCTCTAAGGGGTTATTGATTCTTACTCGGCTGCAGATATTGTTGATAGGATGGTCTGTTAGTTTTAATGCATCTATGAGATCCAACCCCAATAAATCAAGGTCTGGGTTTTTAGTTAAGTATACAGTTGCACTCGTTGTTGCCTCATTTTTTTGAAACAGTGCACAATATTTCTCCAACAATATTTAGCTTGCCACCAGATGCGCTGTGTGCTAGTTGCTTCGTTTGGTGAACTGTAGGTCTTCCAATTTTCTCCCACGTTTTTGGACTGATAAGAGTGATATCAGATGCTGTGTCAAGTTGAAGACGGATACGGTTTGAATTCATATCCAAAGTCACATACTTTCTTCTTTGGCGAATTCTTGTCTGGTTGTGAGACACCAATAATTTGTTTATTGTCTTATCAGATCTGTATTTCTTGGAATCGACTTTCGCGGAGTAATGTCTGCGAGTTTTTGTCCAACATCGGGTTTCTTTGTGACCCTTTTTGTGACATTTAGTGCAAACACTTTCTTTGTGTGGACAAAACGTCTTGTAGTGCCAACCTCCACATGACTAGCATGGAGATGAGGGCTGGTTGTTTGTGCTCTTGTGATGCTTTTGTGAGCCGGAATCGTCTTTTCACTAACGGCATGCACGTATGATGGACGGCCATTGTTTTCGACCATGGAGGTATCATGCTTCAAATTTACTAATCTCTGGCACCTTGCAGTTATTTATGAAGCGAGATGTTTGGGCACTGCTCAATATTACTTAGGATACTGGTTCTTATATCAGCATCTTCGGGAGATTGTAAGCTGCATACAAACACGAGGCAGTTAAACAGGTCTTCCGTCATTGATGATAATTTAAATCGTTGGCATTCACGATTTACTAAGCCGGCGTTCTTTACCCAATCATCTTCATTTGACTTGGTTATTTTGAGGCATTGATAACGAATGTTAAAAGAGATGACTGTTCAGAGAAGATTTGCGACAGCGTTTCAGTTGTAGCATCAAAATAGAAATCTCGTGGATTCTTTGGGAGGATGAAATTACTATAACGTTCGTGTTCGATTGTGCCGAGCTTTCTCAAGAGGATTCTGACTTTGGTGACGTCATCAAGTTTGTTGAGGTCGACCTTGAACAAATGCTCATACTTCTTGAACCAAGACTCGAAAGTCACACCCGCAAGGCCATCAAAATGGAATTCATGAATGGAATTAACTATCGAGTCTGTATGTGGATTATATGAGTCGTCGGTAGGACCTCTGTGATTCAGATTCATTTGTTTCATTAACAACTCCAACATACGTTCCTGGAACTGTTCAAATCGTTTTGCTTGACGTTCCAGTACAGATTCTATCTGTTCAAGGGTAACTGACATTGTGAATTGTAAGCACCGTCGCCACTTTTATGTTTTGTGGATCTGGTTTTCTCCCGTCGCCACTTTTATGTTTTGTAGTTGATGTAACGCCAAACCACTGTACTAATGACACCTGAACGTTAGACCCCTCCGTTCAAAAATAAGAAGACGGAAGACGTTGGATAACGCTTATCGTCAGAATCAAAAATATACAATCAAACATGCGTATTTATACAATCATATAAATGTCGTTAAATATTTTGAACATGAATCAAATATATTATCATGAACATTATTCATATAGTTCATCATTAATGAAATAGTTTATCATGAACATTGATCAAATAGTTCATCAATCCACAATATGCGTGGCTTTCTTCTCGACCGGCTATCCCAACACAAAGTTCCGTAAAAGTAATTATGAAGGCCAAGTTGACAGGAGATAGCTCTTTGATGTAGTTAAGCGGGAACCAAGCAACTCATTCAAGGCTTTAAGTTGCGAAATTTGTTTTGGTGATCACACTGAGGAAGATTGTATGAAGTTATCAAAAATGAATGTTACAGAGAGGAGACAGGAAGTGAGGAAGCGTGGTCTATGTTACCTGTATTAAAGGAAGGGTCAGATAGCCAAGTCGTGTAACTCGGTCAAAAGGTGTGACGTTGATAATTGTAAGATTCGGCATAATCCATTATTACATATTGATGCTACTAACAAACATGTGGTGAACTTTGCTAAGGATTGGAAATTCTCAAGGGTTTGTTTGGGTACCATTCCGGTTAGACTATATAGCCCCAAAGGATGTATGGAAACATACGCCCTTCTAGATAATGGTTCAGATACCTATATTGTATGCGAAGAGTTAATTATTCGGTTAGGTCTCACAGGTGAGGAGACTAAAATAAAGGTGACAACTGTGAATGGAACTTCTACCGGATACCAGATTGACTATACTCACCACTAACAGTTACAAACGGTGCCGTCATCATAGCAAAATAAAATAAATCCATGGTTGAGTTGATCATTGAATGAGGACGTTGGCATTACATGGGAAACAGCAAATAGAGTGCGATAGCAGCAACGCTAAAAGAACGTTGCGCGCAAGAAGTCGAAGAGGTGTTTTTGGTGCAGTTAAACAAAACGAGTACAATAATGTTTATTTTCCACAAATCGTATTTTCTTCGTATGAGCGTTCCACTACAGCAGCCCCCGCCTAGAAAGGGTTTACACTTTCAATACATAGCGGCTGTCTTCGAGGGGGGGGGGCTGTTCGGCCAACATTTGATTGTAGTATGGAAGGGTTGACGAACAGGAAGCGACGAATGAAGCTCAAGTTGTCAACGATAGTCTTCTAGGTTGAACTGTACCAGTAGTAACGTGCCATGTTTGCTGCTCGAGTTGACGTGCCAAGTTTTTCTATCGGATAGACATGCCACACCAGCGTGGCTCGTATCCAGAGTCTGAGGATTGCGTTCGTAGGCGTTCGGACCAGATAAAGCTGCAGACGTAGGACGGAACCAGAATGAGCGAAGGAGCCAGAAACGACCAGTGCGAAACCATTCGTATACCAGATATATTCGTAACCAGAAAATCGACTGAGTGCATTGACTAGAGCGTGGGTGATCAGGCCAGCTTTCGTCAAGGTTGACTGAAGTCGACAGTACCAACAGGGCAATGGTCGGAGGTATAGGCTCAGGATAAAAAAATCAAAGAAAAAGAGAAATGTGTAGCATGCATGTAGTATGAGGGTAAAATCCTATGCCTCACCTGTGGAGGATTGGTAGTTATTTGAGAAAGCGTACAGGTAGGCGTACGCAGCGACCGGAATGCGAGACAGTTGCCTCATGCGTACCTCGTGAGCCTGCATTCTCATCCGCAGTCAAGTGCGGCGTGGTCTGCTGATCTGGACGTGAGACCGGAGTCTCCTCTGCAGATAGTGCAGATGGTGCGTGCGGCTGACTGGGACGTGAGAATGAGGTCTCTGGTTTGTCTAGCGTGGAATCAGAAAGAAAAATAAGGATCCCGCTAGTGAGTTGGACGAGTTCAGCATTAAATCTCGATTGACCAGGTAGGGCTCTGTCATTGACGTGTGCTGGTATGTGACGATCAATGCTGACTGTGTCCATCAACTTTGAAGGTCTTTTCGTGACGAGAGATCACGTGAAAAGATCCTTCGTAAGGTTGTTGAGTACCGAATCTACTAGAAAGAAAACTTGCGGACAGGTAAATAACTCTCGAGGGAGAGCGGCTTGTCGATGTTATATTCGAGTTGACACCGGAGGCAGTGTTAGCATCTACGCAGATAGTCGGTGGACGTTATCTGATATACATAAAATCGCTGCTCCGTGGTGTGAAAAAATTCCTCAGGCAGATGCAATGTCGTGCCGTATACTAGTACACTAGGGTGCAAACATCTGTTTACTGCTCCCAGACATCCTTGTTCCAATGGTCAGGCAGAAAATTTTGTCAGGACGTTGAAAACTGCTATTGATTCTATTGCCGCCTCAACATTTTATGAGCTAGAGAGGGGAGTAGATACCTTTCTACTGCAATATGGAAACGCCAGACATTCGGTGACGAAAGAGACTCCATCAAAGCTATTAAAAGGAAGAATTCTTCGGTCGAATATGAGATGTTTGGAGTCTGCAGAAGTTACATATTATCGTGGCAATGATCTTCGACCATCCACGGGGATTGTTCTGAAGAATGTCGGGAAATCTATGGTGCGACTTCTAGATATCAGTAGCTTAAGTACACACAATCGACATGTTGATCGAATACAATTCCAGGAACCAGATGAGTCTGTTCCAATTTCGGTTGTTAATTCTAATACTAATGAGAGCATTCTAGATAATACAGAGTCTTTATCCAATACACTGTCGGACAGACACAGGATGAATTTGAGAAGAAGACGTACAATTGATTACAGACACTTGCATTCCAATTTAAGCTGTGGCGGTTGTGGTGTTTGAATGAACTAGTGACTTCTTGTTGTTGTTGAATGCTTGATTTCGAATTCTAAATACAGTACATTCGTTTGTGCTCATCTCGTAGTTCTTGATACTTAAAAATAATACTTATTATTATCATAGCTTTAATCAGCCAAATGTCTTCATTTCTCCCTTAACAGTTCGATCATCGCCATACATGATATTATCATCAACTGATAGACACATCATTTTTCTACTTCTACTGACAGTAGTGGGTCATGCTGCTATGCTAACATTCGGAGTTTCCTTCATATCTAAAGTCGCATCATCTCTTTCTTATCTTACTTGGCACTTTTTGTCTTTGTTTCTAGTAGACAGATAAATTAAAAACCAGTAGATCCTACTCAACTACTGTAAATCACTGGAAACTCAATCTATCCTTCTTGTTCATACTCAAACAGTTTAATAATTTTTTATATATATGTATTACCATTCAAATACCTTGCTTTCTTGCTTACTTAACCTCCTACTCATGAATATTTAGCACTACTTCTCTTCCAGTTCTTTCGTCAGCTGCTTATCATTCTCATCTTTAAACTACCCATCAACTGACCTGTATCTTACAATTTTTTCTATTAGTTAAATTAACATCTGCGTGAGTGACCATATGGATATATACTCAAATATACAGAAGCTTAGGCTGTCCGGCTTACTTGTAACATTGCACCAGTATCCCAACAGAGTTCTGAAAATAGAGCTCAGACTAGAAAATTAATTAAAACATACCACAGACGTAAGAGAGCCTAACATTACCAAAGGAGTAAGGGTGGTGTATCTGATCAGCAATCATGGTGGTCGGGTGATGACCTCATTCATCTATGTCTGTGGGGCAGAACGTTTTGTATGCTTACGACTCTTTACGATATGGCGGGATGTAACTAATCAATGATATTGCTGTTACAATTCCATGTCCATCTCGTCTACTACTCATGTCTGTAACCTTGTACTGGTTTCAATTCCTACCAAGAAATCCTATTTCGAGCTGATCTGTACAGTTATGTTGAGAAGGAGTAACTTGCGAGTTCTTAAGCAATGGTACTAAAGAAGGAAAGTGTAAACGAAATATCGCAAAAGGATCAAATCACTGTGCCTTCCTTATTATGTTCTGTAAATCAACACAATTTCCAACAATTTAGTTCCTTTGAATTTCCTCTATTCATAGGATTATTTGCTCATTCGTGATCTTACAAGTGCCTATTAAATTATTATCTGGTTAATCTCAACAAGGTCATTGCAAATTTACCTCATCAATTCTTGTAATATGCAGACCTGGACTTAACATACACTGATTCGCAACTAGCAGAGGTTCGTCGCAACGCAATCAACGTAACCCGCGCCAACTATTGTATCAATCAATCGACCGATAACGCAACCTTCAGTTTGGTTCAACATGATGCCAACTTACACCTGCTAAATAAAGTGTCTGAGATTAGTCCTGGCCACAGTTAAATAACGAAAGGGCTATTCAAAGCTGAGCGAGGAACATAAAATATGGTTGCGGCCGTCACACTGCTCACATCTAAGTGTTTGGTATAAACGCACTGTTAATGAACGAGTTTCCTTCATGACTGGACAGTCGACTTTTCAACGTTATAGTATATTTCGCTTTTTCTCATGCCACAGAATGTCATAATGGGTCATCCACATTTTAGTAACGGCTCCTATTCTCATTTCAGTCGATGCAAATGACCTTCCTCACCAAGAGCCATCATATTTATTGCAATTAACTGACTATTTCAAGCCTTACAATGAATATCCCAACCAAGATGATAAGCCGGCACTTAAAGAGAATCTTCAGAATTGGGCGGATAATAACAAACTCAATTTTGACCCTTCGAAGTTTAAAGTATTCTTGGCCAGTTTGGCACCAGAACGTTCTACCTGAAATTTAACCTTTTATAAGACTTCATTCAGAGTATGATGTTGTATTTTTTCCCATTTTATCCGAAAAGGATGCCAATACATTAGAATATGTCTAAGCTTGAGTCAAACATTCAGTTTCCTGATTCTAATTTAAACCTTACAGATGCTCACTTAATCATTGGATCTTTACTATTCAAAGTATAAGCGTCTTACAGTTGATCTCATAATAAATCATGGTGTCGGAAACATTACTAGTTATCGTCTAAAATACTTAAGCTCGGTTCCAATACAAATCGTATAAGAGGTGGCCAGGACTCGTGGTCACAATGTGGCGAACTGGACCGTAGGCACACGTTCAATACAAGTGGTTGGATCCCGGAACTGTATATCTGCTGAGGTAGTCCGAGCGAATTCCCAGGAGTCCTTCAAGAGGAAAATTGACACATTTTTAAGGACACCAGAAAGCTTTTCATATTCGTTAATTAATATCTCTCTCTCGCTTGTCTAATATACCTACGTTCCTAGCTGCAAACATTGACTATACATGGCTACAAGTTATGGACGCCCGTTAAGCGAATGATTCCACCAATCTGTCCTCAATCCCCTGAACCGTTCGGACATTAAGGTTATCTGTCAGATAAAATAAGCTCAGTGGCACTGATCTGCGCAGACGATGCAAAGATCTGTGGGTGATAAAAAGCCAAGCGGATTCAAATGAGCTTCAAAAGGACCTTATCGCAGTCGATGAGTGGTCAGTGGACAACATGTTAAAACGTAATCAGTCTAAATTTCACATCATGAACATTCTGCCACAAGAAAGATTCACGGCTTTATTGGGAGTTCGCCTCCAAATATCTCGTCAGTGATAGGTTCTTGGTCCAATAACCATGGAAAGCCTGGACACAACTTCGAACTAAATAGGGAATGCAGACGAGGCTAACTCAGCCCTCCACTTTATGTGGAGACAAATTAGTGCAATCACACCAGGATTGTCCTTAATTCCATTTAAAACATACACACGCACACACTTTGGAGTTCACAACGTCGTCACACACGCTCTCCTTAAAAGAGACATAAATCTCCTGGGTCGAGTCCAGAGAAGAGCAACTAAATGAGTGGTGATGTTATAAAACAAACCTTACGAAGACAGACACAAACACTCGACATTGTTCCCTCTGAACTATAGGAGAATCACAGGTGATCTAATACTGGTATACAAAATATTAAGTACACCGAATTATCCCAACATTAGGATCATGTCAATGCATCATCACCACGTCTCTCAGGATAACCCTCAAACGTTTGCACATCAAGAGGTGAACACCCTGGCACTTACCTACTTTTTCTCGTCACGAGTCGAAGCAACTTGTGATGCTGTCCCAGCCTGAGTGACTGCATCCCCTCAAGGGATAGTTTCAAGAAGAGACTTGACAAACTCGCCTTCCCTGCTTGTAACAGCTTTGCCTGATGTATGCCTTCAAGCTTACTAGTCATTATCATTGTATTCTCCTTAAATCACTAACTTATTCCATCCTCGCACACAACATCGACTACCAACTTATTTAATTCTGAACTCTCATTACCATCAGAATTTTTCCTTATCATTCTCCATAGTCCTACTTGGTGAAGACGCTGACAAAATGCGGCGTCTCTTGAGTACCCTAAGCAAAAATGCAAGCATGTTCCGGATGCGACTGTGCACCTCGAAATGCAGAATGTTGCTTCAAGATTGGGTTGCGTCGGCACCTGAACTAGTGATAGGGAAGGAAGAAGTTGAGCGTGTTGACCGTTTCACTTATCTGGGGAGCCTCCTCAGGGCTGATGGGCTGGTGTGTGAGGACGGATACAGAAGGCCGATCGGCTTTTGTCAACCTGCTCCACTTATGGCGTAGGCGAGATATACGTCTGCTAACCAAAGGACGATTCTACTGTGCAGCCGTCCGCTCTTTCCTAGTATATGGATGTGAAACATGACCGGTGAGAGTTGAGAATATTCACAGGTCATTAGTATCCGATTATAGATGTCTTTGAAGCATCGTGGGACAACTGAGTAAGCAGCGCTGTTGTTAGGATACGAGTACCATGTAGGGGTGGCAAGTAAATAGATGAAGTATTGAAACTGCATCAGTTGAGGTGGTTTGGAAATGTGTTACGTATACTCAACTACCGACTGCCTCGTCGAGCAATCTTTTGTGGTGTAGGAGTAGGTTGGAAGAATGCTAAGGGTGGACTAACTAAAACATTGAACAAATACATAAAGTCACTGACAAGTGGACTGAGACATGTTTGTAGATGTAGACTACGTGGTTGGGGTCCGCGAGATAATAGTTACCGATGGTTAGAGACCTCGAACTACATGGCTCGAAATTGTCTGCAGTGGCGTAGGTGCATCCACTCTTTGTCTTCTCTGAAATTCGAATCTTCTGTATTCCCAATCACCTCTATCTTTCGCCTTCTACATTAATCTTACTGAACTATACTTCTTGAATAATAATAATAATAATAATAATAATCATAATAATCTTCTCCATTACCACTAATACTTATACTATCTCTACCAATATGGGCTTTGAACTGACAATTGCGTCTCTGCTAATGTGGTATGGCAACCTGAACTGAGGTACTTACGTATGAAGTTCTGCTTTGTAACTGACTCACTGAATGTGAAAATGTTTGTTAGACTGAGGTATCAGTTAATGAAGACGTCGTGTTTAACAAAGACAATCGGTCTTAATTTTAACAAAGATTTCACTGATCATTAATTCTTAATAATATGCACCTACAAATTTTTCGTCAAACCTAAGGCACTGAAACATAGAAAAATTGAAAATGAAAGTCATTAATACAAAACCAATCATTTATTTATACAAATCACCAAAGTTGAATAAGTATCAAAAATGACACTGTAAAAAACGCTCTCAAATGAATACTTCACACATACATATCATTGCAAGTTGAAAATGAACACAAAGTTTATCTTGAAGCAGAATTAAGTTCATACTTTGCGTATAAGTCATCTATTATTTTTGCGAAATGGACACGAGCTTTATTACGTGATACTTTCATTGTTGGAGTCATTAGGCCATTTTCTACTGTAAACGGCTCGTCTGATAAATATATTGCCTGGACCTGTAGGAAAAAAAATTTTTAAATCGAAATCAAAGATACATAATTATTTTAGACTATAGAAATAGATTGCAATAAATTGTTTGTATAATAATCAGTAGCGAAAAATGCCAAGCATTTCAGTTTAACAAATGATTTTAATTCGGAATTTGAAATGATGAAGAAGGCATTGGTAGTTCAAGTGGATGGATGCTTTGCATAGTGGAGCGTCGTCTATTTTAAAGAAAGTTCACATTTACTTAGAAATGCTATCAATCATAAACAGCCAACAAACTTCAACAATAAAGCCAACTGGGTTAAATAATGATAAATTACTAAAAAAATGAGAATTTATTCTTAGATTGTTTAAAAATATTTTTAGTGTTATGTATAAATCATGCCATTTTATTTGTGCAACTTTATACTTAATCTTCAGATAAATAAAACTAAAGTATATTACAATGAAAATATCACCTCATTAATAAAAAAATAATGTGAAGTAGTCAAGAAGGTCAAGGAGAAACAAAAGAGAAAACAACTTAGTTAGTTAAATAATAATAAATAAAACAAAACATCTGTTATTATGAAAAATATATGTAGTTTTATTGTTCTTTTTGACTAACAAGAAAATGCATAGATTTTGTGTGAGTTTAATGTATATGCCAAAGACCATATAAGCATTTTTGACCTTTGCATTCTTATTCTGATCACGTGAGTTAAACCAGAAAATAAAATTACAAACTACGGTGTCCAACGTCTTATTATCAATGAAAAAGCTGATCAAAATATGGATGTAACAAAACAAATGAAAAGATTATTTTCTGTATAAAACAATCCGAAAGAACTAACTGGTAAAATAAAAGAAGGCTCATAGAGATTGTTAAATTTTGTACATTGTTAACAGAAAGCAGTGAATAATTATTTCTATCTAATGTAGCACTGTCCAACAGTGAGTATCCATGATCCAATCAGGAGTCGGACGCACAACTTCCAAGTCTGGCACTGATCACTAAGTAGTTATCTTTCGTTAACTTACATTATTAACTTCAATCAACTAACAGAAGTGTGAGAATCCAATATAAAGTCGATAATAAATTCTATAAGGTTAGTTAGCACTTGAAAGCAGATATATTCTCCCATTTTAAATATACTATAACAAAAAACTTCAAATTGACAAAAACAGCATTGAACAATATAACCTTTGCATGACCAACGAAGGAAGTTGACAATTATGCGATTACCAAATGAAAAAATCAATATTAAGTTTTGACTCCATCTATTTATTCAAAAATGGTCAATGATACTCATTTTGATAAGGCTTAAATTTAGCATGAGTGGTTCATTTCGACTAGTACAAATTCACAATCTCATCAACTAATCTACCATTCATGGTTTAAACTATTTTCTGAGGTCAGTTAGACATTATAAATACTACTATTTTACTTATCGACTGGTACAGAATATAAATAAGAATAGAATTGAATAGTTAAATGAAAACGACGTTTCTTAAAACATTTGCTACAAACCTTTTCAAAACCTTTCAGATCTGTTACCGTAGCATTCATTTTCTTCAAAACAAAACTATTAACCGTTTCATTTTGGTTAAGTTCGGAGTCCGAATATTTCTGATGTTGCAGCACCTTACCAGCGCTTAGAGAGGAACGTACTTCTGTAGAATTTAGGACAACTACAGCAACTGGGAAATTTTTTTCACTTCTACCATCTACAAATATTTGATTTAATAATCCGCAACGTTGATAAGCTGCTTCTACTTTCTCAGGTGCAATATATTCACCTTGAGATAACTTGAATATACTTTTTACACGGTCCACAATTTTAAGTGAACCTTCCTATTATAAAATAAATAAACATACAACTGTTAATAGAGTGAATGAATGACAATGAAATGGTTTTAGATGAATCTTACTGATTTAGGATTGCCAATTAGCCTGATAAATACAAGTACTGACAGCTAACTTCTAAACAGAAAACAAACCATGTCGATATTTAGAATCTATAATGCACGAAACAAGTAGGACGAAACGCGCGCCCTGCATTCTAATACTACCTACCATCCATATCTGCTAATAATTTACATATATTTGTTCGGAAATTCTCAACCACCAGATAATGAATCATTTACTGGTTTTCGATCATAGGTGTATTCGAAGCATCGTCAGTATATCCTGGGACAATCGAGTAAGTAATGCAGCTGTGAAGAAAAGGGTACTACTAGGTAAGGATGGCAAATCAATAGATGAAGCATTGAAGGTTCATCAATTAGGGCGGTATGAACATGTGTTACGTATGCCTAGACACCGATTGCCTCGTCGAGCTGTTTTATGGTGTAGGAGTAGGTCGGAAGAAATCTATAGCCTGCCAGACCACAACATGGCACAAATCCATAAAGTCACTGACAAGTAAACTGAGCCACGTTAGTACGTGTAGATTACCTGGTTGGAGTACGCAAGACGATAATAATCGATGGTTAGAGAACTTGAACGACATGACAAAAAATCGTTTGCGATGGCGCAGTTGCATCCACGTTTGTCTTCTCTCATGACCTTTTCTTATCTCTTTTTGTATTTATTCCACTGTAGCCCTGTGCAAATGTGGTAGGGCAACTTGGATTGATGTATGTACGTACAAAGTTCTACGTTGTAGCTGACTGACTCACATAGGAAAGCGGTTATCAAACTGAACTCAATGATAACATCAATTATTGAAAATTCTTGGCTTCATCTTCCTAGTTAATCACTGAGGAGTGAAACAATAGACATGAATTCATAAAATTTCGGACTGCGTCACGCTTAGGATAGGATAGAAAATTAAATTTCACACCTTTTATGACTTGGCGTAAGTAACTTCTTGCGTGAGGATGATCGTTCTCTTTTATATGTGCAATAAAGGTGGAACAACCGGCATTTTTTGAGCATGGTTCCGTTCGTCTTATGTGTCAGTGCTACATTGAAGAGTGCAATTTTCACTACGGATTTCATTTCAGTCATCTTTAGCTACTTCAATGCCTTTGGTGAACACACCACTTAAGCTCATTTCAACTTGTCGGATGAGAAAAGTAAAGTGGGGGTTTGCGCTTGAAATAAAATGTCCGGAACAAATATAGACTTATAGGCGGCACTCACCCAGGTACTAATCATTTAGAAGTAGATGCTCTGTAAATTCACAGCCACGTTCAATACAAAAGGACTGACGGTTTATTTACCTAAATACCTACATATTCACTTCTCTTCATACCTCACATCACTAACAAACATTCAAATATTTTAGAACTTATTCTTCTATAATACAAATATCACATTTTTCTACACCCACTAACACATAAATACATACACGTAGGTATCATACAGAATGACCTTGACCGAAATAACATTACGTTAACAAGACCGGACGTATTTTGATTTGGACTGTACTAAAAATATTCTGCTTCGTTACTTTAGTATTATTCAAACCTGTGTTAATTTGATTATTTACTTATTCTCTGAAGAAATAATCCACAACAATTCAGAAAACTTAAAACATTTTATTTTATACTCACTGGAATAAAATATTTTTATTACTTATGTTGCTCTATTGCCTTGTGGATTAGACTTCAGGGTCAAAGACTCGAGCAATATCCTCCTAAGAAAACCACATGCTATGGTTTGATCACCCAACTCTCACTTCGAAAAGTTGACCACAAAATTGTTTGAGTTCGCACTTCAACTAACCAACTTGCGCGTTCTACTTTCATGGAATACCCTGTTGATAACTACAGAGGAGACAATATTTCTAACGATTAACGAGTCTGAATTTCCTCCTTTATTATTATTTGAGAAAATCGCTCCATGTGCACATTTGTAATAGTTTCTTATTGACTCTTTCTGTTCTACATTTTGGTGATCTCTTCAGGTCCGTTTTGCGATGTTAATATTTGTATTTTTATAGTTTCTATTTTTGTGCCTTTTTGAGTTCTTATGTTTCTTTCCGAACTGCATTATGTTATTTTAGTTGGTACTTAATTATGTCTATTGATTTTTTCCCTTCGGCGGTCGGCTCACTGAAACGGACTGGAAGTGTGCAATTTGGATAGGAAATTGGAGATTTCTTCCAGAACTGGAAACACTCTGTGTTATTATAGAAGGGATAACAGTTGTAATATTGTTTAGGCAATGATATGTATTTATATTTATGAATAATAATAGAACCATTACTTATCCAGATCAATTGCTTTTTAAATTTCAACCGGGCCAGACGCGTACCTAAACTTCCTGAATAGTTATTACTAAATCTAGACCTCGGTTTGGATTCAACAGTGATGAATTTTGACAAATTTAAAAATTCCGGATATGCTCGTATTGGGCCATAACCTCTAATACACAGAAACTCTGTCACGCCGTCGGTTGAAAAGCAACCTTATTCTTCTCTATAAGTCAAAAAGTGTTCTCTCGCTCGTAAAATACCGCATAAATATGAACTACGAGACTGCTTGCAGACTTTGAAACAACGCATATACACTATTATCGACAAAACAGAAAATGATTGCATTGTAATTTCTTTGTGTTGAAGATTTTAATGATGGCGGGATATTATGGAACATTTATTCGTGAGCATAGTCAATCTGGTATCTTGACTCGCTCACTAAAGCACTATGTACGGAACTGTCCATTTAGCAGGAAGTGTAAGGTCATCGGTCATAAAGATGGTTTTTGCCTAAAGAGAAAGCCAAACCTATCCAGAAGTGCCAAGAAGTCTGTTACTAGATCCCGTACCAATTCATTGAGCCTAATATCTTCTTGTCAAAGCTCATCACCAGATGAGAGAAAATTTATTACTCTTAATACTAACGGGCATTTTTGTAAATTGCAAATAGATACCGCATCTGATGTCACCATCCTCTCACGCAAAAATGGGACCATATTGGGTAGCCCAAGCTTTCTGCACACAACACAGAAGCCTCGTACAGCATGTGGTAATTACTTTCGTCTGTTACGACAATTGGAATGTAAAGTTGCCTTCCGAGACTCGTCGTTTACTGGGGTATGTTATATAACGCCAGCTGATCTAAATTTACTTGGTTTAGATTGGTTCGACCAGCTAGAATTGGCTGATGTCCCGTTAAATACTATATGCCGTCTGGTATCACAACCACATGACCCTGAATCATATACGAGGAATCTAATGACGCAGTTTTCAACCATTATTCAACCTGGATTAAATCGTTGCACTGCCATGAAAGCAACACTTCGGTTGAAACCCGGGGCTAAGCCTGATTTCCGTCCAAAGATACCCGAAACTTATGTAACATTAGCAACAGTAGACGAAGAGTTGGATCGCCTTCAACGACAATGAGTTTTACTCCCGTCTATATAGTCGTTATCAAGAAGGCCAACGGCACGATACGTATATGTGCTGACTGTTACGGGAGAAATGAAGACATTTTGCTGATCAAAACCTTTATATAAATATTATTAATTTCACTGTGTTTTTTGGGTGTATTTTAATTTTACTCAACTTATGAACTTGTTTGAATTATTATTTTCGGCCATTTTGGACTCCTGTTTGTCTTGGTTTGTTCGTTTGCAGTTTTTTGCTCCAGGAATCTATAAAATAGAAGGTAATTGTAATTATTATAATTATTGTTGTTAGAACGATATTAGTCGTCTACTTGTAATAAACAAACAACATTTTGGTCGATTGTTTGTGAATTGGCAATAAACTTTGGTACCTACTTTGGAGTTTCGTTTTGATATAATCTTTGGCTTCGTGAATTGCAAATAGATCGACACACAGTGCTTCTAAGGATCAAGGAGCAAAAGATTGGACGTAACAAAAGTTCTTCTATTTTAATTTTGTCATATATTGCATTCTTTTGGACGTTTTGGGTCCAGAAGTTCTTCAATTTTGTTTCCTTGGTCATACACTGGATACTTTTGGACATTTGGGTCCAAAGGTACTTCAACTTTGATTCTTTTGTCGTACATTGGATAGCTCGAGACATTTCGGCTCCAAGATATTTTGCATCAAAATTTTGTTATTATTGGTCGAATACGTTTGCATTAATTTACATTTGCTTGGTACTCGATTTCGAACAAAAGCAAACAATGGAAACCAGAATCAGAAAGCCGAAGGAGAATGACGAAATGGATGGTAAAATTTCTAAAGCTGTTTGTGGTATGTCTTACTTTAATGATGATAAACGTGATGATATTAGTATTAACAGTAAGTCTTCATGTCAGTTTAGTACTTCTAGATTGAGGTTAGAAAGGGCATTACTAAGGAAGAAGAATTTGGAAAAGATACTTGAGTTAGAAGGACAGCTTAAAATGTTAGAACTTCAAGAGGAGGTTGAAATGGCCGAATTAGAATGTAAGGTCATGGAAAACTATACAGAATTGACTAGTCATATGTGGGTGAGACATGAGGATTCTTCAAATGCGTTCACACCTACCTCACACCCGGAATTTAAGAGAGTTGTTAATTGTATCAGAAAGGTATCCCCTTTTGAAAAACGTGTATGTGACCCCGATAGTTTAAAACCCCTTGATGTATATCCTAGAGAGAAGCCGGTTTGTTTAGCAGATAAGATTGCTTTTTTGAGTATGGAAAAGAAAGAAAAAGGCGAAAAGGGTAGGCATCAAGATGGATCCAAGGTGTGTGATGGTAAAAGCCTCTTAACTGCTCGCAAAGCAAGGAACGGTTATTTGGATTTGAGCAAACAGAGGTTAGTGAGTTCAGTAAATATGAATAAGGACAAAACAGGATTGGCTGGATGGAATAAAGCTTAGGTTCGGAAACCTTCACGTAGGGTAAATTATTTAACAGGACCTAGAGTTGATTCTAGGACAACAAGTGTAAATAGTGACACAGCACTTCATGTTGCTGAGCAATCAGGATGTCTGCAGGCTACTATATCTAGTTCTATGGAGCATTATGATATTGAAACGGAAGATAATAGCAACTTAGCGCGTCCTGCTGATGTTTGTTTACGGTCGACGGATGGACAGTTGTATACTGGTCCAAGTAGTCATAGCAACATTGATAGTGTTAGTGAAAGTGGTAGCATAGCTTTAAAGCCGGCATGTCAACTATCTTGCAACTCGTCATTAACTATGAGTAGTCGGAACATCATTGTGGACAACAATAACGTCAAAGTAGAGGTGAAACCTGATGTATCTCTCAATAGCGTAGTTGTTGTGAATAATAAACGTGATGGTAATGATAGTGGAATCACTATAGGTAGTGCTGTTTCTTCGGTTGACGTGGCTAATGTAGCTTCTTTGAGTACTTCGAATCAAGAAGAAATTGGATGTTTGAGAGTGTAGAGCGTAGGCGTCGGTGGCAATAGCTTTAGCCACAGTGATGGCAGTACTGTGAGGGCTAACATTCGGTACCCTAGGTGCCATGATGAGTCATCTAGGTTTTATGGACATGCTGTTGTGTTGAATATGCAGCATGAGGAATCGAGCATGGAATTGTCCACCTGTCGCACTCCACCATGATTGACTTGTACTACAAGTATCGGGATGAGCACTACCAACAGTGATAAGATAGATGAGGTTAAGAGCATTCCTAGTAAGGAAAGCAATCTTGGTTGAGTAAAGTTGGAAACTGTGCATGAGTCGGATGTATGTTATGAGAAGATGACTGCTACTAGTACAGATGCGGCTATTAATGATAATAGCATTGATGATACTCCTGCGAGTATTAGTGATCGATGGAAGTTGAAAGACACTCATCGTCGTCGAAATGATCGTACGTTACGCTCACATACTGCTACCCAAGCTAAGAAGCATAAGAAACAACATGATGCTACTATTATTAAGAAGCCTAAACTTCGTTCTCTTTCGGATGCTATGACTAGCGATGGAAATGGTAGTCATCAGAATCTTAGTAGTGACAGCGATAGTAAAGAGACAGAATGTGTGAGCAATCCATCTGTAGTGACTAGTCGATCAACTTCATCGAATGAGCCTTCTAGTGTTTCGACGTCATCGAACACTGCCTCGAATGGAAAGTTGATTGAAGAAGCACAAGGTTGTGCAACTGTATCTGTTCCAACTCCGGCTGACTGTCAGTCGAGTGATAATGAGAAGAAAGCGTCTGATGGTAACAGTCAGTCTACAGTGTTGTATGATGACGATGCTATTGACGTGCATATGTTTTGTGTCTCTGAAACGGAACATGAAGAACAACAAGTGAGTTTATCGGTTTCGGATTGCGATACTGACGCTGTTCTTTCATGTAGCGAGATGAGTTATACAATAAAGGAAGAGTTTCACCCTACGAATTCTAGTGTAGCCAGAAACGACGCGATATGTCTGACACAACGGAATCATGATGACGATGATAATTATCTGGATGTGACAAATGAGTTGTCGACGATGACGATTGCTGATCAAACCTCTGTACCAGGAGATGGAGAGTTGAATATTGTTCCTATGTTATGCCACTTAAAGTCTTCGGGAGACGAGGAAATGTCAAAATTGGAGATCCCACCCTTGCATATAATCTATGGGTCAAGAACTTCTGTTGATAAGTCAGCATCACGGGCTTAATCGTATCTGCTGTTCGGAGCAATGGGTGGTGGATTGACGACTCATCCCCATCAGGTGGAAGGTAAATCTCTAAGAGGATATGACCAGCTTTACGACGTGTTGTACATGTTCTTGTGGGTTAATTGGGTAAGGTTTATACTACCGTTAGGTCATGCTACGATAGATAGGGGAATCAAGGACCTGATGTTGAAGGTACAGGTACATAGTTAGTTTGATAGGTCATATCCATGTTGGAGGGCGTGTAGGCGTACTGCTGTAAGTCCTACTCGTTCTTCCGGTGTGGATTAGGGGATGAGAGTGAACCCTAAATTGAAGTGTTAGAAAGGGTTTGTTTTGCATAGAGGGATTTTGTGTGGTGGTGTAGCCATGAGGAGAATGATAAAGGATTGTGTTTATTGTAAAAGGAGGAACGCCCATCCAATTCAACAACTAATGGCACTATTACCTGCGATCAGGAAAGAAGGTGGTGACTATCCGTTCTTATCAGTTGGAGTAGATTATTTTGGACCCCTTATGGTTAAACATGGTAGAAATACTGAGAAGCGATACGGTTGTGTATTCACTTGTTTAAGGTTGAGAGCTGTGCATCTGGAAGTGGCATATAGTTATACCACCGACTCACTTATCATGGCACTAATGAGATTTGTCGGCAGAAGAGGTTATCCAAAGGAGATTTATAGTGATAATGGATCAAATTTGGTGGGAGCTGAACGTGAATTAACAAAATGTCTTCAAGGTTGGGTACGGGAGCGTATACACTCTGATTTACTGAGAAAAGGGATTGACTGGCATTTCAATCCTCCAGCCGCTAGCCATTGGGGAGGAGTGTGGGAGCGTATGATTCGCTCTGTACGTAGGGTATTGGGTGCTCTTGTAAAGGAACAAATTTTAACAGATGAATGCCTTGAAACTTTTATGATAGAGGCGGAGCGTATAATAAACAATCGACCTTTGGTTCCCGTTACAGACGACTCAAAGGATCTTGATGCAATAACACCAGCAAAACTATTACTATTGAGAGAGAATGTTGCAGAATTTACTAACACTCTATCTAATGACAGGTATTCTAAGAGATGGAAGCAAGCGAGTTACTTGGCGCAAGTATTTTGGAAACGTTGGTCTAAGGAATATGTTTCGCTGTTGCAGCGTAGATACAAGTGGACACAATTAGAAAGGAACATACGAGAAGGTGACTTAGTAATGATATGTTCTGACTCCTCTGAGAAAAACAAGTGGCCCTTAGGTCTAGTACAGAGAGTGATACCAAGTAAGGATAGACTAGTGAGACAGGTAGAACTGAGGACGAGAAAGGGGATCCTAGTGAGAGATATACGTAAACTGTGTCTTCTTGAAGCGGTAGATGGTAGGTAGCTACTCGGATCCCTAAGCGTACTGGTGTGAGTCCTGGGGATCACAAGATTGTTGACATATTGCATGTTTGTTGTTGATTGCTTGTGATGCACATACTTGGATTGTTGTTATCTATTTTTGTCGGTGAAAAGAACCAAGGTTCTTCTGGTCGAGAGTGTTACGGGAGAAATGAAGACATTTTGCTGATCAAAACCTTTATATAAATATTATTAATTTCACTGTGTTTTTTGGGTGTACTTTAATTTTACTCAACTTATGAACTTGTTTGAATTATTATTTTCGGCCATTTTGGACTCCTGTTTGTCTTGGTTTGTTCGTTTGCAGTTTATTGCTCCAGGAATCTATAAAATAGAAGGTAATTGTAATTATTATAATTATTGTTGTTAGAACGATATTAGTCGTCTACTTGTAATAAACAAACAACATTTTGGTCGATTGTTTGTGAATTGGCAATAAACTTTGGTACCTACTTTGGAGTTTCGTTTTGATATAATCTTTGGCTTCGTGAATTGCAAATAGATCGACACACAGTGCTTCTAAGGATCAAGGAGCAAACAATTGGACGTAACACTGACTTCTATACAGGTCTCAACGCAGCTCTATAACAGCATCACAATCCTCTGCCAGTCCCAGCAGATCTGTTTACTATGCTGAATGGGGGAAAGGTTTTCGCAAAGCTCGATCTAGCTGATGCTTATTTACAAGTGGAAGTAGATGAAGCATCAAAACAGCTGCTTACTATCAATACCCATTGTGGTTTGTTCCAGTACAACCGTCTGTCTTTTGGAGTTAAGACTCCCCCATCTATCTTCCAACAACTAATGGATACTATCTGTTACAACACTATCCTATTAGATATTTTGGGGGTTGCAGCTTATCTCGATGATATCTTAATTGTTGCGAAGACGTTAGAACAGTTACGGGAATGCGCGACATGGCGAAAGGCGATCATGCCATCGAAACTAGATACGCAAACGGCTAGCCCCAAATCGTCCATCAAGAGCAGAAAATCTCCGCCTTGACATGAATCTTGATACCTTCAACTTACCATCAGCCCCCTTACGAGAAGAAACTCAGTGACAAGCTGATCTCCATTCCCGAAAGTATCCCCTCAGACAGCGGCGAACAACAGTCAAGGTGCAAGTCGACGCTATTAAAAATGCGAGGAGTGTTAGGGATGTTAGATCCTCAGAACTCGCTTGAAATATATTTTTATTTCGAATTTATTTCATGGACCGATAAGTTGACCTTGAGAATTTAGCATCTCATCATTCATTCATTGTACTTCTGTTTGAATTAATCGAAACTGTATTGACCATAATTTTGTATTTGAATACTTCGAATCATTATTTTCATATCTTCAAAGCAGTTTTAGTTTTTATTTCTAGTAGAAAGACGAATTCAAAAGCCTGTAGATGCTGATCGACTACTGTAAATTACAAG
Source organism: Schistosoma turkestanicum (assembly GCA_944470395.2). Lineage (NCBI taxonomy): Eukaryota > Metazoa > Platyhelminthes > Trematoda > Strigeidida > Schistosomatidae > Schistosoma > Schistosoma turkestanicum. Next base: position 10,026,100 of record OX103979.1, on the reverse strand, counting down.
GAACTCGAACACCATGTAGCATTGTGAGTCCCTTCTTGTTTAAGTATTACCAGTTTAATGAATTTTTATTTCCTCAATTCATTAGCATCCAAACACCTAGCCTGCTTACCAACATATCGCTTTACTCATTAATTTTTAACATTATTCCAACCGTTTTTTCTTTCTACTTTTTCTAGCCCACAATCCTTCCTATCTCCAGACTAGCTGTTAGCTGAAACATACCTTACAGTTTATACCAGTCTCACATGCTACGTCGATATTTTGTCTTTCATACCTCAATATACCAATGTCTGTGTTGCAGAACATCTTGTTTGCTTACGGCTCCTTACGATATAGCAGGATGTAACTAATCAATGATGCTGATGCTAGTTTATCATGTTCAACCACGCCTACAACTCAGGTTCGTAACTTTGAACTGTTTTCACTTCCTACCGAGAAATCCTACTACAAGTAGATTTGGGCAGTTAAGGCGAAAAGAAGCTAACCCGTGACTTCATGAGGTAGAGAGTTAAAAAAAGAATAAATAAAATATCACAAAAGCATCAGATCACTGTGCCTCATTATTATATTCTGTAAACCAACTTTATTGCTAACAGTTCAATTCTTCTTCTGAAATTCATCTATTCATACGTTTAATTGTCCATTCGTTATCTTACTAGTAACTTGTCTTCACCACCCGGCATAAGTGCAAGTGCACAGTTAGTGTTCTGAAACCCAAAATAAAGTTCTGAGTAATCATACCATTGTTTCATCCAAAAACGTATCTGCTGATTGATAAATCAGTTTTAAACGAGAATATTTTCTGTCCTGCTCCTCACACCTATCTCTTTATTTCTCTATTCGCCACCTTATTCTAATCCTTAAATATTAGTCTGAATAACAGTCGAAGACTTGTTTACTTAACCCAGCAGCTTGTAAGTTTATCTGACAAATATCACCAAGATCATCACACATTTACCTCATCAATTCTTGTAATATGCATACCTGAATTTACCTTGCATTGGTTCTCAGCCATTAGTAGTTCCCATTGGTGACTAATGGCGCGGTATATCACATCGTCTCCTGCGGACCCCTAGTCATGGCAAGACCTCGCCATTTGAGTGTGTCAATTTACTTGCCACAGGCATTATCCTTTTCGCAGTTCTCAGGCGTCCACTCTCCACATGGTTAGCAAGAACATGGTGTCAGTTGGTGATCATGCGCCGACTGCAGTGAATTGAACGTAGTTATGCGTTTCAACAGCTACCTGATTTCCCACATTCATGACATCATAGCATCACTGAAGTGTATTGCCATCTTTTCTAAGACTGATCTGGTACGATCATATAATCAGATCCCTGACTGTTTGTAGCGTTATATATATCACTTGAAACAGGTCTTCATTTTGAATTTTTGTGTTTTCGTGCCTAGGTTGCCCATTTGACTTTGTGATTGCATTTCTCACTCGGAAAATCAGTGAATTTCTTCGCAATATTTACGTAACTGTAAAATACTGTGCCGAAAATATATCAGCACTTTTATCATCTTGATCTTGCCTCTAATTTTTCATGCCTCTTTTAACACGTTTTTTCCAATATTCAATATCTCGTTCACGAGCAGTCGGACAAGATTACACCCATTTCTCAAATGTAATCTAAGATATCAGTCAATCTAATTACTAAAACTGGACCACCATCCTTAAAAATCTCAGAAGTTAGTTCATCAGGACCTGCTGCTCTACCTCGATTCACGTTTCCGTTCGCTTTCTCAACTTCGTAAAAATCGGATCACTTATATCGACTTGCCTTTCAGGATAACTTGAGATCGTGGGCAACCGAAGTGTTGCTGAAGTCCCGTTTAACTGATCTCTGAAGTGTTCTGCTCATCGATTCAGTCTCCTGGATTCAGAATGAATAATAAGACCATCCGTTCCCAAAATAGTCTCACATTCAAATTCCTAATACTGGCGAACTTGCATAGTGCCAAATGTTGCCTATCGCTGCTGATTTTTACATCGCTCTCACTTTCTCTACTCACCACTGCTCACGACCATTCCGTAGGCTTTCTATCATCCTGTGCGTAAGGCTGACTCCGCTCCTCATCTCAATCGGACCCACACGGGATGAGTTTTCGAGCATCCATCAGTTCGGTAGACACTACTGAAATCCATCGACTCTCCCCAACATCGCAGTTAACCTTACCAGCAGATATTACTGTTGTTTCCACAGCTTTTATGATATTATTCCAGGCTGTCTCGGGATAAGCACCGCTTACTACATGACCGTCAGAACATTCGGTGGTTAGGCATACGTAACACATGTCCCAACCACCTCAACTTATGAAGGTTCAATACTTACCAATTGATCTGCCATCCTTACCTAGTACTGGGTTCATAATGTGATATCTTCTACTCTTACCAGCCATGTTTCGCATCCATATAGTACTATGTCATCGGCATGTTCTAAGTAAATTGGCATGTCTCTTGTAACATGTTTGTTATTTGAGAATAAATTATTATTATTATTATTATTATTAAGTCAGTAAGCGAGCTTTCTGGTAGAAGGTCTACTTTTGAAAATCCGGACGACGATAATGCTATATCTGACAACATATCCATGACAAAACTGAACAAGAATGGAGAGAGTGGACAGCCCTGACGGATACCACTTGAAGTGAAGAATTCCGGTGACAGTTCGCCATATGCTCTCACTCACTCGACCAGTGGTGTTCGAGTAGAGAGCTTGTATAGGGTTAATGTAATTGTTTGGTACACCTTTCAATGACAGACACTGCCACAGAACCTCATGGTCCACTGAGTCAAATGCCGCTTTTAGGTCCAGGAAAACAACTATTGTAGGACTTATAAATGTGTCTGTCTTCCAGGACCTGTCGTAGTGTGAAAATGTGGTCTATACAGCCACGTCCAGGTCGAAAACCAGCTTGGTTTTCTCTAGTCTGCTCTTGACGAGCACTAGTAAGGCGTCTAAGTATAACTGAGACAAACAATTTAGAAACCATATTAGTTAGACTTATTCCCCTGTGATTGTCACAAGAAGACTTTTGTCCTATCTTGTAGGTTGGGACAATCAAGGATTGAGACCAGTTGGATGGGATTGTGTCCAGTTCCCAGATTCTAACCAAGATCTCAGTCAATCTAGCAGCTAAAACTGGACCACCATCCCTAAAAATCTCGGTACTCATTCTATCGGTTTCAGCCACCAGTGAGAAGCAGGCGACCATCCAATATTTTTTTCAAAAGCTGAGATAGATACGATGAATTCAAGCATTTAACCTAATGACAGTGAATTATCAGTTTTTTGATGTAATTGCATAGGTAGTTTATCCACTTTTAAATCGTAAGCTTGAAATAATCCTATGTATCTTACCTCCAGGAGACACTTTCGTTTGAAACAGCCTATGTTTAACTGCCTCCTAAAATCAATTCTACTATTGCAACGTTTTTGCTTTTCACCTTGTTAATTTTTCCTTTTCGTTGTATCAGTGTGATGTGTAGTTATGTGGATTGATATAAAACATTTATGCTAAGTTCTACATCAGTCAGTCAGTTACAACGTAAAACTTCGTACATGAGTACATAAGTTCAGGTTGCCATACCGCATAAGCACAAAGATACAACTGTCAGTTCAAATTCAATAGTGGTAGCGATAGTAGAAGTATTTGCAGTAATCGAGAAGATTAGGGTTCGAAGATATGATTCGAAAAGTATAATTCAGTGTGATAAATTTAGAAAGAAAAAGATAGAGATGATGAGGAATTCAGAAGGTCAGACTTTGAGAGAACACAGTGTAAGTCCTACATTATCGATTATTGATTGAAGTATGAAGACTATAGAAACGGAATTATATACTTGCTGTTCTATGTGATGAGAATGATCATGATAGGATTTACTAACAAGGAAATTATACAAATAAAAACTTAATGATAGCGACCGAAATTTGTAAAAATTTACCTATACATCTTCATCAAATCATATCGATCGACGAGATTTATTTTCTCTTTAATTTCAGATAACTCTTTTGGAGTCAAATAATCATACATAGAGTCATGTATTCCACGGTAGCCATGTAAATACCATTTGAAGATCCATGGTGGTGGAAGTAGTTTTACCTATGGTAAATAACATATTGATTACACATATTCTAAAACATATTTAAATAGGCATAATATGCACAGCTGAAAATTAAATTATGATATTATTTATAAATTATGGTTTTTATGACTATCAATAGACCGAAATCTGGTTAACAAGCAAACAATATTACATTTTCCGTATGAAATTTTGTTAAGAGGTGCATAAAAAGCAAATTTAAGAATAGTGTAGTAGAACTACGTTGTAGCTGTTATTAACGATCCAATGCTTTAAGTATACGTTAGTGAAGCAGAAATTGTAACTGTGATTGAGATGAATGTATATAAGTTACAACCAAAAAGAGATAGGTAACAAAAATACAGTCGGGCAGTTGTATACAACGTAGAAACTGGCACATACGTGGATTGGTTTCAGTTGTTATACCACATCAGTACAGCGAGATGAAATCATCAAGATAAACCCCAAAGTATTAGAATCAGTAAAAGAATCAACAGTAATACAAAAGAAGTGTAAGATTTTGAGACTCAGGAACTTACACAAGACAAAGAGTGAGTGCATTTATACATTTGAATAAAGTCGACAAAACTTTATAATTCGTGCCGGAACTTTGTCAGATACCAACCCAAAGTAATGATAAGAAAACAAAGACACGACTAAATGATCACACCTGTTTATTTCATTTTTAATGTCACACTTATCGCACAATAACAGTGTCATTAATCTAATAAAATATAAACAGATAGGGTAAAATTTAAACTTGAAGCTCGGAAATCTGTAGGTCAATGATTACTAAATTATAATACCATACTATGGTAAAGTTTCTACATTGCTAATTATGTATGGAGACTTGGACATATGCACGTTTGTCCCAAGGTCTAGATTGGTGTCTGTCTGGTTGCTTATACCGAGTGTTGTTGACCCGAATGAAGGATTCAGTAGGTGCCTAACTCTGAGATCAGCAGGTTGGATTCCGTAGTGATCGATGATGTTCCGATCACATAGCGAAATTACGAATCATTATGGAGCTATCAGTTGTATGGGACTCACCACTATAGATTAACTACCTTGACTACAAAAAAGCATTTGGCAGTGTGGACAGGATGACACTGTGGAGGCTTCTTCGAAACTACGGTGTAACTGAGATGATAGTCAATATCATAAGGAATTCTAATGATGGACTACACAGCCAGGTCATGCATGGGTGACAGCTCACAGATTCATTCCAAGTGAAGACCGGTATCAGACAATGTTGCTTACCCTCACTCATTCTTTTTCTTCTGGATCGAGCAAACCTTAACATCGGGGAAGCATGGAATACAGTGGGCAGCTTGGATGAAGCTGGACGATATAGACTTCGGAGATCACCTTCTATAGCACATGCAACAACAAGTTCAGGAGAAGACGGCCAATGTAGCAGCAGCCTCTGCAGCAGTAGACCTCAACATACACAAGAGAAACAGCAAGATCCTCCGATACAACACAACATGCACCAACCTAATCACACTTGGAGGAGAAGCTTTGGAAGATTTGGAAACCTTTACGTACCTGGACAGTAAAATTGATAAACAAGGTGGATTTGATGCAGATGTGATAACACTGATTGGCAAAGCAATCGAAGAACATCTGGAACTCGAAACAAATGTCAACCAACACCAATGTCAGATATTTCAACACAAACGTCACGATAGTTCCATTACATGAAACGGAAACTTGGAGAACTACACAAGCCATCATCCACAAGATAAAGGTGTTTGTTGAAAGTTGTCTAAGCAAGATACCGCAGATCCATTGGCCAGACTCCATCAGCAACAACCGACTGTGGGAGAGAACAAACCAGATTTCAGTTGGGCAATAAAGTAGGCAAAAACACTAGGGGTGGAGGATGCAGGAAGCAGCCAAATGCGTCACGGAGCGAGCCCTAACTTGGAACCCTAAAGATCAAAGAAAAAGAAGTAGACCAAGGAACTGGAAAGAGAGACCTAGGACAAAGTTGGCTGGAGAATGCTGGTCAGCGGCCTATGCTTCACGAGGTAGCAGGTGCAATTAAGTATAAAATGTTCTTCTTGAAAAGTATAGCATAATTATAAAGCCGATCTCTTGAATTTAACGGTAATATTTTAAATGACTTTGAAAACAACTAACTAAATCTATGGATATACGACATAGTTCATACAAAAAATACAGCAAACAAATATGTAAAGTGAAAAGTTTTTAAATTTTCTACGTGAATGTGGACAGCGAAAACCAAACATTGATTTGTTCAAAACGCTGAAAATAAGTGAATAAGCGATACCTATCCCAGATTTTCATATCAGTATTTGGTTTAAAATATCATAACATATCAACAATAAAGCCAACTGGGTTAAATAATGATAAATTACTAAAAAAATGTGAATTTATTCTTAGATTGTTTAAAAATATTTTTAGTGTTATGTATAAATCATGCCATTTTATTTGTGCAACTTTATACTTAATCTTCAGATAAATAAAACTAAAGTATATTACAATGAAAATATCACCTCATTAATAAAAAAATAATGTGAAGTAGTCAAGAAGGTCAAGGAGAAACAAAAGAGAAAACAACTTAGTTAGTTAAATAATAATAAATAAAACAAAACATCTGTTATTATGAAAAATATATGTAGTTTTATTGTTCTTTTTGACTAACAAGAAAATGCATAGATTTTGTGTGAGTTTAATGTATATGCCAAAGACCATATAAGCATTTTTGACCTTTGCATTCTTATTCTGATCACGTGAGTTAAACCAGAAAATAAAATTACAAACTACGGTGTCCAACGTCTTATTATCAATGAAAAAGCTGATCAAAATATGGATGTAACAAAACAAATGAAAAGATTATTTTCTGTATAAAACAATCCGAAAGAACTAACTGGTAAAATAAAAGAAGGCTCATAGAGATTGTTAAATTTTGTACATTGTTAACAGAAAGCAGTGAATAATTATTTCTATCTAATGTAGCACTGTCCAACAGTGAGTATCCATGATCCAATCAGGAGTCGGACGCACAACTTCCAAGTCTGGCACTGATCACTAAGTAGTTATCTTTCGTTAACTTACATTATTAACTTCAATCAACTAACAGAAGTGTGAGAATCCAATATAAAGTCGATAATAAATTCTATAAGGTTAGTTAGCACTTGAAAGCAGATATATTCTCCCATTTTAAATATACTATAACAAAAAACTTCAAATTGACAAAAACAGCATTGAACAATATTAACAATCATGATTTTGTAACTTTTGCATGACCAACGAAGGAAGTTGACAATTATGCGATTACCAAATGAAAAAATCAATATTAAGTTTTGACTCCATCTATTTATTCAAAAATGGTCAATGATACTCATTTTGATAAGGCTTAAATTTAGCATGAGTGGTTCATTTCGACTAGTACAAATTCACAATCTCATCAACTAATCTACCATTCATGGTTTAAACTATTTTCTGAGGTCAGTTAGACATTATAAATACTACTATTTTACTTATCGACTGGTACAGAATATAAATAAGAATAGAATTGAATAGTTAAATGAAAACGACGTTTCTTAAAACATTTGCTACAAACCTTTTCAAAACCTTTCAGATCTGTTACCGTAGCATTCATTTTCTTCAAAACAAAACTATTAACCGTTTCATTTTGGTTAAGTTCGGAGTCCGAATATTTCTGATGTTGCAGCACCTTACCAGCGCGTAGAGAGGAACGTACTTGGCATCATCTTTGTAGTTATTCACTTCACTAAGAGTCTGAAGGTGTATTTTTTCCCATTTTATCCCAAAAGCATGCTAATACATTGGAATATGTCTAATCTCGAGTTAAACATTCAGTTTTTTGACTCTACTTTAAACCCATTAAATGCGCACCAAATAATTGGATCTTTGCCAATCAAAGCATAAGAGTCTTAGAGTTGATCTCCGAATAACTCATTGTGTCAGAAACATTACTAGTTATCGTCTAAAATACTTAACCTTGGTTCCAATACAAGTCATAGAAGAGGTGGCCAGAAATCATGATCATAGTGTGGCGAACTGGACCGTAGGCACACCTTTAATGCAAGTGGTTGGATCCCGGAACTCTATATCTGCTGAGGTAGTCCGAGCGACTTCCCAGAAGTCCTTTAGGAGGAAACTTGTCACATTTTTAAGGACACCAGAAAGCTTTTCATATTCGTTTATTAATGTCACTCTCTTGCTTGTCTAATATACCTACGTTCCTAGCTGCAAACATTGACTATACATGGATATACATGAATATACATGGACTTGACAAACTCTCCTTCCCTGCTTGTAACAGCTTTGCCTGATGTATATCTTCAAGCTTACTAGTCATTATCATTGTATTCTCCTTAAATCACTAACTTATTCCATCATTGACTATACATGGATATACATGAATATACATGGACTTGACAAACTCTCCTTCCCTGCTTGTAACAGCTTTGCCTGATGTATATCTTCAAGCTTTCTAGTCATTATCATTGTAATCTCCTTAAATCACTAACTTATTCCATCCTCGCACACAACATCGACTACCAACTTATTTAATTCTGAACTCTCATTAACATCAGAATTTTTCCTTATCATTCTCCATAGTCCTACTTGGTGAAGACGCTGACAAAATGCGGCGTCTCTTGAGTACCCTAAGCAAAAATGCAAGCATGTTCCGGATGCGACTGTGCACCTCGAAATGCAGAATGTTGCTTCAAGATTGGGTTGCGTCGGCACCTGAACTAGTGATAGGGAAGGAAGAAGTTGAGCGTGTTGACCGTTTCACTTATCTGGGGAGCCTCCTCAGTGCTGATGGGCTGGTGTGTGAGGACGGATACAGAAGGCCAATCGGCTTTTGTCAACCTGCTCCACTTATGGCGTAGGCGAGATATACGTCTGCTAACCAAAGGACGATTCTACTGTGCAGCCGTCCGCTCTTTCCTAGTATATGGATGTGAAACATGACCGGTGAGAGTTGAGAATATTCACAGGTCATTAGTATCCGATTATAGATGTCTTTGAAGCATCGTGGGACAACTGAGTAAGCAGCGCTGTTGTTAGAATACGAGTACCATGTAGGGGTGACAAGTAAATAGATGAAGTATTGAAACTGCATCAGTTGAGGTGGTTTGGAAATGTGTTACGTATACTCAACTACCGACTGCTTTTTCCAAGCTGTAGAAAAACAACTGGAATCGAGGGCAAAGAATTCATTTGGTTGAAGCTAGCTCATTCAAAACATAATGGATATTGGATGGTAAGAACAAGAATCGAGCACAAAGAAACCAAATGGTTTATACTTCTCTTTGAAGAGGAAATTTGGTATTGGATATTGGAAGTCGTTCAACTTTGGCGTTACATGTGGATTGTTAACCATTAATCTATAGGAGTAAGTCGTTGCACGTGGTTGTAAGAATAACTATCGGAGGTAGTACTATCTGGGCCTGATAGTTATGGAATTTGTCTTTGTCGTCGATTGTATTTTTTCAACATACAGGTCGGTAACTTAATTCAATCAGTAATAGGCCTGTTCTAATACTTCTTAGCGTGTTTCCAATTGTATTATCTTCTCTTTTCGGCAAGTCATCCAAGAAATCATTCGTTTGGTAGTACCTTGCAGTAGATTGAAGTGCAGAAAAAAGAACAAAAATAAATCTTAGGGATGCTATTCAATACAAGTTATTCCTAGATTCTAGACCCACACCCCTTCATGACGTTGCGGTAAAAATTTGACAGTAATTATATATTCACTGACATGATGGGTAACTAAATGTAATTCTATGGTCTGTGAGACGCTTTTTTACAGTAGGGTGCTTATAAGTACTGGTTTTCAAAGGCGTTATGCGTTGTAACTGAATGACTGACGTTTAAAGAAGAAATTTCGACCATTCAGTCTTTGTCGTCCACTTACAACAAAAGCTATTAACGCGTCTATGCCTGTATCTGGCTTTCCCCATGCATCGAAGTTCAAAGCCTTTTCTGAAATTACAGAAGTTTACTATGTGCATCTAGGAAATCCATCAGAGTTCAACTTAATGATAAAAGAGGCAAGAATACATTTCAGAATAACTAAAAACCAGTGAGTCAACCGTGTAAGTAACGTTCACCCCATGGCAACTTCAAATGGTGTCCAAAAACTTTGGAAACCTGTGATACATATATCAATAACTTAAACCAAAAGTGTCAGAAAAACCATTGGATTTCAGTAGCATTGACTGGATTATTAAATGCTCGGAAACTCGTTTCGCTTGGCTCTAAGCACAATCAAGGATAAAGGCAGCTTAAATACTGGTTGGTAAATAGCTAACGCCGTGGTCATAAGCAGTTGTGAGTAGCGAAAGCAGAGATGGAAAAGACAACCGCGATTGGTAACAGTAGACTACTATTCAGAATTATCAAGGAAACCAGAATTATAAATCCGACTGTTAGTATGACAATCTCGGAAAGAGATGGAACTATTATTTTCATCTCAAGATATTGTATCGATAGGCCGAGCACTATAAGGTGCAATTTAACTAGCCTTCAGCCACATTTCACTTACCCACGATCTCCAGTCAACCTGAATGGCAGTCTTCCGACTCTTAATGAGCTTGAAAGTGCAATCTAAAACGAGGGAGTTCCGAGGGTTCTGATAGACTAACCTTTGAGATTTTTAAGGATGGTGGTCCAGTTGGATTGACTGAAACCTTAGATAGAATATAAAAACTGGATGTAATCCCATCTGACTGGTCAGTCAGTTAAAATGTAGAACTTCGTACGTACGTACATCATTTCAGGTTGCTATACCACATTAGCCCAGATGCGCAATTGTCGATTCAGATCCCTAGTGTTAGAGGTATTAGGGGTATCAGCAGTAATCCTAAAGATTATGGCCCGAAAGCGTTATCCAAGAAGTATAATCTGGTGAAATAAACTCAAAAAGAGAAAGGTGATGACGAATCCAGAAGATTAGAATTTGAGAAAAGTCAAAGAGTGAATGCACCTGAGCCTTTCCAAACGGTTTTGAGCCATGTCATTCAAGGTCTTTAACCATTGGTTACTATCATCTCGTGGACCCCAACCAGGTAGTCTACACTTACCAACATGACTCAGTTCACTTGTCAGTGACTTCATAGATCTGTGCCATGTTTTGGTTTGGCCTTCCCTAGCTTTCTTCGAACCTACTCTTACACCGCAATACATAGCTCGTCGAGGCAGTTGGTGGTTGGGTATTCGTAACACATATCCCGGCCACATACACTTAATCAGGTTCTGAAACATTATTACATTTCTATATCCGACATATGTTGTATTTTTCGACCTTAAGGTGGCGTTTGACTTTGTCAATCGTAAGGTTCTGTAGCAATGTCTGTCATTGAAAGGAGTACCAAAATACATTAACCTTGTACAGGCTTCCTATTCGAACAATGCTGGTTGATTGAGAGCTCATGGTGAACTGTCATCGTAATTAAATACCTCGAATGGTGTTCGTGTGAGTTGTCCACTTCCCTTACCTTCTGACTTCTTGGGGGTTGACCTCCCACCAGAAGATTCACTTATCAACCGAGAACACATAAATGATAGGTTTGTTTGGTGAAGAAGACGAAAAAATGCACTCTTCTGACCACTTTCAGCAACAATGCAAGCTTGTTTGGGGTTGTTTTTCGCTCCAAATGCAAAGTGTAGCTTCAGGATTGGTTTTAGTCGGTGCTAGAATTAGTGATAGGAAGTGAAGTCAGTCAGTCAGTCAGTTGCAACGTAGAACTTCGTACGTATGTACATAAGTTCATGTTGCCATACCACATCAGCACAGAGACGCAAATATAGGAAGTGAAGTAGTTGAGTATGTTGACTGCTTCACTCATCTTGGTAGTCGTGTCAGTCGTGATGGCCTGGTGTATGACAAGATCTCGGCACCTATAAAGAAAGTTCAACTGCATTTTGTCAACTCGCTTCATTTATGCTGTAGGAGAGATACCCGTCTGCTAACCAGAAGACGAGTCTACTGCGCATTCGTTTGCTGCATCCTACTATACAGATGTGAAACACGGCCACTGAGAATTGAGAATATTTGAAGCTTACTAGTATTTGATCATAGATATGTTCAAAACATCACTCATATATTCTGGGACCACCGAGAAAGCGATGCCGATGTTAGGACAGGGATACTATGTAAGGATACCAGATCGATTAATGCGGTAGCGAATGTTCACTGGTTGAGGTGGTTGAAACATGTTTTACGTATGCCCAACCACCGACTATCTCGAAGAGCAATGTTTGGTGATGTAGGGGTAGTTTGGAAGAAAGCTAGGGACTGCCGGATCAAAACATTGCACAAATTCATTAAGTCACCGACAGTTGGGCTGGGTTATGTCAGTATGTATAGACTACCTGGTTGGAGTCAACGTGACAGTCGTAACCAGCGGTTAGAAACGTTGAATGACGCTTCTCGAAATCGTAGGTGCACTTTTTCCTTGTCTTCTCTCATATTCAAAGTTTATGAATTCACGATGATTTTTCTCCCTCACTGTTTTTATATTTTCTCTTGATTCCTGGAAACTTGGACTGATGTACGTACATACAAAGTTCTACGTTGCATCTAACTGAATGTAGTTTACTGGCTGGCCATTCCCCCAATATTTTGCATGTCATGCCATTTCCAGAGTTCTACTGTCCACCATCTAACAATTAGTGGGTTTTGAGAAAGATCACAATGGTGTTCTTGATAAATTTTAAAGATTTTACTGATCGATAGGTTCATCATTTGATGAAAGCCACTAAGATATTTTTTTTCGGATCGTGATGACCTGCATTTATTCACTGTGGTGGGTACGTTCGCAGAGTGACTGAGAATTTTTAGTGAAGCGTCGTCATAGAATCAAACGACCGTGCTTACCTCCCTGCATCTAAAGTGCATAATACTGTTTGTATGTGTAGTTGGTTAGCATCCGAATAATAATCTACTTTGTTTTGTTGCTGATTATTCATTACAGAGCGCTTTGTGTGATTACTTCGCTGCAGTAAACGGCAGAAGTCCTTGCTTTATTCGAGTTATCCTCTATTTTTGAAAGGCACTCTAATAATCAAGATGGTAACCCCTTGGTGTATTTTAGTTGTTAAAAGTATGCTAGAATAGTCATTTCCGATGCTTTATATAAAATTAAGCTATCTGATTTTGGTTTTGGGCATAGAACTTTTAGCAGCACACATATACATGATCGACTCTTGAAGTACCAGTTATAACAAGACTGATGGCGAGGTTCTTACTTTCGTTTCGTCACAGTAGGCATCTAATATCACGGTTAATCCACGAAAAACCACGTTTTCTTTTGAACGATATTCAAGCTATGGGCGTTCGTATTACCTGATTATATTGTTTGAAATACCTCCGTTGTTATTGATAATTTCATCTCACTGTGTTAACATGATGGGACAGTCTGAACCGACCCAAGTTTGTCAGGTTTCACGTCAGACATATCCGGCTGAAACCAAACTAGGCTGAGCAGTTTTCAAACGTGCTACTTTATTACTAAATCAGAAATCCATATCTTTTCCGAAATTAGGTCACGGAAAATTTAGGTGATATTGTGTTATGTGGCAGAAATTTCCAACTTCTTGAGTTGGTGTAATTTCACGTTTGCCGTAGCTACTTTTTTCACATATTTGTTCATTTTGTCGTGTTGAGCAATAACCCAATCACTTGTTAATGTCATTACTTTTACATAATTTTTTTTATCTTGATCAAAACACCCTTTTCTAAAACCTCTAATATGTCTGATAGTAAGTAGAGGTCGCTCCACTTCTCTAAATGCTCTCATTTGGCTACGCCTATATAGCCACTGTCGCGGAAGTCCTACTCACTGCCTTCTCGCAGTAAGGGTGTTGTTTACGAAGTTGAGAGGTTGAGGAATTTACGTCCGGCATTTGAATTAAGTTGGTGGGTACTCAGGATACACTTTAGGGAGTTGGGAAACCCTGATTCCGAACAAATGCCTCACATGATCTCTAAGATCCTGATGGAACAAATGGTGTATGAGCCTATTGTTAGTCGTCGACTACCATAAGAGTGCAACTCCTAATGTTGCCCTACTGCCTTTTGGGTTATATCTCTAGGTCAAACGAAAACCATTTTCTTTTTAGGCGTCCTGACAGTACCACAGCTCACTCAATCAAGGATTTGATTTTGACCAGTTTGTTCTCGTATGCTTTTATGGGTATAAGGGCGGATGTTACTTCTCGGCTGCCTACATCGTGAAAGAGTTCTGGTTATTAGAAGGGACATCGGCCTCGTGATTTCCGAAAGAACTCGGCTTTCATCATGAGACGTCATAACTCTTCTAGATGAAGACCTTCTAACTACCAGACCAGGTTTCATATGGTTTGAATTATTATTTATTTTAAGTTCTCTAACTTGAGTAACGCCAAACCACCGTACAAATGACAACACCGAACGTTAGACTCCCACCGTTCAAAAATAAGAAGATGGAAGACGTTGGAGAACATTTATTAATAGAATCAAAAATATACCATAAAACATGCGTGTTTATACAATTATATATATAATCGGTATTGTCGTTAAAATATTTGAACATTAATCAAATAGTTCATCAATCGACTGCCCCTTGAAATTTTCAGCATTTAATCGATAAGTTCATCAAGCGATTATGTGTGGGTGGCTTCTCGATTGGCTATCCCAACAATTTATTTTTAGCATTTCCGAGATGGGGTCGCCGATCCCAATCTCAACCCTCCTCCTTTATCCGGGCTTGAGACTGGCAGTAGCCCCGAAGGCAGAGTTTCACAGCTCACTCACGAATTCAATAATCTGCATAATGCATAAATATTTAGGTTCCTATTTGTACCAATATTTATGTGTTTAAATAAATAAAACCTGTTTTAATTTGCATTATTACTTTCCGTAATATAAATACACATCAATTTTAACTTTCTTTTCACACACTATATCCTTATTCCTCTTTTTATTGTCACTTTGGCTACGTTTTAAACATTTATCTAAACTTTAGGAACTGAAGTATGCTAAACATTTTTTAATAGTTACATTAATAATTGTAGTGCTATGTTGTATGCATCTGATGCGAAACCTTGAATGAATGAATTCTGCAAAACTTGATCTTGCTCTGTTTAATTTTACCATTCTATAGTCATGAAATTTTAGAGTATTTAGAGTACTGGTATCATAACACTAATTATAATATAATTTATGAGTGAGCATTACATTCCCATTTTCATACTGTGCATTAACTGTTAAATTACCAAAAGATTGCAGGAAATGGCATTGAATTTATGTATACATTGTCTCTTATCAGTTTGTAGATACCAAATAAGTCTAAAATGCCCCGACAAGCGGAGCTTGTTTGTTCAGAAGACCAAACATCCATACGAGGAACTTGTAAACTTGCAGATGCTGAATCACGTGTCGATTGTAGTTCACTTAAAGAGGCAACAAAAAAATCGAAACACCATTCAAAAAGAAGTTCTCAAACTACCCATTCAGGTAATAAAGACAAGTCTCTGAAAACAAAACATACGAAGAATAGAAATGATTCTTCAGTAATCACTAATCCTAAGCTTTCTTCAGATGTTAATCAGCCGAATAGTTCAAGTAAAGAAGTACTCGATAAAGAAACTATGCTTGAAAAAAACAAGCGTGAGCATGTGAAAAAAAAGCGGAAGCATTCGAAGGGTGAAACAGGGAATGAGAAGCGTATTAAACACGAAGAAGCAAACTCTGAAGGAACTGTTGATCAGTCGGTTGTCAAAGAATCTATCCGTAAACACAAGCATCGCGACAAACCTCATGGTTCGTCAAAAATATCAACTATAGACGGAGTGACTCATCGTTCTTCTACCAAGTCTGTTATTTACGAGGACAGTTGTCGTCAAGATGCTCCAAATTCCGTCAAAGACCAAAGCTCTGTAGTTGGTACACGTCATTATACTTACGAAGCTGCTCCAGGCACACCGTCTTCCAATTCTAGATGTTCATCACGTGGATCACATTCGTCTTGTAGCCGATCTCCGGTGCGCTCCGGAAAGCAGGAAATACACGGCGTCCATGATCCTCATTTCCATGAAAAGTTACATAAACAGAGATATGAGAAGACCAGTAGATCACCGTCAATGCATTTGCCTCACGATCACAGACCTGACCTCCCTACACGAGCCACAAATAATGGTCATGGGACTAATCCTGAAGAAAAGTATAATTCAGTAAAAAGAACACAGTCATCTGTTAGCCCACCTTCGAAACCTAGGCGGTACGATTCAGCTACTTTGAGTTATGGATATCGTCAATCAACACAACGTCATCATTTATCTCCTAATCATAGGTCTCACTCAAGACGTCATGGACCTCACCGTGAAAGGAGCCGTAGTGACTCGGAAAGGTTTGAATCTCGAAGAATTTCAACATATCGTGTAGCTGATAAAGAGCATATTCACTCGAAGGCTTATTTCGCTAAGGTGAAACCTAAATACCATGACCCAGATGACAATCTTGATGTGCATGAAGCTCGTTATTCAAAAAATTATAAACGTCGTCACATACACGATTCGCATACCACGAAAAGACATGGCAGTGGAAGTCATCGACGTGACGTACGTGAAGATATTGAATCGTTATCACCATCACCTAAAAGTTCAAAACCATTTTGTGAAAATTATGAACCACAACATCATCCAGCACGCCAGCAAGTCAATAACGTAAGTATCTACCGTCAAGGTAGTTAATAACGGTCTTCATATTTTTATACATTCATCCATTGCTTTAAAAATATTTAATTTGTACTTCGATTGCAAATATGTCGTATAATGGTTTTACAGGTATATATCTATTAACTAAAGGCTTGTCTTCGAATTAAATTTGTTGGAAAAATTAAACTAAATGTTAATCTACGTTACTGAAAAAATTAATATTATTCATGATATTCATCTAGTTCACTGTGATAAAATTTTTCCATGACAAGGTGTAAGATATTCGATACTCAGAATTCTACAAGAGACTAAAACTGCAGATGTTGTTTTTGTTATCAACAATTAAACGCTGAGTCAGAATTGCAATATTAAGTAGATGACGACCACATATCTTCTGGTCTTCAAAACACTTTGATCGCACCATGCATTCAGATCTGACACTCTTCTTTCAAGTAGTTTACTTCTGGGAGACAGTCTGCCTCATTTTATATATAAGCCATGTTGTGGGTAGTAATCACCACAATCGGTTGTCCTATCGGGATTTCTCGTTGATTCTACATCAAAAAAGGAGAAATTTAATCAAGTTTTTAAGTTTAAAAATAAATTTGGTTACCAAACGGCGGCTACTGACTATCTCCTTAGTCAGATCACATTTCTTATCATAAATACTGAAAGTGTTGTCAATAAACCTATACCGTTAAAATTCATCAATCATTTCTCATATTAGTTGTAGAACAATCTACTAATGACCAAACGTGGAGGCTTCGCACAACTATTTCATCCCTTTGTATACACACCGTATCGTTTAGTGTCGATCACATATTTAAAGTGTATCTCAGGAACGCCAGCATTAATAATTCCTTTTAAAGGATAATTTTTATCTATGAGGACCAGTAAAACTACCTAAATTGGAATACGTGGTGCGAAATTGGAACCTTGGACCTCTGATGGTCGAAAATTAACTACCGTGTGATGACAGACTTCTCAGATTTCCTAACCGATATTTGTGTGACCGAATTCAAACATGCTTCTTAATACCGAACGACTAAATAGTTAATCCTTATAGTTCTACCGTTGTTGTCGTAGATAATTTATCTTACTTACTTACTTACTTACGCCTGTTACCCCCAATGGAACATAGGCCGCCCACCAGTTTTCTCCAACCAACTCTGTCCTGGGCTTCTCTCTCCAGTTTTGTCCAATGTTTTTTCATCCTTCTCATATCTTTCTCTATTTCTCGGCGTAATGTGTTCCTTGGCCTTCCTCTTTTCCTTTTGCCTTGAGGGTTCCATGTGAGGGCTTGCCTAGTGACGCAGTTAGGTGCTTTCCGCAATGTGTGTCCTATCCACTTCCACCGCTTCTTCCTGATTTCCTCCTCCACTGGAATCTGGTTTGTTCTCTCCCACAGTTCGTTGTTGCTGATGGTGTCTGGCCAACGAATCCGAAGTATTTTGCGTAGACAACTGTTAATAAATACTTGTATCTTCTGGATGATGGCTTTCGTAGTTCGCCAAGTTTCCTCTCCATACAGTAGAACTGTCTTCACATTTGTATTGAAAATCCTGATTTTAGTTTTGGTTGAAAGTTGTTTGGAGTTCCAGATATTTTTCAACTGTAGAAATGCAGCCCTCGCTTTGCCAATCCGCGCCCTCACATCTGCATCCGATCCACCTTTCTCGTCGATGATGCTGCCCAGATATGTAAACGTGTTAACGTCCTCCAAGGCATCTGCATCAAGAGTGATTCGGTTGGTGTATGTTGTGTTGCATCTGAGAATTTTGCTTTTTCCTTTATGTATGTTAAGACCTACTGCTGCGGAGGCAGCTGCTACACTGGTTGTCTTCTCTTGCATTTGTTGTTGAGTGTGCGATAGAAGAGCCAAGTCATCTGCGAAGTCCAGATCGTCCAGCTGCGTCCTAACTGTCCATTAGATACCGTGCTTCCCTCCAGATGTTGACGTTTTCATAATCCAGTCGATCACCAGGAGAAAGAGAAAGGGTGAGAGTAAGCAACCTTGCCTGACACCGGTCTTTACCTCAAAAGAGTCTGTTAGCTGTCCTTCGTGTACGATTTTGCAGTTGAATCCATCATAAGAACTGCGTATGATGTTAACTATTTTCTCAGGCACACCGTAGTGTCGAAGAAGCCTCCACAGTGTTTTCCTATCCACGCTATCGAATGCTTTCTATTAGTCGATGAAGTTGATGTATAGTGGTGAGTTCCATTCTATTGATTGTTCCACAATGATCCGTAATGTAGCAATTTGGTCAGTACACGATCGATCCTTACGAAATCCGGCCTGTTGATCTCGAAGTTGGGCGTCTACGAAGTCCTTCATTCTGTTTAACAATACCCTGTTGAAGACTTTGCCTGGTATTGAGAGAAGAGTGATGTCTGTGTAGTTCTCACACTTGCTGAGATCGCCTTTCTTTGGTATTTTGATGAGGTATCCTACTTTCCAATCTGATGGTACTTGTTCCTCATCCCAAATCTTCTTGAAGAGGATGTGAAATATTTTCGCAGTTGTTTCTACATCTGCTTTCATTGCCTCTGCTGGAATGTTGTCTGGCCCTGCTGCTTTGCCGTTCTAGATTTGTCTGATGGCCATACTGATCTCCTCAATCGTAGGTGCGCCAATATTAATTGGGAGGTCCGTGGATGCTGCTTCGATGTTGGGTGTGTTCAGTGGAGCTGGTCGATTCAATAGTTCCTTAAAGTGCTCTACCCACCTATTTCGCTGTTCTTCAGTGTTGCTGATTACTTTGCCTTCCTTACTTTTCACTGGTCGTTCTGGTTTACGATAGTTCCCGGCGAGCTTCTTTGTTGTTTCGTACAATTGTCTCAAGTTTCCTTCTCTTGCAGCCTTTTCTACCGTCATTGCTAGATCTTCCACATATTTTCGTTTGTCAACTCTGATGCTCTTCTTCACTTCCCTGTTTGCTTCTGTGTATGCAGCTTGTGCGGTAACTTTCTCCGCTCTTGTTCGGCTGACATTGATTGCTGCCTTCTTGTTCCTCCTTTCTTCAACTTTTGCAAGAGTATCAACAGAGATCCATTCCTTGTGATGGTACTTCTTGTGACCCAGAACTTCGTGACATGTTGAAGTGATTGCCTCTTTGATCCCTTTCCAATTGTTCTCCAATGTTGCTTCCTCTCCATTGTGTAGATCCTGAAAGGCCTGGAACCTATTGGTGAGGGCTATCCTGAATTCGTTGAGCTTTACAGTATCCCGAAGAAAGGCCGTATTAAACTTGTGTGATGTTGTCTGCCCCGTTGTCCAGTGCTTCTTTAGTTTCAGTTTCATTTTGGCGATTAGCAAATGGTGATCTGAGGCTATATCAGCTCCTCTCCTGGTTCTCACATCCTCCATAGTCCTTCTGAACGTTTTGTTGATACAGATATGATCGATCTGGTTTTGAGTAGTGTGATCTGGTGAAATCCATGTAGCTTTGTGTATGCGTTTGTGTGGGAATATTGTGCCACCGATGACCAGTTTGTTGAAGGCACATAGGTTTGCGAATCTCTCACCATTTTCCTTTCTTTCTCCCAGTCCATGTCGTCCCACGATGTCTTCATATCCAGTGTTGTCCATTCCAACCTTGGCATTCAGGTCTCCCATAAGAATAGTCAAATCCTTTGGTGAACATTTCTCGACGATTGACTGCAGCCTTTCGTAGAATTGATCTTTAACATCGTCATTGCAGTCATTGGTAGGTGCATAACATTGGATGACGTTCATTGTAATGTCCTGTTTCTTTGTTTTGAAGGATGCTTTAATGATCCTGGGTCCATGAGATTCCCATCCTATTAGTGCCTTTTGTGCATGTTTGGACAGAAT
Organism: Schistosoma turkestanicum; assembly: GCA_944470395.2. Classification (NCBI taxonomy): domain Eukaryota; kingdom Metazoa; phylum Platyhelminthes; class Trematoda; order Strigeidida; family Schistosomatidae; genus Schistosoma; species Schistosoma turkestanicum. The sequence goes on along the minus strand of OX103979.1, from coordinate 10,005,470 downwards.
CAGTTCAACTCCTTGTGTATGTGAACCATTTTCCTCTTCATGACCAGAGTATAAGAGCAGTTCCCCTGAAGCTAGTCTCAGTTGTCCTACTTGCGTCCAATGTGTTTCACTGATTCCAAGCACCTCGAGGTTATATCTTTTCATTTCTGCCGCAACTTGAAATAGTCTTCCAGCCTCCCACAATGTACGAACGTTCCATGTACCTAAAAAAATGGTTGCTCTAGTTGTCAGAAGAGGCATCAGCCCCGTGACTTCCAGTCAGTCAGTCAGTCGCAACGTAGAACTTCGTACGTATGTACATAAGTTCATGTTGCCATACCACATTATTAGCACAGAGACGCAAATGTCAAATCAAATCCCATAGTGATAAAGATAGTAGAGGTATTAATGTTGTAATAAAGAAGACTAGGGTTTAAGATATTATTCAAAAAATATAATTCAGTGAGATAAGGTTAGAAAGACAAACGTAGAGGTGCTAGCTAATCCAGAAGATTAGGATTTGAGAGAGCTCAAAGAGTGGATGCACCTGCGCCATTGCAAAAGATTTTGAGCCATGTCGTTCAAGGTCTTTAACCATCGATTATTATCATCCCGCGGACCCCAACCAGGTAGTCTACATCTACCAACATGACTCAGTCCACTTGTCAGTGACTTCATGGATTTCTGCCATGTTTTGGTCTGGCCGCCCCTAGCTTTCTTCCAACCTACTCCTACACCACAAAACATAGCTCGTCGAGGCAGTCGGAGGTTAGGCATACGTAAAACATGTCCCAACCACCTCAACTGATGAAGTTTCACCACTTCATCGATTGATCTGCCATCCTTACCTAGTACTCGTTTCCTAACGACAGCATTGCTTACTCGGCTGTCCCACGATATACGAGCAATGCTTCTTAAACATCTATGATCGAATACTAGTAACCTACGAACATCTTCTACTCTTAACGGCCATGTTTCACAGCCATATAAGAGAACGGAACGAACTGCTGCGCAGTACACCCGCCCTTTGGTTAGCGAACGGATATCACGCCTACGCCATAAGTGACGCAGGTTGGCAAAAGCCAATCGAGCTTTCTGTATCCGAGCTGAGATTTCGTCAGTCACCAGACCGTCAGCACTGATGAGACTCCCCAGATAAGTGAAGTGATCTACACGCTCGACTACTTCACTCCCTATCACTAGTTCAGGTGCCGAAGCAACCCAGTCTTGAAGCAACATTTTGCATTTCGAGGGGGTAAGGTAGCAGCTTCGGTCGGTCCGTGACTTCCAAGGGAACTCGGCTTTCATCACGCGACGTCATAATTCTTCCTCCAACTCCCAGGGCAGAGTTAAAATTGTTTGAATTAGTTTATCTGGTTAGCGTTTTTTTGGCAAGTTAGTTTTTGACGGAATGGGGTCGCCAACCCCATGTCCAACCCTCCTCCTTTACCCGGGCTTGGGACCGGCAGTAGCCCCGAAGGTTCTGCTGGCGGAGTTAGATAATTTATCTACTTTTCTTAATGTATAAAACACTTTTCAGACTAACAAAATCACATGCCTTCATACTTCTATGAGAAGTTTGAATAGAAATTCACTGATCACTGTAAGTTTTAAAACCCAGGACTTTGATTCTTTATCCGATAATAAATAATAATTTAGTCACATATTCTTTGTAACATTCCTTTCTATATTTTCTTTATACATAGCTTGGTCAGAAATCATATGATATACCATCTCTTTGCTTGCAATGATATCAAAATGTGATTAAGGACTGATTGAAATTAGAGTCTCAAATATATGTCCGTTTTCTATTCTTAATGATGCTTCTCTTATATAGTTTATACTATGGCCATGTTTTACCAAACATTTATTCCAAACCATTAAATATGTTAGAAACTCTAACTAAATCTATTTATAGCTAGTTTATTTACATTGTTTTTGAAATCGTTTGCACATTAATCCAATAAAAGTGTCAAACACAGTACGAGGTATATTTGTATACTTGCTTTACGTAACTAATAATGCCATATAATTTTGTTTCCTTTCACGTTCATACATCAGCATCTACGTTTCTCGTATCTTACCTTGTCAATTTAGTTACTAAAATCCCAGTCAGACGCACACCCACCTCCTTTACCAAAGCGCGATCAACGAAGTACAAATGAAGTTCACGATTCTTGTAGTCCAAGTCAAAAGACAGCCAATAAAATTCCAGTTTGTATAGAGTCCACTCATCATCCTTCGAATTCTTCCCCTCATCCTCCCTCTCTTTTATCAAAGGACAAAGATCGAAGACTACAGGCATCTCACGCCCTTTGTGAACTGTTGGATGAATTAAAGTGTGAAGATGTCTCAGATACTGAATTACACCTGGTAATCCCACCTTCTATGATCAATACTTTGTCGCCAGTTACTTCAGTGAGTTGTAATAATGAATTAACAAGTATGACTGAATTGTCCGTCAAAAAGAACCGTGATAGTAATGATATTAATAAAAATAGTGCCAATTCAGATCAATTTACTACTGAAAAAGATGAAAAAAATTATCAAAATAAACTCAATGATAATATCAATTTAGATTCTTTAGAAGCTTTATCCACCCAAATTAGACAACAAATGACAGGTCCAGAAAACTGGGATATTAATGATTTAACAGATCCTATCGAACTTCAAGAAGAATATTCAGAAAATACAGCTGATCAAACTGATGCAGATTTATTAGATTCCGAGAAGTCAAACGATAATTTGTACACACCATGGCAAGAATTAATTGAATCAGCTGGACAAAAGTTATCTTTAGATGCTACTAAATCAGATGAACAAGATTATGTTCAGTGTGTTGGAACTTTCATCGCTGGCATAGAACATCAAGATATTGTAAGTGTATTTCTGATAAATTTGTAATTTTTCCTTCCAAAATTATCAGTTATCAAGGTTTCCATGTTTATTAGTATATTTTATTGTTGATATATATTTAGACCTCACTGCTTCTCTAAACTGCTAAAATATTTTTTTCTATACACAAGCTGCTCATTCTTGTCATACACCAAAATATTTATTGGCATAAATCTCAGCTCCATCTACTATTGAGGTAATTTTCTAAATCTTTATTTTATTCATTTGTTTTGAATTCTAGATTCCATTAAAGGGACGTGCCAATGGTATGGATGTCTTATATCGGACTGGAATTAGCCGTACATATTTTGATAGTGATTTACTTAGGCATTTAACAGCAAATAACAATACAAATGAACAGTCTAGAGAGACTAACTTGTGTCAGACAGTTGAATTCCCAGATACATGGGCTAAAACAAATTGTAGAAATTCACTAACTGGTTCAGGGATTTTGAATCAATTGTCCAAATTAGCATTACCTTTGTCACGTAAAACAGATGGTTATCTACGTCAAAATTTATTGAAAATTATCAAATGTACATAATTACGTAAACTTCTACATATTTCTTTTCTTCTTTTTATAGTTGATTTATAAAGATATTTTTGTTTAAAAAAAATCACTTGTTTTAGCACTGTTTACATGGCACTTATTTGTACAAATCACTATTGCGATAAATTTCTGTTATTAACTTTCTACTGTGTGAGAGAGCTGTATTTTTGTTCGTTAGAAAATTTTTGTTATCATAATGTATATAATAAACTCTGACTTTTAACTCATATATCATAAGTTTACTTCATCATCTTTGCAACTATTATTGTAAAATAAAGTTAACACTCTAATGTATCACAGATAGACAAACAGACAGATACAACGCAGAACTTCGTACATAAGTACATCAGTTCATGTTGCCATACCACGTCAGCACAGAGACGTAACTGTCAGTTCAAATTCAAGAGTGATAGCGATAGTAGAATTATTAGCAGCAATGGAGAAGATTAGGGAGCGAAGATATGATTCGAGAAGCATAATTCAGTAAGATAAATTTAGAAGGAGAAAGAAAGAGATTATTGAGGAATTCAGAAGGTTAGAATTAAAAAGCACACAAAGAGTGGATGCACCTGCGCCATTGCAAACGATTCTGAGCCATGTCGTTCAAGGTCTCTAACCATTGGTGACTTTCGTCTCGCGGACCCCAACCAGGTAGCCTACACTTACCAACATGACTCAGTCCACTTGTCCGTGACTTCATAAGTTTGTGCCATGTTTTGGTCTGACAGCCTCTAACTTTTTTCCAACCTACTTCTACACTACATAACATAGCTAGACGAGGCAGTCGGCGGTTAGGCACAAGTACCACATGTCCCAACCACCTCAACTGATGAAGTTTCAGTGCTTCATCTATTGATTTGCCATCCTTACCTAGAACTCGTTTCCTAACGATAGCATTGCTTAATCAGCCGTCCCAGAATACACGAGCAATGCTTCGGATGCACCTATGATCGAAGACCAGTAACCTACGAATGTCCTCTACTCTGACTGACCATGTTTCACAGCCATGAAGTAGGACGAAGCGAACTGCTGCACATTACACTCTTCCTTTAGTTAACAAGCGGATATCTCGCCTACGCCATAAGTGACGCAGGTTGGCAAAAGCCAATCGAGCCTTCTGTATCCGTGCTGAGATTTCGTCAGTCACCAGGCAAGCAGTCAGCGCTGATGAGACTCCCCAGATAAGTGAAGCGGTCAACACGCTCGACTGCTTCACTCCCTATCACTAGTTCAGGTGCCGATGAAACCCAATCTTGAAGCAACATTTTGCATTTCGAGGGGGAAAACCGCATCCCGAACATGCTTGCATTGTTGCTTATGGTAGTCAGAAGACTGCATTTTGTCAGCGTCTTCACCGAGTAGAACTATGTCATCAGCATGTTCCAAGTCAATAAGCGAGCCACCTGGTAGAAGGTCTACTGAAAATTCAGATAAGGATAAGGTTATTTCTAGGAGCATGTCTATGATAAAATTAAACAAGAACGGAGAGAGTGGACAGCCCTGACGGACACCGGTGTTAGTTCGCCATAAGCTCTCACTCACTCGACCAGTGGTGTTCGAGTAGAGAGCTTGTATAGGGTTAATATAGTTCTTTGGTACACCTTTCAATGACAGACACTGTCACAGAACCTCACGGTCAACAGAGTCAAATGCCGCTTTTAGGTCCAGGAAAACAACTATTGTAGGACGTATAAATGTGTGTCTGTGTTCCAGGACCTGTCATAGTGTGAAAATGTGGTCGTTACGTAGGCTTTTTATCAGCATGCGCCTAAGCTGACTACGTTCTTCATCATGTTCAGAGCAAGGTGGGGTGAGTTTTCAAGCCTCTATCAGTTCGGTGGATGCTACTGAGATCCACGGCTTCATTCTACCCTTATGAATTACCTTACTAGAAGATTTCACTGCTGTTTCCACAGCTTTTTTGATATCATTCCATCCTGCTTCCGTATGGTAATCGCTAACATGATTGTCTAACTGTCTTTTTAGTTGTTCCTGAAATATATTCTTAGCCTCATTATCATTAAGTAGAACCCTAAGAGGTTTCGTTGCGGTGTCTTTCCTACGTCCAGTAAGCCTCAAACAAATACGCGCTCGCACTACAGCATGATCTGAATCTAAACATGTGCCCCAGAACTAGCGACAGTCCTCTATCGAACCCCTCCATCAGTGGCTGATGATAATCTGATCTAGCTGAGTCCAACGTTGAAACGAATTCGCGGGTCGCCAGGTCAAGAGATGCTTTCCCTTATGCCTAAAGTTAGTGTTAGCTAGGAATAGGTGGTTATCTGAGCATAGTTGCAACAGACGGTCGCCATTGTTTGTTCTTTGAGCCGCGACACCATAACATCCACCTAGGTGTCTCTCTTGCTCACTTAGTCTATCTACTTGAGCATTAAAGTCACCAGCCATTAATACAATATCAGAGCGCCTAGCTTTTTGGAGGAGGTCCGAAAGCTTTCTGTAAAACTCATCTTTGACCTCGTCTGAATTGCAGTCAGTGGGGGCATAGGCTGATATGACGAAGAGTCAACGACGAGTGTCCCTATCCTTTCGAATCCCTACTGTCCCGTTCGTTCGGACAGCACACAATCCACTATCTACAGGGATCCAGTCTAGGAGAGATAGTTCTGCCTTACGACTCAATACTATACTTACACCAGCGAGACCCCGGGAAGCAGCATCAGGGCTACCGGATACACGAAGAGTAAATCGGGATGCTTCTTTATTTTGATAAGGTGAAATCAGATTAATGATTTTACTAGGATTCTGTATGCGCGTTTCTGAGACGCAGCACACATCGATTGAGTGAGATTCTAAAGTCCTAGCTAATGATCCCTGTTGCCCTATTTGACACAATGTCCGGACATTAAATGCTCCAACATGTAGTTTAGAACGAGGTTTCAAGAGACCAGGAACGACATTTCGTGATCTCGCATCGTTTGCATTAGCGGTGCAGCAAGCTGAAGCAATGCGACTAGTGTTATTCGTAGAGATAAGAGAGATATTAGGGGATGTAGGAAGGATTTGATTTTGACCAATTTGGTCTCGCGTACTGTTACGGGTATGAGGGCGGTTGTCACTTCCTGGCTGCCCACACCGTGGAAGGTTGCTTCTTGAGGAACCTGAAAAGGAAGGTAGATTAGAGCCGGTCTTAGAGACCTGGTTGCGTGAGCGCAGTGAACAAGGGACAACTGCTTGTGGCCGGTCACGCACGGCCTTCTGACGAAAGGTTTTTAGAGTATTAGCTCCGCTCTTGAAAGCCTTTAGTGGGAACCTTTACCGCCGGAGATTGAAATCCGTGAAGTAAGGTGAGGTGTGATATTTTTAAGGCCGACCTTTTCTAACCCTTCCTTCCTTGTGAGAAGGCAGCATCGCTGCAGATGCTGGTTGTCCGAGGGAAACACCTTACTGCTGTCACACCCCTCTGCAGTCAGCAGTACGACTTCGCCCTCAGACCTTGAGTAGCTGCTTTTCCAACCGACCTGCCTGGCATGGTAGAACCTTCAGGAACATAAGCTCCAGCCAATATAGCTCGGTCGTTTTATGTCGATAGGTAAGCCCGACCACCACGTCTAGGTAGCAGCTTCGGTCGGGTGTATCACAGATATTGAAATTTTTATTCGAAACTAGAAGAACTAAATTTGCAGTAAACTACAAAATTCCAGTATCTGCCATTAACCTTGGTTGGTAACTCTGTTTCTATCAATTCTGGATGTTTGTTTCATGTCCTTTTAGCAGTTAGCTTACGATTTCAGTATATAGGAACCAGCCAAAATATTACCAAGCGAAAAACTTATTCAAAAATTCAGGAACTACATCTCATTTTAGGTATTCACAAGAGATTACTATTAGTCTAAACAAGTAATATCTACTATCAACCCATAGTTTTCAAAAGAAAATGATCCTACTTTGTTATTGTCCAATATTTAAAAATTACATGAATGCAATGAGCCTATTATTATTATATCGTCAAAACCTTTGTCAACAGACTGGAATACATTATATCAAGTCTTATGAACTACAAATTTCTTATCAATCAATAATTTCAGATGTTCCATAAATTGAGTGGGTTATCTCTCTAATGTAATAAAAATCACAAAATGTAATATATGACACTAGTCTAAGAAAATATACATTTTCTTCAGTGTCCTCAAACTCAGCCTCTTTAAATACAATATTTTATTGTAAGAACTATTACTATGATATGAAAACAGATCATATACAGATTTACTTAATTAAGAAATTAAAGATAGTTCATTCAATAACTTGAAATAATTAGTAGATAACAATTACGGCTTAAAAAAATTTAATAGAGTGATGACAAAGAAGAGACTAACTACACTGTCTAATATCTGGTAAAATACTAAAATCAACAACGCAAAACCAAATAGGTTCAGTTGTTGTAACGACATAAGTTGTAGATTACCCAACTCTCTGTCGGACTTGAACAGATAATCTGCTCATAGCACAAATCTCAAGAAATTGAAACATTGACTAACTGATTAAATTATATTTGGTTAGGGATGCTGAAAATAAATTCTAATTTATTTTAATTGATGGTTTATTGTCTTGCAAACAACGATTGCTAATTCTGTGTCTGATATCAAGTATCTGAGATTATATAAAGTTTGTGACAGATTATCTGTTCTGTTTCACACCATAATAGTGTATACAATTGCGTCTAGGTTTTTAATTGCTTCCCCTCACTGTTATTATTTCATGTGACGAGAATTAATTCCATTTATATTTAATTACTGTATAATTATGAAACAAAACATTACTTATGGATTCAAGTAAATAATGAAATGAACAAACATTTAATAGTCTCAACCTAAAGTTCATATTCAAAGAGTAGGTAATTTTCTCACAACAAATTATACTACTTAAAATAGACAATCTAGGAATAATAAATGTTTCATTTTCACAAAAAAAAATTATTGTACTGAGGTTTTCTAGTTGGTCTATGGTAAATTCTAATCACGCACGATTGAGGATTCGTTTAAGTTGAACTGTGAATAAGTCATTCGTGAACGTGAGACTAGTATTAAGGTGCATAGTTTATGTTTTTTAAGTCGGAAATATTATCTAAGCTTGATGTAATTCTGAACACATTATGTTTTCTGAGCGAAAATGTTTTTTTTTAATACTATATATATATATAAAACCAAACAAATTAAATAAACACTAGTTCAGATTGTACAAAGATAAGAGGGTAAAATATTTTTAGTACAATTGAAATCGAAATACATTCCATTAAATTATATCAATTCAGTTAAGGTTATTCCGTATGATACCTACTTGTGTTCATTTGTGTGTATGTCGGTGGACCTGGAAAATATGGCACTTATAATGTTAATAAGTAAGGTTTACAATGTTTGTTAGCGCGTCGTTAGGCCTTCCTTTCTGTGTAAAGTGCGGTAGGGTTTAGCAAATTGTTAAAGACCACAGCCATCTGGCTTTATTGAATTGCCTTGATACTATTAACATCAATTTGATGACTGCCAAAAAATAGCAGATATTTGTGGTACCAATTTAAGTAAATCTTCTAGTTCTATAGGATCATTTGGAGAACTTTTCGTGCATCACAGATCACTTCGGCACGAATCATGACTTCACGAAAAGACTAGACTATACAAGTCTCATAGTTTGCACATCCCATAAATATAATTCTGCGTCCATTTCATGATATATTGTCGAAGATAACTTGATGCATTGATATTTTTGTATCATGCATGATAGATGAATAGACAAACAGACTATCTGTTGTACAAACTAGAAATATTCATTATATAGATACTAGGAGTGATTAATCAGAATCATCATTGCGATACATTGTATTGAAATGAAAACAATAATATAATTCAAAAATTGTTACTTATGAAGTATGTATTTTAAAATTTGCTACACTTGTTACAACAGTGTATAAGATCTCACATTATTCATGGCTTTGTACAAGTTGTTGCAGTACCTAAAAGTTAGACAACAGCAGACACATATTAAGGTTGGATAAGATGAGGAATGATATAAGTTGGAAAATGTAACAGGGTGATATAGCTAAAAAAAAACTTAATGAGTAGGATGTAGAATTTTTTCACTGAGCCTTCTAGCCTAATCACTGTGATTTGATGGTAATGTATTGAATGGTAAGCTTGTTATGATGAACAGATACCCGAGATATGAATGCAGCAAGTGCTAACCCCCCCCCCAAACTGACTACTTGAGTACAAAGGCAAAAGCAGAAGATAAGATCATTTTTCCCGAATCATATTGAAAAATACTCGTCTATATACATTATCCACTTCTTCAGAAAGTGAAGCAATTTCTTGACCAGTGACATGTATTTGTTCTTTATTGTGATGTTTTGTTCTCTGAGCTGGATGTTTTGATTGTGGGGCTTTCACTGTTCTTCTGAACTACGACATCATCAGCACAAACTTCAGATAGATGTAGTAAAGTATTCAAATTTCTGCACGTCTGACCCGTAGCTAGTTCTGTTAACCGTGATCTTGATTGGTTGTTACTGACCTTAAACCTGTCGTTGTTTGCACCTTTGTTTTAACTGATTCCCCTTTTGATCTGTTTCTTGATTCTATGTCGCCTATGATTTTTCTGATTGGTTGATAAATTGGGTCAATGTCGATATGTTTGTTGATTGCTAATTGACCTGAGTGCCAATTTCCTAAAAGTTCTCTGATGTTCTTTGTGCTACCCCTCTCCAGCATTTCCACATAATTCCAATCGAACGTATATCCATAATTGCCCGCATGTATTGAAGAAATACTGTGGCATTCTTTAGGATATTTTCTGATGGTCGTCTAATTGGCTTCTCATTTAGCCACTTCTGACTTGCTCACCATATAAGTTCTTGTATCTGACTATCTTAATATGTACTTACCAATTCACCTTTTCTTGCGGAAAAAGCTATACCAATCTTTGAATGCATATTTTTGACTAAAATATTTGAGAATATGATCTGGTTAATGCTTCGAAGTCACTGTAAGAGAACTTATCACTAACATTATCCGTTCGATTGAAATATTACTGATTAAAATGACCACAGTTATCTACATGCATCAATATTATTTGTTCTTTAATCACAATGAAGCTAATTACTTGCACACATTTCCGGTTATCTGGAAAATCTTTAATCTTTTCTGTCTATCATTCGTTTCAATAAGTTTACGTATTATTATTATTATTAGTTTAGACTGAAGTCACTTATCTTCACAAATTAATATAAATTAGAAAAGGAATTCATGACTTCATCAGGAATAAGAACTCTGCCGTTCAGGTTCGCATTCAGATTCCCAACACAAACTAACCTCACTTTGAAATGATCTTAACAACCCCCCTCAAAGAAACTCTGATTATGTGCTCACTGATAGCTGGCTTCAAGATTAATTGCTCTAGTGAAACTCGTGACTAATGGAGTGTAGTACCGACAGTTACATTGGATTATGCTTCTTTAAATCATAAACTGGCTTATGTTGCAAACGTAACTCACTGGTATACAACTTCAGGGTCACTCATCTTCGATCTCTTATGGGGGTTTATGGTTACTCATTGCTGAAGCATTCCACACTCGAACAAAAATATATCCAGTCCTATTTGATTCTCTATTTTTCCCAGGTTGGTAAAAACCAACTTATTCTATCATTGTTACTAAACACATTATTATTATAGTATTATCATTGTCATTATTATTAGGACTCAGGTCATTTGTATAAGTTGTACACCAGATTATTTGACATAATCAAACAAGACATTGAAATATTTCCTCTTTTAAGTTAACTTGATTCTAATATCAGTAGTATATATACGGGTTTGTGATTCCTTACTTTCATTGATGGTTATTTTTAATCAATATGAAGAAATTTTTCTCTCCTACAGTTTTTTTTATTTATATCTTATTGGTTTCTCGGAATTTCCCAGCATACAAGTAGCAAATATGAGTGACGTATGCAACCATGTTAGTACATATATATATACACAAAGGTATTTTTTAGATTGGCTGGAATTTACTGTTTTTCAGCTGCTAGAAAATGTTTCTATTTTCAAAGAATTAATTTATTGTATATAATCAAATTATTTTTAATTTACTGTTGTTGTTAGAATAATGTAAAAGATCTTATTAATTTTAGTCATCGAGATTCAATCAACATGTATTTCTTAAGTTGTATTTCATGTTTCTATTTATTTTTATATTTTTCATAATGGAGATCGAGATAAGACGGGCAATCATACGAATATAATCACATAGGAATAAATAATCAATAAATTTTCAATTAAATCTTAATTGGGTGTGAATTTCTAACAACCAGTCACCAACAAGAGTTGCCAACCTTCCTGGTGTTCCATAACAGTTTGTACTCACACAAAACCTATCCCGGTAATATTGATTTTGTATCCAGAGTGGTGTGATTCATACTGTTTTCATTTTCCAGTTCGTCTAGTTTGAGCGTTCCTTTTTATTTGAATATAGTTTAACAAATAGATATGTATTAAGGGGTTGTGAAGATTGTTACGTTACACATTTTTGAAACCATGAATCGATCAATTTTAGACCACCATTAGAAACCTGGAAGCAATCTTGCCTGACACCGGTCTTCACGTTGAACGAGTCTGTCAGCTATTGAATGCTTTCTATTAGTCAATGAAGTTGATATAGAGTGGTGACTTCCATTCAATCGACTGTTCCACAATGATCCATAATGTTGCAATTTGGTCGGTACACAATCATTCCTTACAAAATCCAGTGTAGTGATCTCGAAGTTGGGCGTCTACTGAGTCCCTCATTCTGTCCAGAAACCCCTGTCGAAAACTTTTTCTGGTATTGAGAGAAGAGTGATTCCATTGTAGTTCTTACAGTTGCTGAGATCGCCTTTCTTTGGTATTTTGATCAGGTATCCTTCTTTCCAGTCTGACGGTACTTGTTCTTCATCCCAAATCTTTTGAAAGTGAGCGTGGAATATTTTTGACGTAGCTGCTACGTCTGCTTTCATTGCCTCTGCAGGAAGGTTGTCTGGTCCTGCTGCTTTATCACTATTGATTTCCCTGATGGCCATGCTGATCACTTCGATTGCTAGTGGGTCAACATCGATTGGGAGGTCCATGGATGCTGTTTTGACGTTGGGTGGGTTGAGTGAAGCTGGTGGATTCATGAGTTCCTTAACATGCTCAACCCCAGTTCTTCACTGTCCTTCAATGTTATTGATTACTTTGCCTTCCTTGCTTTTCATCGGTCGTTCTGGTTTACGATCGTTTCCAGTCAGCTTCTTTGTTGTATCGTACAGTTGTTTCGAGTTTCCTTCTCTTGCAGCCTTTCCCGTCGTCATCGCTAGAAGTTCCACATATTTACGTTTGACGGCTCTGATGCTCCTCTTCACTTGCTTGTTTGCTTCTGTGTATTCAGCTTGTGCCTTGGTTTCCTCTACTCTTATTCTGCTGACATTGATCACTAACTTCTCGTTCTTTCTTTCTTGCATCTTATTCAGTCTATCCACTAAGATTCGTTCATTATGATGACAGCGCTTCTTGCTGCCCAGAACCTCATGACATGCTGCAGTCATCCCTCCCTTGATCCCTTTCCAGTTGTGCTCCATGATCGTTTCTTCTACATTGAGTAGATCGTGAAAAGCCTGGAATCACTGCTCTTGTTCAGTTGATGCTGATTGCAACCTTCTTGTTCCTCCTTTCTTCAATGTTTTCTAGAGTACCAACAGAGATCTATTTCTTGTGATGGTATTTCTTGTGGCCCAGAAACCCATGACACGTTCGCGTGATTGCCTCCTTGATCCCTTTCCGATCGTTCTCCTTGGTACTTTCCATTCCATCGAGTAGATCGTGAAAAGCCTGGAACATATTGCTGAGGGCTATCTTAAGTCGTTGAGCTGTCCAGTATCCTGAAGAAAGGCCGTATTGAAATTCTGTGATGTTGTCGTCCCCGTTGTCCAGCGTCTCTTGAGTTTCAGTTTCATTTTTTTGACCAACAAGTGGTGACCTGAGTTTGTATCAGCTCCTCTCTTGGTTCTCACATCCTCCATGATCCTTCTGAACTTCTTGTTGATGCAGACATGGTCGATTTGTTTCTCCGTAATGTGGTTCAGTTAAACCCAGATTGCATGGTGTGTACGTTTCTGTTAAAATATTGTGCCTCCGATGACCAGTCTGTTGAACACACATAGGTTTGTGAATCTCTCACCATTCTCGTTGCTTTCTCCCAGTGCATCTCATCCCATTATGTCTTCATATCTGGTGTTGTCCACTCAAACCTAGGCATTTAGATCTCCCATCAGAATGGTCAAATCCTTTGTTGGATATTTCGCAGCGACTGATCTTTAGTATCTTTATTGTAATCGTTGGTAGTTGCATAGCATTAGATGACGTCCATTGTAATTCCCTTTTTTTCAAGAATGTTTTGATGATCGTGGGTCCATGAGATCTGCCTTTTGGGCTTATCTGGACAGCATCAGTCAACTCCTTGTGTATATAAGGCATTTCCTTCTTCACGATCGGAGTACAACAGCAGCTCTCCTGAAGCTAGCCTTAGTAGTTCAACCTGCGTCCAATTCGTTTCACTGATTGCAAGCACCTCCATGTTGTATCTTTTCATTTCTGCATCAACTTGGAAAGGTCTTCCGGTATTCCACAATGTTCGAACATTCCATGTACCTAACAAAGTGGTTGCTATGGCTGTGAGAAGGGTCATCGGCCTCGTGACTTCCGAGGGAGCTCGGCTTTCATCATGAGGCGTTATAACTCTTCTTAATGAAGAAGAAGAATGAAGGGAAGAGTTAGAATGGTTTGAATTATTTCTTCTGGTTAGAATTTTTTTTAGGGAGTTAGTTACTGACGGGATGGGGATGGATGCGGAGTTCTCTACTTGAAATAGACATTGATAATATTTTCCGGAACGACAATGAAATTTTAACACTTTGTTGAATATATTGTAAAATACGATAATGTTCTATCACAATTACAGCATTAAAAATAACATGTTCAACAAATACACATCTAATTAAAAATAGTCTGATTTATCTCTCAATCAACTTTGAAAATGTAGTTAAATTTGATTGACTCAAATTGTAGAAAAAAATTATTATCAGCTGATTCACCCGTTAAAAATACCAACAATGTCACTCAACTTTAATGGTAAACAAATGGCAAAAATCAATATGAATTATCTGAAACGATTAAAGCTTAACACTTTTACCTACTTTGTGATCACTGAATTTATGTCAAGTAATAGAGTTCAGTTTATCTCTGTTACCTGTCACTTAGTTATCCACTTCACACATCAGTCGATTATTACTCTGGTGAGATAAGCTAAAAACACGGTATACTATGTACCAAGTCATACTAACCCAGATATAAGCTTGATGTATTCTGATTGAATTGTTATCTAACTTAATGTGTACACTTATTCTTGCATAGGGCCAATTGGAAAAATAGTGTATTACTATTAGGTCAAATGAATCAACATGATGACTCATATTTCAGGACAATTGGCAAGAAAAATATGTTATATTCTACTGACTTATAAATATAAGTGTTCGATAATATAAAATACAACAGATAATGGTTATTAAAGCTTGTTAGAATGATTATGCTCAGAATGCAACTATAAAATGATGAAAACTAGTCTACTGTTGTGCAATGTTGAGTCTAACACGTATATAAGACTTATTTATAGTTGATATTTTGACATTATTATACAAAAGAAATCTATGTATTGTACATATCCAATATTCCTTGAATCAACGGTGTTTCTTTTGTTAAAAAAATCTTCTTCCAATAAGTCTCGTATGCAGTCTTTTGTCCTATGTACCCAATACAAATAGCTTACAAATAAGACTAACATTACTTATCTTGTTTATTTCTTCAGTACTTTGGCTGTTACGTCAAATAAACTACCTATCGAGTTTTAGTCTAGCTCTCTTAAAGCCTATCTGTTATTAGTTGCCCTACTAATATCAGCCAATAGCAAAACTAATTCATCAAACTTTTGTACTATGATTTATTCATAAGATCGATAAGTAATGCACATTCCCACCTTCCCTTTTACCTTTTAGTAGAACAGCTGATAGCTATATGATCAGTCAACAATGATAAAAACCACTTTTATTGTTCTAACTGTCATGTGACTGCACGAGTTAAACATTTAATTACAATATACCAAGAAAGGTACATAAATTATAACGAAATTCAACAACAGATGTTCAATTAACAGTTATTTTCGATCAATGAGAGATCTGATCATCATAATATAAACTTTAACTAAATTAAAACAACTTGTCAACAAATATTCATTACTGAAAGAATAATTATTCAGGCTTCATATTCCACTTTTTTTTATATCTTTCTAACATTTTACTTAAACAATAATAAGCCGATCCCAAAAGATATTTAGCCATGTACTTATATTCTGCAGTCATAAAAGTATATAATTGCTTACTTACTTCCTCACGCCTGTTACTTTTAACGGGGTATAGGCTGCCGACCACTATTATTCAACTAACTCTGTTCTAGGCATTCCTTTGCAGTTCTAACCAATTATTTTTCATTCTTTACATTTCTGTCTACAAACAAAAGTATACAATCCTGAAAGAAATGATAATCAGTTAATATTATTGTTTTTATTACATTCATTCATATTACAGATGAACAACAATCATGAACGATCTAATTATTTTACAGTCTTTTCGAAATGATCAAAATTCTATTGAGATAAGATGCTACAATAAGACTCAGGTCAACTTTTATGGTACCTAGTTGTAAAACTTCATCATATCATATTGACTACATAACTAACCAATCATTTTAAAAATAGACTTCCAACTAGAACACCACATGTCTATTAAAAGACGGAAAATCAAATTGTTGGAATAGTAATTTATTTTTAAAATTATGCATATTGATTCGCAGAAAAAATGCACACATCAAAAATGCTTACAAGACTAGTCAATGAATCGATTGTTCCATTTTTCACTCACTGATTTCACGATATGATTGTATATTTCTATATTTATTTAATTGCTGACATTAGTTGTGTATCGTCTTCTTCTCTCTCTCATATATATATATATATATATATATATATATATATATATCTGTAAGACTGATGTCATAAATCTAAAAAAAAGTATTGTCTAAGAAATAAGATTTCAAAATATTGGACTAGTCTAATTTACTTGCATCTTTCTGGTTCATTGTAGCTAAAGTGCTTGAATAATTAGAATGAATTATCTTTCATGTTGAATGTAATTACATTGTTCGATTCTTATTAAAAATCTGTTAAATGATAATGATTATTCGATGGGATAGAATGGAAACGTAATAGAGAGATAATTTTTTTTAGAGTTATGGAGATCAGTGCTTTTACACATTGAAATCATCAACCAGTCATTGTTAGACCACCATTAGAAAACTGGAAGCACTGGACGGCCGTCAAGTCCTGGTATGGGACTTATCAGCAGCGCGTATCCACGACTGCTGCACCTCTCAGGGTCTGATCCCGGAAACTTCGGTCTTGTGCACAAATGTCTAATCTCTGGAACAGTGGGCCGGCAGCCAACAGTGTTATTGTCTAACTCTGATCAATCTAGAGATTTTTTCCCGACCTTGTCTTTGGTAGTAACTGCCTACACCCTACAGGGTTGAACTTTATTGGTTACGTCTTCTCACTAGAACTCCGAGGATTTCCTCAAGAAGCCAGTCATTAGTGAAACACAGTACAGATTGAAGCGATACATGCAAGGTAATTTGGAATGTTATTCCAACGAAAAATTAATTTGTTATCAGACCGTTAGAAAGCTTAACGCCCATTACGTGACTTTATGTGATCGGAAGATATTGACGCTAATTAAATATGTGGCCTACTAAACTCCGTACATATTTTATCGACCTAACAAATTTGGGAGCAGCGGTGTATAAAAAATTAAATATGCGAATGGTTTTGGATACTTATATTTCAAACGTCTACTGATGGAGACGGACAATGGAAAATGAGAGTCAAAGACGGAAAATAGGCCTACCCAATTTCATCAAAATATGACTCATCATTTATAGCACTGTCACAATCAAGTACATAAATGAATAACAAAATAACTGGATAGACTAGAATAATTTTTTTGTAGCGGTAAATAAATCCTCAAAATAAATGGTTCTGTAAGTCTTGGACAATGATATTTAACTAATTAGTTTGTGGTGGTGTTTCGTTCTCTGAGCTGGTTGTTTTGGTTGTGGAGCTTTCATTGTTCTTCTGAACTACGACATCATCAGCACAAACTTCAGATAGAAGTGAAGCATTCGAATTTCTCCACGTTCGACCCGTAGCTTGTTCTGCTAACCTCGATCTTGATTGGTTGCTGTTGACTTTTGACCTGTCGTTGTTTGCACATTTGTTTTGATTGCACCCCGCTTTTGATCTGTTTCTTGATCCTGTGTCACCTATGATTTTTCTGATTGGTTGATAAATTGAGTCAATGTCGATGTGTTTGTTGATTGCAGTTTGTGCTGATAATGTTGTTCAGAAGAACAATGAAAGCTCCACAACCAAAACAACCAGCTCAGAGAACGAAACACCACCACAATCATCCACCTGAGCCACAAGTTTTCTCCACCATCTCAAACTCATTAGTTTTACTGAGCACACACTCTATCTCAGTCGCCGATCCACACCAGATCACCATTGAGTACGCCTTACAACACCTCTCTTCGTATCAACTATCAAGCTTAGTTTACTAACTCCTCGACATCCCAACCGACAGTTAAATATAATTTTGATCCTCCTCATTCCTAACTTCTGATTTGACTTGATTTTGGGTATCTTCGATAGGAAAGGTGTTACGGACAAAAGCGTTATCCAACTCTGAATATCCGTGTCATATTCCCTCTGTTCAAGAGTTTGGATAAATCATATAGGCGCTTAACATTCTTAATTGCACTTAAGTACATTACTCCACTTTTTTGATTTCTAGTCCTTGATTGTATCGACAAGAAACTCGGAAAGTTTATCCACTTTATTTAAGGGATTACTATGAATTAACAAAATAATTCTTGTCTTCTTTTGGTTTCGGAAAATAATGTTATAACAATGAGTTTGTGTTAACATTATTCTTGATCCATAGGGAATTGTTACTCATAACATAATCACTTAAATTTTACTGTCTTTTTATCTGTAACTGACACAACCATTCATGTAACTCTCACTGAAACCACGATCTGATCAAAGTTAAACCACCACAGAAAATGTGGTGAACGTACTGGACAGCCGTTTCGTCGTGTCCTGTGACTTCTCAACAGTTCACATCCATAACCATGTCATGACATTAACATTGTTGGATGCTGACCCAGTGGCCAAGAGGTTAAGAGTCAGCGTGCGAAATCGAAGGTTATGTGTTAGATTCCAGCTTTCAGGATCGTGGATAGGCACTAATGTAGATATGCATACTATGATGAAATGACGATTCAGTGATTCCAGTTTTTAATGTTGGTCTAACGTAAATGGTTTCGTGACTTTAATTGATTCATTTCAGCTCCATTACACTATACTGGCATTTCTGTAGCTCTTAATATTCATCTTGAATTTCCCCAATAGATATTAACATCAGTATGTGAATACAATCAATATGAAAGCATTCATTCAAGTGACGGTTACTTGATAAGTGTTTTAGTTTACTTATGATCTATAAAACAAAACGGGGACAAAAATAAATGTTATTGTTTTACAAACTTTGAGTTAAGTCAAACAATGTTCCCACAGATAGCTTCTGTCATTTGTCACTATCTCTTTATTTCTTCATTCACATCACTTCTTATTCTGCTACCGTAGTCATTATTGCTTTATTTAGAAATGGAATATTTCATTCAAACTAAGTTGAACGACTTTAAATAAAGTCAGAAGCGTAATAATCTTTAAATTCAACAACAGTTGCTAAGTGTTTTTTTTTCTAGAAAACCTTAGTACACGATTGGTTTGACATGATAAATACTGGATTAGGTTGACTTCGGCAACAATCATTATGATGGTTTAAAGAAAACATTTGGTTAATAGATATCAACTTCATCAAAATATTCGTCAATAATCATGTGAACAAGAACATTGATAGAATTTTAATGCCATGAAATTTAAATCATTCAAAGGTCATTTTTAGTACAACTATTTGTTCGGTTTTCATTTAAAGTACATATCTAACAAAATTCTTTGATATCATTTACTTATTAAAAAGGAATAACAACGTTTTTCATTGTAAATAGTTTTGAATAATTAATACATTCACTAATCGATTACTATATCATTTGTATTTGTTCTGAAAACACTTTTTATCAAGATTTCGGCAGATCAGAAATGTTAGTTGATTTTTCAATAGAAATAGATATAAATCACCTACTAATTATATCATGCTTATTTCTTATATAAGATTTTCTAATTCATTTTAGTTTTTTTTTATTATCGTATATTCGGCGATATTCGATAAGATAAATTAATCTTTTCTAACTATTTATCGACTATCAGAAGTTTATATCTACAATTTTGAGGAAACATTTGATCGATTTTAGACTGTAACTCATGTTCTTTGGTACAGGAGTTTTTACTGTGCATCACTCAAACTATTACTCAATGCAGTGATGATGGAACCTTGCATCAAATTACTAACTATGGTATACAGAGGCTGAAATTTTACTGAAACTTTCAATTGATCGCGGACATGAACTATTTCCATTTATCAGAAGGACGGTTTTTCTACTTTGGGAAATTTCAAGTAAAATTCTAAAGTTTGAACCTGAATCTTATTTTTGTAGTCTATTACGAGATCAAACTAAGTGATAAATCATAATCTACTGATAAATTATATACGTTGCAGGATTGATCGGTGAACTCACTTTTAGAAAGTTAGAATATTTAGAGAATTAGTCAAACACCGCTAAAGTGACGTCTGTTAATTCTACTTGTGAGGAATACATGCTTTATTCAACATATTTCGATGTTACTAATCAATACATATGTAGAAGATAACCTAAATTTTAAAAGCTATAGTTATGTCAGGTTAGAGTCATTGAGATTGTTGAATTTCACTTAAATCAGGAACCGATTCATGTTAGGTCATCACTAATAAACTGGAAATACCGGACAGCCGTTTTGTCCTAGAATGTGACTCCTTAGAAGTGCGTATCCGTGACCCCAAACGTGGAAATCGGAAACCTGGACCTCCGGTTTCGCGCGAACGCTCACCTCTCAACCAGTAAGTCGGAATCCAACACTACTTGTGTCCAACTTCAATAAATACACAAAGCGGTCATAGATAAACACTATATATATATATATATATATATATATATATATATATATATATATATATATATATATATATATATATTGCGTGTGATTTAACCATGAAATAAATTTACTATCTTTATAAATTCACAGTAATGATGTGTGGTGTTTGAATGAACTAGTGACTTCTTGGTTGTTGTTGAATGCTTGATTTCGAATTCTAAATACAGTACATTCTTTCGTGCTTATCTAGTAGTTCTTGATCCACTTACGTTATTTCTGGGATTATTAGTTCATGCTATAATTCAAATACTTCTAATTATCATATTGGCGTCGCGATGGAGCTTGTGATGGAACAGTTAGATATTCATTCAACTTCTGAAGCTTTTGAGGATTATTTGGAAAGGTTTGAAATCTGGAGCATGACCAAGAAAGATGTTAAAGATGATAAGATTGTGGCACATTTCCTGACATTCATCGGAAGAGAAAGGGTACAGATAATTAAAAACTTTTGCATATCCGGAAAACCTATCTCACTCCCCTATGCAATGCTTAAGGTGTTATTTTTAAATCATGTAAAGTGCACTAGTTTTGAATGCCATGAAAGGGCGAAATTTCATAAGATGACTCGTCAAAATGACCAAAAGGTTAAGGAATTCATTCTTGAATTGCAGAAACAAGCTGTCAAATGTAATTTCGGTGATCAACTTCATGTGCAACTGAGAGACCGATTAATCGCAGGAATTAACATACCGGGTTTGGAAAGAGAGCTGTTAAGAATGTCGAA
>OX103979.1:9753537-9983884 GCA_944470395.2 Schistosoma turkestanicum | reverse complement strand
CTCTCAACTGGTGAAATAGGGTATATTTTTCAAAATTAACACTTAGTGTTACAATTTTAGTATATAGGTTAATAAGATGTGTTAACTAAAGTAATGGGTTTTTCATATATCGTCCTAAAGTGACAACATCATAAATATTCATATGAAAGAAATGTTATTAGACTTACAATTGATGTGTAAGGTCGGGTTATATATTCTAGAGTACTCTTTTCTACAGATTTATAGCTCTTCTAATCGCTCATACTATCCCCTCCACCCAACACCCCGACGCCATAATACGTGAGCCATGTTGGTGACACTTCTATTTGACAATCACTTCTTCTCCGACACCCATAAGTCGCAGTGTATTTGTACGGTGGTTATCGACATCTTGCCTATCATTGATGTACTCTCCAACCAATTCTATATTGGTGGAACAGCAGTGTTCCTGTAGCCCTAACCATGCCAGGCTATGTCGACTGGAAGACCGTATAGACTAAACATACGCCAGCTCAAACTCAAAGACGGCTGTGAGTCGAAGCCGTGCGACACGTTACAACTCTCACACCCAAATCGACTCACGACCACCCCGCACTGGTGAGCGCGTCGCGTGTAAGTCGTTTGGAATACCACCAGTACAAAACGCTGTCTTGATTCTCATCGCGACTCTACCAACGCCAATCCTCACAGCTCCCTACATGTCTGGTCCATCCTCCTAATAATAACGAAGGTCGCATGACGTCATCTTTCACGGTCCCACCCACCCGATATTCTACACAGCATACTGTCAGAAAAATTGACACCACATCTAGCTAGCAATCCTGGGGTCACGCCAAACCATCATGGTACACTAGGGCGCAACCCCATCCTGACGGTCCTTGATATCACTAGATTGTCGCCATAGGGTATATATAGAGTGGACAATACAAGTGGGTGGCTCTTTGTGTACAGTTCCCACAGAGCTCATTTGGACTGATTTACTATCACTAAAATATATTGGCCTCAATTATCAGGATTATTCGGTGGACTGGCTAACTAGCGCTCGTGATGACGGCGAAACCACCCTAGACCACAGAACCCACAACCATGCCTATTGGCCAGTTCTATTTACGGACCTGGATGTTGGTGCTTATAGACCAATTATTCAACAATTAGCACCAGGTCCTAGAACACAGACACACATTTTCGTCGTTCAAACGACAGTAGTAGTTCCTCAGTGGCACCCTTACTCATGCCGCTCACCTCTCGACCCGTCCTGTTGTCAACTAGTGAACCTTGCTTGCGTGGCAGATTCCTCGGTACATTGAAGGTGTGGCACCCAGAGAAGCCAACTAACCTTAACAAGGCTTTTCTATCTGGAATACTACTGGTCGAGTGGAAGTGTTAATGAGTGAACGTGCATTGATCCACTTTATTATTGTTCATTATCTGGGTGATGTCTCATTCCAGCCCCTATGGACCTAGTGTGAACTGTTCCGAACACCCTCCTCGCGCGTGCAAACTCTCTCAACATCACCACCTCGTAGAACGTGCTCGTATTTTGGTGTCTATTTGCCAATTCATGTCACTTAATGTGGCGTATGGTGTCGCCCCGCGCGGACTAAAACGCACCCTTTGCCATAAAGGTTGATAGTGTACTGTGTGCAGTAGATTCGCTCAGTCCTTACTTTCACGGCTGTGCATACATTGGCCATTGAGAGGTTATAAGATATTCGTAGGTTTACTTTGGTGTTTTCGCTCATAGGGGTGTCTGCGATATAGCTACATTGCTCGTGTATATCCTGGTACAGAGCAAATAACAACGCTTTTAGTAGTGAAATCGGGTGCTAGGTTAGGATGGCAATCAATCGGATGGAAGTGTTGAAACCTGTCATTCAGTTTGAGGTGGTTGTGACTTGTGTGTTGAATATGCCTAATCACCGACTGGCCTTTCGTCGAGCTATTGGTTTGAGTTCTTGAACATGTGGAATATTTTCTAACATTCTTATAATCTCTCACACCACTTAACCAACTAACATACCTAACTATCCGACACTACACATCCCGCACCACCAACTATCCGCGGACTCGTGACCCCACAACTGACACCATCTGTGTCTTTGTCATGTGCTAACTACCTGCCGTCACTCCGGCTGAAACCTCACTGATATACCTGTACGACAGTGACATGTTCCTATACCACCAGTGTAAACTGACTGACTAAAATCCACAAAAATGTGAAAATCACCCTACTCTCCAATTCCCTGATTTCACCCCAACGCCTCCAACTCCACTAAAACCTACTCACGCAACACCAGCCTAGTGACTATCTTTGACTAACTCTTCGTTCTTCTTCCCCCCACTCTAACCACCACCCAGCGTCGATGGAGGCGCGCGAATAAGTCCTGGAAAATACGGGGGGGAAAAAAAAAATTTATATATGGTAAGTACCAGACAGCTCTTCCATTTTCTCCGGTTCAAGCTTCTTCAACAATAGACACATTTAATACAAGCGGTAGAAAACCTCACACGCAGAAATAGATAATCATAACCCTTTACTGCAAAAACTGATAACCTTTGAATTAGAATGCTAACACATCAGGAATAAGTCTTCACTATTTCATATTCGAAAAGCAAACGTTAATCAAGCAGAGAAGTAGTAAATAAGGATTGAGACGGTTGTCAATCGTTTCACACAATTTCGCCAACGAAAGTAAGTTCAAGTTGGTTTATTCTTGACCACACTAATACGTAAAGCATATTTTTATTAATCAAATTTCGCAGTTAGCATATTTGTCTAGTTTCATAATATATGTAAATAGTATGTTTGAGTTTCAGTCTGTATTCTTGTTTATTTCAGAATCTGAACTTAATATGAAGGAAATCGAATGCTGGTCATAGTTTATGAGCAAATCGTTTTATGTAAATTAATGGCCGTTTTGCAGCTATTGATTATCCATGAACTATTATGAATTCATTTTTATCTACAAATAATGTTTTTCTCGTTTCGTCTAAATTTGTTAAGTCATCATTTTGTACGTAATCAGTTTAAGTATATTAATTCTCATCCGTTATTGAATACTGATAATTTATAGTCGTTATTTAATAAACAGAATTACTTGTAACTCTGACACATTGATCAGATTTCGTATGTATCGGAAGTGGAGATGATGATTCATTTGAAACATTAAAAAACTAACTGGTTTAAATTTTCAACTTGTTTTTACAAGAAAACTACGAAGAGTAATATCTGTTGATCATTGTAATGTTTTTCGTACAGTGATTTTCACTTGACAAGGTAGGTGGGAATATGTACAGATGACATAGCCTTCAAATAACCCACCAAATGATTCTAACTAATAATTTAAACTCATTCCGCTGCAAATGTTCAGATCGATTTGAAGATGTCAGCGATATTCAGAGCTTGGCGACACTTTTTTCCATAAAAGCTTTGCGATCAGGAATACATAAAACCATGCCAAACAAGAAGTCGGGAGTGAGGATCGGAGGTATATTTAAAATCCCATAGCTTAAGTACCAAGCGTCATTTACTCAGCTTTCACCATGATGTTTTTTCCTCTGTAATTGTTGAGGTTTGTGCTATAAATACCACTACTTCGGTGGGTGTCCTTCACCTGTATTCGTCGCTGTGTATTTGGCAGAAGGATTGAGTCACCTAGGAAGTTCAAATCGTGTAGCCGAATTTGTGATTCCCACTGTATCTGAGGTACGGTGGTCTTCATAATCCAATCAGAAACCAGAAGGAAGAGAAAGAACTAAATTAAGCATCCTTGTCTAACACCAGTCCTCACTTGGGTTGCGTATGTGAGCTGCTCTTTACGTCCGTCTTTGAAGTACAGTCTTTGGTGCGAAATTCCGTATGATAACGGCGATCTTCTCTTGTGCTCCATAGTGCTGATGAAGATTTCAAAAGGCTTCGTTGTCAAAACTGTCTAATACTTACCCACAATCAAGTAAGCTGTTGTATGAAGGCAAATTTCATTCAATTGACTGCTAAAAATGATTCTCCATTTCACCACCCGGTCAGTACATGATCGGTCTTTACTTTGCTCTGTTTATTGATCATCAAGTTGTATGTTTACCTAATCTTTTATTCTGTTCCTTACATTCGTTGAGATATTTGTCTGATACTCATGGTAGTTAGATGGCTCTACAGCTTGCACATTTGTTAAAATTTCATGTTCCTAGTATACTGATTAGATATAGTTCTTACCAGTCTGTTGGTACTTTTATTTCTTCTTCTCAAATCTTGCAGAACAGACCGTGAATCATCTTTGCAGTTACTGCTATGTCTGCATTTAGTGCCCAGCTAGAATGTTGGCTGGTCCTGATACTTTGCTTCTCTTCATTTGTATAATGGCCATGCCGAACTCTTCAGGTATTGCTGGGTCAACATCGATTGGGAGGTATATGGGTGCTGCTCCGTTGTTGAGTAGATCAAGTGGGGCTGTTCGATTCAAGAGTATTTTGAAGTGCTCTATCCATTTATTTCGTTGTTCTTCGATTACGGTGATTGATTTACCTTCCTTGCTTTTCATCGGTGGTTCTCTTTTACAATCGTTTCCAGTCAGCTTCTCTGTCGTATCGTACAATTGTTTCGAGTTTCCTTCTCTTGCAGCCTTCCCCGTCGTCATCGCTAGATGTTCCACATATTTACGTTTGACGGCTCTGATGCTCCTCTTCACTTGCTTGCTTGCATCTGTGTATTCAGCTCGTGCCTTGGTTTCCTCTACTCTTATTCTGCTGACATTGATCGCTAACTTCTCGTTCTTTCTTTCTTGCATCTTATTCAGTCTATCCACTAAGATTCGTTCATTATGATGACAGTGCTTCTTGCTACCCAGAACCTCATGACATGCTGCAGTCATCCCTCCCTTGATCCCTTTCCAGTTGTGCTCCATGATCGTTTCTTCTACATTGAGTAGATCGTGAAAAGCCTGGAATCACTGCTCTTGTTCAGTTGATGCTGATTGCAACCTTCTTGTTCCTCCTTTCTTCAATGTTTTCTAGAGTACCAAAAGAGATCCATTTCTTGTGATGGTATAACTTGTGGCCCAGAAACCCATGACACATTGGCGTGATTGCCTCCTTGATCCCTTTCCGATCGTTCTCCTTGGTACTTTCCATTCCATCGAGTAGATCGTGAAAAGCCTGGAACCTATTACTGAGGACTATTTTAAGTCGTTGAGCTGTCCAGTATCCTAAAGAAAGGCCGTATTGAAATTCTGTGATGTTGTCGTCCCCGTTGTCCAGCGTCTCTTGAGTTTCAGTTTCATTTTTTTGACCAACAAGTGGTGACCTGAGTTTGTATCAGCTCCTCTCTTGCTTCTCACATCCTCCATGATTCTTCTGAACTTCTTATTGATGCAGACATGGTCGATTTGTTTCTCCGTAATGTGGTTCAGTTAAACCCAGATTGCATGGTGTGTACGTTTCTGTTAAAATATTGTGCCTCCGATGACCAGTCTGTTGAACGCACATAGGTTTGTGAATCTCTCACCATTCTCGTTGCTTTCTCCCAGTCCATCTGTGGTGCTGTGGTGTGAACTACTTATAAGTAGTATATAACGTGAGTGTCAACGTAAAGTCTGGTAGCATAATATGGGGGGAAGATCAAGAAAGGAAGAGTTAGAAAACAATGGAATTTGTATGAAACGCATGAATAGTGACAATGGAGAGATGTTTTGCAACAGGAACAGTCCAGTTCCATAGGATGAACTGATCTTTTGCAAATGAACGATTTACGATATGGTTTTCCTATTTTACTGAGTAACTCTGTAATTTTCGTTAAATAAAATTCGGTTGTCCCCACCTGTGTTCTCATTCACTACACATCTCATCCCATGATTTCTTCATATCTGGTGTTGTCCACGCCAACCTAGGCATTTAGATCTCCCATTAGAATGGTCAAATCCTTTGTTGGATATTTCGCAACGATTAACATCAGCCTCTCATAGAATTGATTTTTATCGTATTCATTGTCATTGTTGTATAACATTCACCATATTCCCCTCCTTCTTTATATTGAAGGATGTTTTGATGATCCTGGGTCTATAAGATTCTCATCCTATAAGTGTTATTTCAGCTCCTTTTGACGGCATCAGTGCAACTCCTTGTGTGTGATGTATTTTCTTCCGGAGCACAACGATATTTCTCCTGAAGCAAGTCTTTTTTGCCCATCCTGAGTCCAATGGGTTTCACTTACTATTAGTACCATCAGATTGTATCCATTCATTTCCTGAACAACTCGAATCGTTCTCCCGGTCTTGCACAATGTGCGAACATTTTATGTACTTATATTAATTGTTGCTTTGTTTATTAGAAGGGGCACAGGCCTCATGATTTCCTTTGGAAATCATGAGGCCTGTGCCAATTCTAACAAACAAAGTAACAATTAATATAAATACATAAAATGTTCGCACATTGCGCAAGACCGGGAGAACGATTCGAGTTGTTCAGGAAATGAATGGATACAATCTGATTGTACTAATAGTAAGTGAAACCCATTGGACTCAGGATGGGCAAAAAAGACTTGCTTCAGGAGAAATATCGTTGTGCTCGAGAAACGAGGAAGAAAATACCTCACACGCAAGGAGTTGCACTGATGCCTATCAAAAGGAGCTGAAAATAACACTTATAGGATGAGAATCTTATAGGACCCAGTATCATCAAAACATCCTTCAATATAAAGAAGGAGAGGAATACAGTGAATGTTATCCAACAATGACAAGGAATACGATAAAAATCAATTCTATGAGAGGCTGATGTTAATCGTTGCGAAATATCCAACAAAGGATTAGACCATTCTGATAGGGATATCTAAATGCCTAGGTTGGAGTGGACAACACCAGATATGAAGACATCATGGGATGAGATGGACTGGGAGAAAGGCAACGAGAATGGTGAGAGATTCACAAACCTATGTGCGTTCAACAGACTGGATCATCGGAGGCACAATAATTTTAACAGAAACGTACACTACCATGCAATCTGGGTTTCACTGAACCACATTACGGAGAACAAATCGACCATGTCTGAAGCAAGAAGAAGTGCAGAAGGATCATGGAGGATGTGAGAACCAAGAGAGGAGCTGATACAAACTCAGGTCACCACTTGTTGGTCGAACAAATGAAACTGAAACTCAAGAGACGCTGGACAACGGGGACGACAACATCACAGAATTTCAATACGGCCTTTCTTTAGGATACTGGACAGCTCAACGACTTAAAATAGTCCTCAGTAATAGGTTCCAGGCTTTTCACGATCTACTCGATGGAATGGAAAGTACCAAGGAGAACGATCGGAAAGGGATCAAGGAGGCAATCACGCCAACGCGTGTCATGAGTTTCTAGGCCACAAGTTATACCATCACAAGAAATGGATCTCTTTTGGTACTCTAGAAAACATTGAAGAAAGGAGGAACAAGAAGGTTGCAATCAGCATCAACTGAACAAGAGCAGTGATTCCAGGCTTTTCACGATCTACTCAATGTAGAAGAAACGATCATGGAGCACAACTGGAAAGGGATCAAGGGAGGGATGACTGCAGCATGTCATGAGGTTCTGGGCATCAAGAAGCACTGTCATCATAATGAACGAATCTTAGTGGATAGACTGAATAAGATGCAAGAAAGAAAGAACGAGAAGTTAGCGATCGATGTCAGCAGAACAAGAGTAGAGAAAGCCGAGGCACAAGCTGAATACACAGAAGCAAACAAGCAAGTGAAAAGGAGCACCAGAGCCGACAAACGAAAATATGTGGAACATCTAGCGATGACGACGGGAAAGGCTGCAAGAGAAGGAAACTCGAAACAATTGTACGATACGACAGAGAAGCTGACTGGAAACGATTGTAAAAGAGAACGACCGATGAAAAGCAAGGAAGGTAAATCAATCACCGTAATCGAAGAACAACGAAATAAATGGATAGAGCACTTCAAAATACTCTTGAATCGAACAGCCCCACTTGATCTACTCAACAACGGAGCAGCACCCATATACCTCCCAATCGATGTTGACCCAGCAATACCTGAAGAGTTCGGCATGGCCATTATACAAATGAAGAGAAGCAAAGTATCAGGACCAGCCAACATTCTAGCTGGGCACTAAATGCAGACATAGCAGTAACTGCAAAGATGATTCACGGTCTGTTCTGCAAGATTTGAGAAGAAGAAATAACGAGTACCAACAGACTGGTAAGAACTATATCTAATCAGTATACTAGGAACATGAAATTTAACAAATGTGCAAGCTGTAGAGCCATCTAACTACCATGAGTATCAGACAAATATCTCAACGAATGTAAGGAACAGAATAAAAGATTAGGTAAACATACAACTTGATGATCAATAAACAGAGCAAAGTAAAGACCGATCATGTACTGACCGGGTGGTGAAATGGAGAATCATTTTTAGCAGTCAATTGAATGAAATTTGCCTTCATACAACAGCTTACTTGATTGTGGGTAAGTATTAGACAGTTTTGACAACGAAGCCTTTTGAAATCTTCATCAGCACTATGGAGCACAAGAGAAGATCGCCGTTATCATACGGAATTTCGCACCAAAGACTGTACTTCAAAGACGGACGTAAAGAGCAGCTCACATACGCAACCCAAGTGAGGACTGGTGTTAGACAAGGATGCTTAATTTAGTTCTTTCTCTTCCTTCTGGTTTCTGATTGGATTATGAAGACCACCGTACCTCAGATACAGTGGGAATCACAAATTCGGCTACACGATTTGAACTTCCTAGGTGACTCAATCCTTCTGCCAAATACACAGCGACGAATACAGGTGAAGACACCCACCGAAGTAGTGGTATTTATAGCACAAACCTCAACAATTACAGAGGAAAAAACATCATGGTGAAAGCTGAGTAAATGACGCTTGGTACTTAAGCTATGGGATTTTAAATATACCTCCGATCCTCACTCCCGACTTCTTGTTTGGCATGGTTTTATGTATTCCTGATCGCAAAGCTTTTATGGAAAAAAGTGTCGCCAAGCTCTGAATATCGCTGACATCTTCAAATCGATCTGAACATTTGCAGCGAATGAGTTTAAATTATTAGTTAGAATCATTTGGTGGGTTATTTGAAGGCTATGTCATCTGTACATATTCCCACCTACCTTGTCAAGTGAAAATCACTGTACGAAAAACATTACAATGATCAACAGATATTACTCTTCGTAGTTTTCTTGTAAAAACAAGTTGAAAATTTAAACCAGTTAGTTTTTAATGTTTCAAATGAATCATCATCTCCACTTCCGATACATACGAAATCTGATCAATGTGTCAGAGTTACAAGTAATTCTGTTTATTAAATAACGACTATAAATTATCAGTATTCAATAACGGATGAGAATTAATATACTTAAACTGATTACGTACAAAATGATGACTTGACAAATTTAGACGAAACGAGAAAAACATTATTTGTAGATAAAAATGAATTCATAATAGTTCATGGATAATCAATAGCTGCAAAACGGCCATTAATTTACATAAAACGATTTGCTCATAAACTATGACCAGCATTCGATTTCCTTCATATTAAGTTCAGATTCTGAAATAAACAAGAATACAGACTGAAACTCAAACATACTATTTACATATATTATGAAACTAGACAAATATGCTAACTGCGAAATTTGATTAATAAAAATATGCTTTACGTATTAGTGTGTCAAGAATAAACCAACTTGAACTTACTTTCGTTGGCGAAATTGTGAAACGATTGACAACCGTCTCATCCTTATTTACTACTTCTCTGCTTGATTAACTTTGCTTTCGAATATGAAATAGTGAAGACTTATTCCTGATGTGTTAGCATTCTAAATTCAAAGGTTATCAGTTTTTGCAGTAAAGGGTTATGATTATCTATTTCTGCGTGTGAGGTTTTCTACCGCTTGTATTAAATGTGTCTATTGTTGAGAAGCTTGAAACCGGAGAAAATGGAAGAGCTGTCTGGTACTTACATATATATCAATTTTCAGACTTATCGCTCTCGACTGAAACCATTATCAAACTAGTCACTGGCTGGTTGTTTGGTTTATTTAGTGGAGTGAATCGAATTAATAGGTTTCATTTGATTTAGCAGTCAGTTACACTGTAGGACATCATTCGTACATATATCAGTTCAGGTTTCCATACCATATTAGCACAAAGACACAGATGTCAGTTGCGATCCCATAGTGGTAGGGATAGTCGAAGTATTAGTGGTAATGGAGGAGATAAGATTCGAAAATATTATTCAAGAACAAAACATAGCTCGACGAGGCAGTCGGTGGTTAGGCATATTCAACACATGTCCCAACCACCTCAACTGATGAAGTTTCACCACTTCATCGATTGATCTGCCATCCTTACCTAGCACCCGTTTCCTAATAAAAGCGTTGCTCATTTGGTTGTCCCAGGATATACGAGCAATGCTTCGAAGACACCTATGATCGAAAACAAGTAACCTACGAATATCTTCTACTCTCAATGGCCATGTTGCACAGCCGTGAAGTAGGACTGAGCGAACTACTGCACAGTACACTCAACCTTTGTTTGGCAAGCGGATATCCCGCCTACGCCATAAGTGACATGAATTGGCAAAAGACAATCGAGCCTTCTGTATCCATGCGGAGATTTCGTCAGTCACCAGGCCATCGGGGCTGGATGAGACTCCCCAGATAATTGAAGTGGTCAGCACGTTCACTATTAGCCTTCACTCGACCAGTAGTATTCCAGTAGAAAGCTTGTGTAAGGTTAGTGCGCTTCTCTGGTGCACCTTTCAATGACAGGCACTGCCACGCAACCTCACTATCAACAGAGTCGAATGACGCTTTAAGGTCGAGAAATACTACTGTCGTTGAACGCCGAAATGTGTGTCTGTGTTCTAGGACCTGGTGTAATGTGAATATCTGGTCTATAGAGCCACATCCAGGTCCGAAACCAACCTGGTTTTCTCTAGTCTGCTCATCACGAGCTCTAGTTAGGCGCCCGAATATTAATGAGGCCAATATTTTAGATAGTAAATCAGTCCAAATGATGCCTCTGTGACTGTCACAAGAGGACTTTTGTCCCTTCTTATAGCCTGGGACAATCAGTGATTCAGACCAGTCAGATGGGGTTGCGCCTAGTTACCAGATTCTACCCAGGATCTCAGTCAATCTAAGTGCTAAATCTAGTCCACCATTCTTAAAAATCTCGGGGGTGTGCCTAACCCATTCCCTTCTTATTAGAAGGCAACATGGCTGTAGATGCTGGTTGTCCGAGAGAAACACTTTACTGTTATCACACTCCTCCACGGTCAGCAGTACTACTTCGCCCTCACACCTTGAGTAGCTGCTTTTAGTCTCATCGTTCTCCAGTCGACCTGCCTGGCATGGTAGGGCCTACAGGAACATGTGTTCCAGCCAATATAGAATTTGGTCGGGAGTCATCACGATAGGCAAGATCGATCACCACGTCAAGTAACTGACTTTTGTGAGAAAATATCAATAACTCACACTGCCACATAGGCATAGATACGATAAACTAAATCTGTAGAAAGAGTACTCTAGATATAAACCCGCTTACATCATTGTAAGTCTAATACATTTCTTCTTGAATATTTATGTATGCTTGTCATTTAGGACGATTATGAAAACCATTACTTTGTTCACATCTTATTAACTAATCTAAATTTGTACACTAGTTTAATTTTTTGAATATCACATGATTTTCTGAACAATAAATGCCAAATAAATAGAAAGTGTCAGTTGGTCTGCTACAAAGAAAATGATTGAATTGTGATGTATGTGAAAAATAGTTGTAATCAACAACGTTTAATGACAGAAGATGAGTTTATCTTAAATTGAATATATAAAGGCTGTAATCCGAACGTTTGTTTTATTTCTCTATGAGTAGTTACTTTGTGTTAATTTTAAGTTTTCATTAAATCTAAGAATATATGTTAAGAGATATTTCTTTTCATTTTAGTTTGTGAAAGTTGTACTTAATTGACAAATGGGATTTAATAATTAATCTAGTGAAATCGAGATAATTAATTTCGAACAAACAGCGGAGATTTATTTTCTACAAAATTTCTGTCTTCTCTACGCTAATAAATATATGATTTACTTCACAGAAATGATTCTCATTTAATAATTGCGTCATATAATACGTGAACATCTATTTGCAGTCAAACGCTATGATATAACTTCTCTTATATTATAATACATACGGACAATTGTGGACAAACATTCGATTGAAAAGTGTTGAAATACCGGATAGAAAGAATATGAAGAGCACTAGAGAAATTTTAGAAACTCGGCCCTCAAGTCAATCGGCATCAACAACATATCGACATTGATCTAATTTACCAACCAATCAGAAAAATCATTTACAAGCATAGAATCAAGAGCCAAATCAAAAGGTAGGGATACAATCAAAATAAAGAAGCAGACAATGACAGGTTAAAGGTCAATTAAAAACAGTCAAGCTCTAGGTCAACAGGACAAGCTACGAGCCATACATGGAGCAATTCGAATACTTCACATGTACCCGAGGTTTGAGCTGCTGTTGTTCAGCAGTAGAATGAAGGTTCCACAATCAAACCATTAAGCATACAGAATGAAACTCCGCCATAATCATCCATCTGAGCTATAAATTTTCACCAATAATTCAATAATCCTACGATGTCTTACTGATTGTAGAATGATATTTCATAATTGGAAGAAAAAGGATTAATTAATCACAGTACATGTAACGACGAAGCCGATTAAATTGGAATAGTTCACTTACTTGCTGCAACAAGTATGGGTGTGTGTACTGACTTATTCTGCAAATTCGTCACAAAAGTCTTTCATATCATTGATATAACCATAAGTAGTAGTATTGATTAAGTGTCACCATAGTAATCAATATTTCAAACATGATTAACTTATACTATGGTATATCAAATTACTTGATTCGTATATGGTAAAATACATGAAATATATTTTGATTTACTGCAATTTTCCACAAACATTGATTTGTTTGTAAACTGATGGACAAGATTATTTCGAGAGAGAATCTAAGCCACAAACCTTTCTATAATTAACCATAACAAACAATATTATATCTATATGATGAAAGATAAGTTGTCATGAGTGACCAGTTCAATATGTGTATGCTAGTTCGTCTGTTTCATCCACACTGTATATTTCAGCGTCTTTTGCCATAACAGAAAGCATACAATGATGTATTGAATCTGATGTGAAGGAATACCACTGATATCCTTCACATCACTATTCGATATAATGTACAAAAATTAAAATAAACATTTATATAGTTACACTACAATTTAAGCAAAATTTATTTCAGTTTGTCAATTCCACAGATTATTTAGTCGCTTTCTTCGCAGTCTAACACATTTCTAACAGAGTTTCGATATTCAACTAATCTCGTCATGTACATACAACTGATTCATTACTATCGTCTCGAACACTCTAGTCTACTGGCATCAAATAATAACACTTAAATACAGTTGATAAATGTAGAACACAAGTTCAATAGAACTTCAACATTCACAACCACATACAAAATACTAATGAAAATTACACACTCTGTACATCTATGTTTACTCTCCATTGTTAAGGCTGTAAACATCAGCATTTTCCAATCAGACTTATGCATGTAAATGTCATCTTCTCTATGCCAACCTCTAATCATCATTTTCAAATAGCACTGGTTACTACTATACTAATCATTCTGTGTCAAAGTCACATCCAATAAGTATCAATATTATTTTCTTTTGTGTGTACATTTTTGTTCACTTTTCATTGCCATTGTCAGTCTCAGTTGTTCACACTATTCACAAAGCAAACAATGTGAACTTTGGTTAAGATTTCAATGAACGATTCAAAATTGAATGACTCACATTCTCATCAAACACTAAATCCAAAATTTGGATATGATTGGACGATTGTTTAGTACAGATTGTATTTGACCTTCTTCATTTTCACTAATTAATTCGGATTGATTCTCGGATCCGTCTGTTCAGTGTGATGTTAGAACTATGTTATTTGGATGGTTGAGAGTTTGACATCTGTAATGCAATAAGACTCTTTCATTCCACACACTCATGTGTATAACAAATTTTGGTGATTTCATTATGACTTTTTAATACTATTAAGCTTCAAAGTCAAAAAAGGTGATAAATTGACAAATGTACTTGTTTGTTGTAAAATTGTGCAACAACAGCTTACGCAAACCTTGGTTATTTACCAATCACTTTGAAAGCCTGCAAGATGTTAACCTGATGTCCTGTATCCGTTAGATGTTTGATGATTGTACTGTTTAAAGTGGAACTTCCTTTTGTTCGAAAGCTTCTACGAACATGCTCAAAAAGTCTAAGTTGTGCTCTGTATCTATAAATAGGTCTTTGCTCTGGTGATACATATTCCTCCATTAGATCATTATTTTTTATTATGACTATCCTCACAATTAGTAATATCATCTGTGCTTAATTCATTTTATTCTCATTTATTACCAGAGGTTATTATTTACCTACCCACTTGTTTCTAGCTTTTTGCACTTTATTATTATCGATGTTGTAGAATGTTCTTCTGTATAAAATATATATATATATATTCGCAATCTTTTATCTATTCTATTAAAATCACTTAAACACCATTCTAATGTATGATCAAGCAACTTCCAACTAAACTCTTTCATGTTAGTGATTTGAATCTAATTCTGAGTTAAGATTTTGAATATTACACGTTGTGGGCAATTGATAAGACCCAAACAAAATAAAATGAATTCATCTTATTCTGCTCAAATCTTTGTGCTTGCTCTTTTCAAGATGATAAAGATAATTATGTGTATGAAACTTATAGAACTATTTATTTTGAAAATTTATTTACCTCAGCATCATGCATAAGTTATCGTATGGTGTGAAAGAAGTTGGGAGCTTAAGTTTCGATAATATATCTTTTTATAACTGCGTAGGGAATACTTCTAGAATATAGTTTCTAGAAGTATTCCCCAAAAATAGTAAGCAATTCTTTAGTTAGGAAACGGGTGCTAGTTAAGGATGGCAGATCAATAGATGAAGTAATGAAACTTCGTCAGTTGAGGTGGTTAGGACATATGTTACGTATGCCCGACCACCGACTGCCTCTTCGAGCTAGGTTTCGCGATACAGGAATAGGTTCGAAGAAAGCTAGGTGCGGCCAGACCAAAACATGGCACAAATCTATGAAGTCATTGACAAATGGACTGAGTCATGATGGTAGGTGTCGACTACTTGTTTGGGGTCCGCGAGATGATAATAATCGATGGTTAGAGACCCTGAGTGACATGGCTCAAAACTGTTTGTAATGGTGCAAGTGCATTTACTCTTTGTGTTCTATGAAATTCTAACATTCTGAATTAATCATCAGCCATATCTTTCTCTTTCTAAATTTAGCTCATTGAATTATACTTCTTGAATAACATCTTCGAACCTTAATCTCTCCGATTACTTCTAATACTTTTACTATCTCTACTACTATGGGATTTGAATTGACAATTATATCTGTGTGCTAATGTGGTATGGTAACATGAACTGATGTACTTACGTGCAAAGTTCTACATTGCTGTTGTTGTTGATGATGATGATCTAGAATATCATTTTAATTTTAATAGTTAACATAACATCTTCGGAAGTTTAGAATCAAAGCAGATATACGAGCTCAATTCACTATATTATGATTACAATTCATTTGGGAAAAAGTGGTTAAAGTGTTACCTTAGCAGTTGAAGGTCAACCGCTGAGTATTTTTAACACAGGTCAAGTCTGAGCTTTTTTATTGCTCTAAATATGCAATTTTTAACCATATGGAATTAGACTACTTATAATAACTTTGAATGTGCTCATTACATCTACTTTATGTCCTGTGTCTCGCGGATGTTGATGCATTGAGCAACTTTTCCCGTGTATGAGTAAGTTTTTTGGGTATGCTTCAGTACAGCAACTTTGCAGTAGATAATGTGATTTATAATGCTTCTTTTGGTCTTCGATTGATCTTATTCTTTTCAGATTTGCATGAATTTACAAAAAGTCCCATTTTTAAAACTTCTTTCGCACTATACATAAAGTAATCATTATCAACTGAATCTAACATTATGTTTGTATCTGAAGAGAAAGTGACGAAATGGAATGAATTTATCATATTTTATAAATAATGTCATGATTGTTTTGCTTAAATTTTAAAGAGAAACAATTGCATAGAGGTATTTAATGATTGATTAAGAGGATTTGTATAGACTGAATTTATTTTTGTGCCCTATTTTTGTTACAAATCGATTGTATTAGAGTACCAGGACGCAACAAACAGATTTATCACCCTAATCTCTGGATCTTTAAAAGTTCATTTTCACAAACCTGTCAAGGAAGGAATTTAAGTTACATCCAGATCACTTAATCTAGTAGGTTTTTCTAACTAGAATCAATTCACATAACATCTTTCCAAATATTTGAATAGTGTATCGAGATGAATTAAATTTGCACTGTTGTTCACATTGCTTATCAGTGATGTTTGCAATTATCTTACAAACTACCTTCATTCACTTCCTTAAGCGTTTACTCCAAATATATCTATACTTTTCACTATCAAATTTTTGTTAGCATATTATTCAACTCACTTTTATCTAGTTTATATGATAGTCTTGTTAAATTTAACAACATTATTGAACTCATTTAAGTTCATGCACAAAATAGTCTTCCAGTAGGTATTGATTTGATTTGTAATTACATCAAAATTTCTCACTCACCCTATTTCATCTATATTTACAATGTCATTTAACAGATGAACTTATTTAGGTCAACATTGAATAGTAGTCATTTAATCATTGATGATTTGGAAAGAACAATAAGAGGAGGTGTAGTTGGACTGGAAAATATGATGTGCAGCGCCAATACATCACCTACGTAAGAAATTGTTTTGAATTAACTATTTTATTTTATTTTACACAGTTATCTATTCACATACTAGAATATTCAACTATTTGTTTTGCATTAATCTCAGTCAACTGTAGGATTATTAGTATATATATAGCAGTTGTAGAATATGAAGAGAATTTAAAGAAAAAGATATACTTCATTCAAATATATATTTGAATTTGATGAATTTTTTAAACCACTAAATATATATTTCGAAACAGTTAGTAATTAGAATCTAGTCATTTCCATAACGGTTATTATCATTTACTTTACTAGTAAACTGTAAAATTCCATAATCTGAACAATGATGTCAAGGTTGTCATAAGCGGAGATGGATGGTGGCTAGCAGAGAAATCCAGAACACGCGTTCCGTCCTATTTGAGACTCGTCAGCCGGCTGTACCTGCGTCCCAGAGTGGATGTTCACTCTGAGATTCGAACCCACTACCGTTCAGTCCGAAACCATAGGTTATCCACTTAGTTACGAGTACAGATAGACATTGGCTTGTGCAACAGGGTGAAGATTAATTCATTTTATTGGTTGTTTGAATCTTCTAATTGATGTTTAGAACCGCAATTGATCAGTCTTTGTGGCGCATCTACATCCTGTGCGGATTGCCTCGATATTGTTTTAAAGTTACATGCATTTTTAGCAGAGGTCCCAAAGTGAACATCGTCTCTGAGATGCAGGTACATCCAGCTGACGAGTTCTAACTAAGAAAAAATGTGCGTCCCGGATTTCATCACTAGTCACTATCCACCTCTGCTAATAATACTTGTAACCTGGAGGCAGTATCATGCCAATCTGCACCAAATACTTATTTACTTACTTACGCCTGTTACCCCCAATGGAGCATAGGCCGCCCACCAGTTTTCTCCAACCAACTCTGTCCTGGGCTTCTCTCTCCAGTTCTGTCCAATGTTTGTTCATTCCTCTCATATCTTTCTCTATTTCTCGGCGTAATGCGTTCCTTGGCATTCCTCTTTTCCTTTTGCCTTGAGGGTTCCAAATGAGGGCTTGTCTTGTGACGCAGTTAGGTGCTTTTCGTAGTGTGTGTCCTACACACTTCCACCGCTTCTTCCTGATTTCCTCCT
The DNA here is from genome assembly GCA_944470395.2 of Schistosoma turkestanicum. Taxonomy (NCBI): domain Eukaryota; kingdom Metazoa; phylum Platyhelminthes; class Trematoda; order Strigeidida; family Schistosomatidae; genus Schistosoma; species Schistosoma turkestanicum. The sequence continues at coordinate 9,965,876 of OX103979.1, read as the reverse complement.
CCACTGGAATCTGGTTTGTTCTCTCCCACAGTACGTTGTTGCTAATCGTGTCTGGCCAACGAATCCGAAGTATTTTGTGTAGACAACTGTTCATAAATACTTGTATCTTCTGGATGATGGCTTTCGTAGTTCGCCAAGTTTCCTCTCCATACAGTAGAACTGTCTTCACATTTGTATTGAAAATCCTGATTTTGGTTTTGGTTGAAAGTTGTTTGGAGTTCCAGATATTTTTCAACTGTAGAAATGCAGCCCTCGCTTTGCCAATCCGCGCCCTCACATTTGCATCGGATCCGATTTCCTCCTCCACTGGAATCTAATCTGCACCAAATAGGATTACTCAATTGCAGTCCTAATTATCAATCGGAAGGTTCAAAAAACTAATACAAATATAAATCGAAGTTATATTGAAAATCACAAGATTCACCATTTTAGTACAAAATGAATCAGTTAAATTCACTTTTGTATGTACTTTATTATGCGATAAATAAAAATTTAGAAGTTGTATTCATTATTTGTTTAACTTTTGTTAATATCTAACTGTTGAATTCGGTTTCCGCAACCCATGTGAATTACTTGTAATTCTTATAAGGTCACATAGTAGAACGTGATGTTCGACGTTATATTTACCATTTACAAACTATCACTTGCAAGATAATTAATAGTTAGATATTATAAATGAATTTTATGATTCTGTTAAGTACAATCGGTGATATATGAGCCGACCGAAATGATGCGAAGACATTATATACAAATATAATTAGTCTATTCAAATAAGAATACTTCAAATGAGGATTCTACGAAATTCAATAAAGTTAGAGTAATGAATTATCAAGAATCAGCTATCATGCTTTATATAATAAATTTGTCGAACTCTAAGGGTTCAATATGATTCAAAGATTACATACAGCAAGAACTGGTGTGTAGATAAAGTGAACAAAACAATACAAAATAAGTAACTGGAGCGAGATCTCCTTAACAAGCTAAATGACCATGACAATAAGTCTCCAAAAATCAAGGTTATTCTTCAGGAGTGAAAGATGATCAGTTACAAGATAAATCAAAGCCGATACAACCTATAAAATTTGAAAATTATCAATGACTCAGGCGGTAAGAGGGACGTTAATTACAATTGAAGAAGGGAAATTGCAGATTAGTTAGAAGGTAATGATAGTAAAGCGCTAAGGTAAATGAATAATGGAGTATAGTGCAGTTAATTGATTCTCTAACCTGGTTGTTTCCATGCAACTCATAAATATCTTGGTATTACCGAAGTAAAGGAGAACCCACTCTACCACTATAGATGCATCCATATAGCTACACATTTATGATCGGTGTAGGAAAAGTTCTACTGATTGCCTTCTTACTTCAGAGGTAATGTGTAGGGAAATGAGAGAATGTGAAATGAACTTCTCATGACTTAAACCGGGTAATGGATATAGAGGGTTGACTATGGAGAGTCATAAAACTCTGATTCCAAATTAGAGATCCAAATTAGCTCCTAGACCCTGAAAGAGTATGAACCCATCTTTGTTCACCAACTAGCATTGCATTGTTTATCTTCACGTTGATCCATTCATTATCTTGTAAGTCAGAGCCGTTGGTCAAAGGCTCGTTAAACTAATGCTCCCGTTAAACTAAAAGGCTCCATCAAGATGAGGGGAAAGTGGGGCTGGAAACGCTGTCTTTTCTTTAACTACCTCTGAGCCCTATGTACTGCAACGTGTATGCAATCAAGGATAAGCCCTAAGAGTAATGAGATGAGTTCAATAAATATTGTAGTGATAACCGGATATATGAGTATGCCAGACGTCTAGGCATAGCGCAAAGTTGTTTCCTTACCTGCTTATTTACTTACGCCTGTTACCCCGCACGCACCATAGGTCACCGATCACCATTTTCCAACCTACTCTACATTGGGCCTTCCTTTCCAGTTCTAACCAACTGCAGCCCATCCTTTTTGTGTCTCACCCCGACCCTCGACGTATAGTGTTCCTTGGTCGACATCAGCTCCTTTGTCTCGGGGATTCCAGGTTAGGGCTTGCCCCATGTCGCAGTTGGTCGCATTCCTCAATGTGTTCTAGAGCTTATTCATGATTTCATCCTCTGATGGAATCTGGTCTGTTCTCTTTCACAGTCAGATATTGCTGATAGTGTCTGGCCAACGTATTCGAAGTATTTTGCGTAGACAACTATTGATAAACACTTGCATTTCCCGGATGATGGTCTTCGTGGTTCTCCAAGTTTCCGCTTCATACAGTAGAACTGTCTTGACATTTGTATTGAAAATTTTGTCTTCAGTGTTGCTTGACAGACAGTTGTTTTGAGTTCTGGATGTTCTTCGACTTTGAAAATGATCCACATCACATCTGCATCAGATCCACCTCGTTTATCAGTGATGCTGTCCAGGTATGTAGAGGTTTCTACATCTTCCAAAGCTCCTTCGTCAAGTATGATTTGGTTGCTGCATACTATGTTGTTTCGGAAGATTTCGCCTTTTCCCTTTGTGTACGTTAAGATCGACTGCTGCTGAGGCTGCTGCTACGCTTCTCATCTACTGAATTTGTTGTTGCCTGTGCGACAGAAGAGCTAGATAGTCCAGTTGCATCTTGGCTATCCATTGTACTTCTTGTTTGTCCTCAGATATTGACGTCTTCATAGTCCAGTCAGCTATCAAAAGAAATAGAAATAGTGAGAGTAAGCAACGTAGCCCGACACCGGTCTTCTCCTCGAACGAGTCTGTCAGCTGTCCTCCAAGAACGATCTTGCAGTTTAATCCATCATAAGAATTCCGTACGATGTTGACTATCTTCTCAAGCACGCTGTGATGTCGAAAGAGCCTCCATAGTATCATCCTGCCAACGCTGTTGAATGCTTTCTCATATTCAATGAAGTTGATGTATTAAACATCGTTTCCGCGGTTAATAAGAAATAATTAGTCAGATTACGGTGATGATTTCCCAAAACTGTGAACAAATTACAGATTATCTCTCGCATTCACCAACTTCCAGCACAGTTATGGCCAATTTAGTGCTTGATGCTCTCCATCTTAAATCAAAGCCTGGACTCAGAATGATCACATCACGACCGACTAAAACTAGTGTGGTAGCGTATAAAATTCCCAATCTTTCTGAAGTTTTATCTGCAATCTGATTATGGTTTGTTTTGCAGCCAGACTGATGTGACCAAGTTGAATGTAGCTTACCATTACAAGCAAATATAGAACCGAATAAGGTTTACTCTGTTACAAGGTGTAGATTAGCGCTTGACGCATTTGCAGGACTCCATAAGAATATCGGGTCACGCCTCCTGTGGCTTTATAAAACATTACACATAGACGCGATAGATTTCTAAGATTTTCTAACAACTCCTTCAGGCATGTACATCGACTCCGGGTAGCCGATAGTTTGACAATGAACGTTGATTATTACATAGGGAAAGGAGGCATTTGAATTCGCTACTGACACTACGAAGCCTTATGTGTGAGGGACAGTCTGCATTTTCGCTATTACGCAATTTAGTAATATCCAACAAAGTCTTAATCGATGATTAAAATTTAGTTGCTCAAACACTATAACAGCATCAGTCAGATTTTCGTGGTCTCCACGACTGGTGTCGATTTACCTGCCTAACTAAGAGGAGGTTAAAAAGTAAATCCGACTCCTAAAGTACCACATATCACTAGATCTAGACGACTTAGCCTGATGGTTTTAAAGTAAGATTGCAATCCTCCAGTTGGGCAGTAGATTGGGTTGTTCGTTTTTAGCATCTTTAACCGAAGCAACCATCATCTCCACCTTTAAGATCCAGCTATGTTTTCGGTGCAAGAGATATCAATAAATAATTTCATTTTCGATTGGGTCCAAGCTACCGGCTTCCATCATCCTATACAGATTTTCCTAAATAAATGAAAGACTGATTCACAAAGAGACGGTTGATTTTTATTCCTGTCGTAAATTTATTGATCACATGTTCAAACTCTGCCAAATGTCAAAGCACCACATCACGTATAAGAAGCCAACAATAATAGTGTTTTTCAATAACAGGGTCTCCTTCGAGTCGTTAGAAAGAACTGTACTTCGAGGTTTTCTGATGGAAAGTGGTATGTCCGAGAAGTTCATCAACAAACTGAGTTATATCATCCTAACGATGTCAATGTCGTGCATTTCTTGCTGGAGCTTCGGTATAAAAGAAAGTTGTATGGGACCGGTACCTCTCGATTCTTCACGATACTGGCTTAAGATGTTACCAAACCTGATTCAAAATAGAAGCCACAGGTTTTACTGATTTAGTTTTTTTGTACATTCTTCCTTGACTTGAAAAGAATCTCTAACTACAAGATTTCTTTATGGTTATACTTTCGTTATCTCCTGCTTGTTAGATTACTAAGAAAATTATAGTCACGTTTATCTCGATAAATGTAGCCAATACCTTTGTGGTAGTCGTCATTAGTAAGAGTATAATATGCTTCAACATGGAACATCTGAAAATATTCATGTATCAGTCCAGTATTCTTTAGTCTGTGGCAACAAAAACACAAGATAATGACGCATAATGTCGTCGTTTATTTTAGGTTCTTAAAAATATGTATGAAAATATTATTCCTAAGAGGTATAAACTAAACTTATTAAAGTCATCTAGAATTCTATAACTACATGAAGGTTTAACAGAGCAAACTATATTCTAGGAATTCAAGAGTTAATTAAGCTGACAAATCTGACAGAGTTAAATGATACTGCTTCTAAAACTAGGAAGCCTCATGACACTAAACTCGATATTCGTCACCGATGCGTTAAAAGTGCTGACTAAAAAACTTTGCCTGAAGCTTTTATGGATCTTCATTTGTTTTTCCCAAGTTGAACACATGTTGTAGGACAAATTATATGATTGAGATACATTGTCATTTTCCACATTACCTCAGCAGATACAGTTTGATTTATATCCTTAATATATTGAAAAATGTCAAATGTTTAATTTCAGCTATCATGCTGACTGTCAGATTTTAAGATTGCAGGTCAAGATGAGTCCATGAAACGAAACTTAATTTTATCTTCACAAACTATCCAATCAATCAGAAATTAAAATAATTCACTATACCATTAAATAAAATTCAACAGAATTCAGTGAAAAAAAATTTTATTTTCGACACTGACTAAACATAGTGAACACTTTCTAAACACTTTTCAGATTATTACTTGACACGGTTTTTGAGAGAGAAATACATAACAATTGTTGGCGCAATGCACGAGCACATCATCAGCATAAGAATTTTTATTTAGAATATTCAATGTAGTAGGAAGAATGAGAATCCAAGTTGAAAAATATCCCTTGTTAGGGGTTGAGTTAGAACCCAAACTTAATGTGAAAGCAATACATGCAATCTTTCTTACTTCCTTATCCCCAGTGCTCTTCTGTGGGATGTTTTAGCCTTGTTTTGATCAGAATTTTATACTTTTTAAACCGTAATCACTTATTGTCATCCTTGTAGGGCCAGTGAAATTTCATTGAGTCTTAGCCAGATCAGCCATCAAGTTTGAACTTATCGAGTGTTACAGGAAAGATCGCTGAACAGTGAATGGCTAACGTAGGATAAGTGACTGCATGTTGTTAACTAGCAAATACAGCAGATGGTCAACTAAATACCTCTCTGACACAATTTCCGTTCAACTAGAGTCGACCCAAACTATCAGAAAAGATCACCTACATTAGTTGCCTACATCCTCTAACAATTTTTAGTGATAATTATTTATTTCATTAAAATCATGAACTGATCAATGTTAGACCATCTATAGAAACCCGGAAGCAGTGGATGACCGTTTCGTCCTAGTTTGGGACTTATCAATGGTCTAGGGTTTAAGCGTTCGCGTGCAAGACCGAAAGTCCTGGGCTTGATCCTCTCCTGAATGGTTGTGGATGAACACTGATGATGAGTCCCATACTAGGACAAAATGGCCATCCAGTGCTTCCAGGTTTCTAATGACGGTCTAACATTGACTGATCCATGATTTCAAAAATACTCGACAATCTTCACAACTCTATGATAACAATTATTTGTTTGTTACTATGATCTTTATGTTCAGTTATTTCTTAATATCTGTTAGGTTAACAATCAACTTTCATATTTCTGATGTGTAAATTATTTCCATTCATCTATTCTTTCCTAAACCTTTTTTTGATATTCCAAATCTTAAATCGCTCTATGGTGAAATATCTTCTTATTCTACCACAGACTCATATATTTATAACGTAATCATAAGTTCTTGATTGTTTAACTTTCATTTTGTTTTATCTCCTATGTGGATTTCCCAAATTGATAAAATTTGTTATGTTTTAATCATTTTAATCTCAACTAACGATAGTTACATAAATATAAGCGTCATGTGACTATTTTTTTTTACCTCAATATCCAGTATCACATTATTATATTTTTCTAATATATTTTATGCACTACAATTACACTTTTTCTTAGTTTTATGTTTCATATTTTACTAATAGCTATTTACCATTTCGTACACTAAAATTTCTAAAAGTACATACATAAACATGCATATCAATGTCCAATTTTATGTTTGATATAACACTGACCAATTTTTGTAATAACCTTCCATGCGTATATTACACTTGTTAATGTAGAACAAAATACTTTTTATTTTCAATAATAGAACTTTTTCAGAACTGTCTATATGTTTCTTCACGTGATAAACCACACTTTTGGTATAGTTTATGTTAGTATAATATATTTGTGATATCCCTTTGGGTAAAAACATGAAGGGTATAGCTTAATACAAGTTTAACTAAAAAGATGAATCAGACAAATCAAATATTTAATGAATTGAAATATATCAAGGTATTCCATTGACAAAACTGTTAACTAGGATCAATTGGGATGGATGTATAAGTGTAGGAGTGAATGAGAGATTTATGCTTCAATTTCCATGTAGCTGTAGCATTTTAAACTCTATATGATATTTATTCTAAATAGTTTGAATATTAGGGATCTCCTTTCTTATTAAACGTAACACAATTAAGCATTCTGTGATGTACCTAAGCTACTCATTTTCGTTGATATTTCTGAAAGCACTTTTGAATTATTTACTTAGTTAACAGTTATTAAATACAGAAAACAGATGATGTTGATATAATTCATAAATTCCCAACTTACTGTTACTTTCGTCACTAGATGTGCTTGAAGCTATTACGAGTTCACCTTAGTCGATAAAACGCGAACGAGACAAGTACCAGCGTCCAGGTAGGCTACCTTGGATCCCACCAACTGCAAAACAGTCTTGATAAGCGTCGAAAGTATATTCTACAACACCCAGCAATCACAATACAATCAAGCACACAACTCTCGTTTATTTATACATCATAGAAACGTCTTTGGGACAGCCACGAAAACAGCACACTAAAATACACAGCAGCCAATCACAGTCATGGATTTTCCTGGTGGGAAATGAAATCTCAAGGTCAACTGATCAGCCCATGCTCGCAAACGTGAAATCTAAGATAAGGCATTTATAAACCGAGTTCTGGGGATCTAACATCCCCAACACTTACACATGATTTTTAAAGCTTATTTTTGCATAATACAATTACTCTATGACGTCAATCAAGATTTTACAATTCAAAATGTATCGCATACGATGCAACCAAATATTGCAACACATTACTGTTGTTGTTTGTATGATGTTTTCATTAAATATTCGTCGTAGTTTGCTTGTCATACCTTAGTAGTGACGTAAAACTACGGTGAAAATCCATGTAAATTGAGTTTAAAATATGTCAGTAATTTTATGCTACATTGGGTAATCAAGAAAAATATCCCTTATAAAGTATAGTTATTTTATAGTACAGTATTTAGTTTGTCTGGAAATCTATATTCGATGCTTACTTCTAATACTTTATATTCAAAATCTAAAAATTCCTCAACAGAAGTAATAATATAGATATGAGAATAGTTTATTCTATAAAAAAAACATATTCGGAATACTACCAATCAATTGATAGGGTAATAAGATTTACAAAAAAGTTAAGAGTTAAAAGACGAATATATTATGGCTGACAGAATCCAAACTTAGAAGTTTATCAAGTAACATCACTCTAACACATGTGAGAATTGCATGGCGTATTCCATAATATGTGCAGAGTTTCAACCATTGTAATATTCATTAATTACTTATGATATTTTGATGATGAGTTCAGACATTTGACTGATTCAAAAAGTTTATTATTCTATAAATAGTAAACATATCACTACTATAATCCTGTTAACTGATGATTAAGTTCACGATGAATTCCTGAATTTCCAGTCAAAATATCATGACCCATGGAGTTTAAACATGTAGTCGCCAATGCTATTGGATAATCATGATGAATGAAGTCGGAAAAATGTAACAACGGGAACTTAACCTAGTGATGTAATGATTAAGTAATTTAGGCTAGACTTGAGGTTAGTAGGTTCTATCACCTACAAGGTCATGAATCGCCAACTAAAACGAAATGGTTGTTCAGTGTTCCCTGGTTTTCAGTTGTACCTTGACTGAAAGCTATCTGTGACGAATAACACTGATCTCTATGATAGATACCCTATCATCACATTCGCATATAACTTTGGAAGTATATTATATTTCAATAAGTGAATTTCCTAAACTGTATGAACTACTTATTTATACTGCATAATATATTTCCGAAATAATTCATAATTTTAAATCCTAACCAGAACTTTACTTTGTTGTTTGTAATTCAGTATACAAAATTTGTTCAGGTCAAAAATATTTTCGTCAACAAAGGATGATGTGATATTGCATAGGGAAACTTCAGACTTTATTAGGTAAATGTAGAGATTTGAGTGTCTTGTGCGTTTTACGTCTAAAATATCCTAGATGGAAAACTTGTAACCTGAAACGGGGAGGTCATCAACTTTGCACCCAAAAACCAGAAGTTTGGTTTTCTATGCTTTGAGTCTGTTGAACTAATATATACATGTTTTTTTTCTTCTATTTCCTATTTAGTTCAAGTTATAATAGCCAAATGTTTTATTTAAGGGAATTGTACATGTTGTATCAGTTTAAGGTGAATATAAAATATCCACTGTTAGGTTAATGCACTTTAACGATTTTTTTTTCATCTGTTTGTATGTTCATTATTTAGTAGTAAGTGTACCTTTTTGAATGAACATTAAATTTAATGTACTTTTGCGTAATAATGCAACGATTACAATAATAAGCCACGCTGTTGATCTTCGATTTATGCTTAATTCATTTGTGGTTTTAGTAAAATAAATAAAATAAAAGGACGTTGCATTTTTAAAAATCGATTATTTAAGGCAAGCACACTAGATGACTAAAGCAAACGTAGTCTCTTATGAAAATATAGCTTGAAATTCTTATGTTTGTAATATCTTAAGTCAATATGCAGCAGATTTAAAAGTACCCAAAGAGTGTTATAGCGATTAGTTCAATAAAGAGATTCTTTTTGATAAGTTCAATTTTAAATCCGTCTAATCGTACATTAATATTAAATTAGCAGTATGTTTTGTTATTTGCATTTTCAAAGTTAATTATTGTCACAAATAAAAATCAGTTGGAGAGCACAGAGCAACCGACAAATGTTTTATTCAAGAAATTGCAAAGTAAAGAGAATATACAAAATCTAGGTAATTCTGGAATCATCATGTTACTTTTCATATAGTTTGCAATTATAATATGAACCAACAAATTCGGATTCGATTATCTACAGAGATCATGGTTGATTGAAACCCAAGAGCAATTGATTTTATATGACTTTGTGTCTTCGTCCAAGATGGCTGATTAATACTAGTTAAACGTGATATATTTCTAATCAATGCGGATTCATGATAATAACTAGTTTCATATATTTGTTTGCTAGACTATAGAATGTGGATGATGAATAGGTTGTACCAACAACTAACTATGTAATAGTCAGAGAAATACACAATATAACAACAAACAAGTACATTTGTCAATTTACCACCTTTTCGACTTTGAAGGTCAATAGTGTAAAAAGTCATAACGAAAATGAAGAACGTCAAATCCAATCATATCCAAATGTTGGATTTAGTGTTTGATGAGAATGTGAGTCATTCAATTTTGAATCGTTCATTGAAATCTTAACCAAAGTTCACATTGTTTGCTTTGTGAATAGCATGAACGACTGAGACTGACAATGTCAATGAAAAGTGAACAAAAATGTACACACAAAAGAAAATAATATTGATACTTATTGGATGTGACTTTGACACAGAATGATTAGTATAGTAGTAACCAGTGCTATTTGAAAATGATGATTAGAGGTTGGCATAGAGAAGATGACATTTACATGCATAAGTCTGATTGGAAAATGCTGATGTTTACAGCCTTAACAATGGAGAGTAAACATAGATGTACAGAGTGTGTAATTTTCATTAGTATTTTGTATGTGATTGTGAATGTTGAAGTTCTATTGAACCTGTGTTCTACATTTATCAACTGTATTTAAGTGTTATTATTTGATGCCAGTAGACTAGAGTGTTCGAGACGATAGTAATGAATCAGTTGTGTTTACATGACGAGATTAGTTGAATATCGAAACTCTGTTAGAAATGTGTTAGACTGCGAAGAAAGCGACTAAATCATCTGTGGAATTGACGAAATGAATGTTACCAACAAGTATGAATTTAACATTTTAAAACCCACCGGTTCTGAACTACCGAATTTATATGGATTACCCTATATTCATAAACCGAACAGTATACTAAGACCAATATTATCTATGTGCGGCTAGCCTACACATAAGCTAGCCAAATGGTTGGCTAAATTAATCAACCCAAACAGTAATAAATTGTCTTAGTTTTCCCTGAAAGATACATTTGAACTAACTCATGTTCTTGGTGACATTAATATCAAAGGAAAGACTATGCGATCTTTTGATGTAAACTCTCTTTCCGCCGATGTACACCTAATTCAAACTGTTAACTTTCTTTTTGACTATAGTTTAAGTAATTTCCCTCTTTTTCCTATTGGATCAACTCTTTATGTACTGAAAAGTTCAAATTTACGGAATGAGCCCGTCAATAAGGTTACTCTGTACGGGAAATATATGGATGATATCTTGGTTATATGCGATAAGGAATTCAATGCCTCTCAGTTACTGAATGATTTCCATAGTCTTCGACACGAAACAGCAAGTAATAACCAGTTGCCCTTTTTAGACATACTGTTGAGTCGAAGGGAGAATGGAACTATAAAGCGTTCAGTATATTGAAAGCTAACCTGGACAGGGCAGTATTGAAATTTCAGCAGTTTTTGTCTACTGCAACACGAGCGAGGCTCGAAAAAATTACTCTTCAATAGGGTACAGAGAATTCGCACCATGGATATATTTGAAGATGATGCATAATTCATGACTGAAACATCGATTTCAAACGGTTATCCGCTAAAGTTCATCAATAGATGTAGAAATCAGATCAATTACGTCTACTCACTGTTCTATCAAAAAAGAAAAATGTTTATATCACTTTACCATTTAAAGGTTAATCAAATGGTTTAATCTTAAGACAGCGACTAAAAGCAGCCATAGAAAAAAACATACAACGCTGAAAAACTGATTATGATGTCTATTTGAACTTTTATTTATTTGACCATTTATTCATCTTCATATAAAACGCCTTGACAAGTACTCAGGTGTGACCAGATTGTTCGAAATGTATAGCGCGAATACATAGCATTTTTCAGTTCAATTACGTCCGCTCACTGTTCTATGAATATATTTTATTAGATTTAATGTAAGCTTAAAATTAACACAAAGTAACTACTCATAGAGAAATAAAACAAACGTTCGGATTACAGCCTTTATATATTCAATTTAAGATAAACTCATCTTCTGTCATTAAACGTTGTTGATTACAGCTATTTTTCACATACATCACAATTCAATCATTTTCTTTGTAGCAGACCAACTGACACTTTCTATTTATTTGGCATTTATTGTTCAGAAAATCATGTGATATTCAAAAAATTAAACTAGTGTACAAATTTAGATTAGTTAATAAGATGTGAACAAAGTAATGGTTTCCATAATCGTCCTAAATGACAAGCATACATAAATATTCAAGAAGAAATGTATTAGACTTACAATGATGTAAGCGGGTTTATATCTAGAGTACTCTTTCTACAGATTTAGTTTATCGTATCTATGTCTATATGGCAGTGTGAGTTATTGATATTTTCTCACAAAAGTCAGTTACTTGACGTGGTGATCGATCTTGCCTATCGTGATGACTCCCGACCAAACTCTATATTGGCTGGAACACATGTTCCTGTAGGCCCTACCATACCAGGCAGGTCGACTGGAGAACGATGAGACTAAAAGCAGCTACTCAAGGTGTGAGGGCGAAGTAGTACTGCTGACCGTGGAGGAGTGTGATAACAGTAAATTGTTTCTCTCGGACAACCAGCATCTACAGCCATGTTGCCTTCGAATAAGAAGGGAATGGGTTAGGCACACCCCCGAGATTTTTAAGAATGGTGGACTAGATTTAGCACTTAGATTGACTGAGATCTTGGGTAGAATCTGAGAACTAGGCGCAACCCCATCTGACTGGTCTGAATCACTGATTGTTCCAGTCTATTAGGAAGGACAAAAGTCGTCTTGTGACAGTCACAGAGGCATCATTTGGACTGATTTACTATCTAAAATATTGGCCTCATTAATACTCGGGCGCCTAACTAGAGCTCGTGATGAGTAGACTAGAGAAAACCAGGCTGGTTTCAGACCTGGATGTGGCTCTATAGACCAGATATTCACACTACACCAGGTCCTAGAACACAGACACACATTTCGGCGTTCAACGATAGTAGTATTTCTCGACCTTAAAGCGTCATTCGACTCTGTCGATAGTGAGGTTCTGTGGCAGTCCCTGTCTTTGAAAGGTGCACCAGAGAAGTGCACTAACCTTACACAAGCTTTCTACCGGAATACTACTGGTCGAGTGAGGGCTAATAGTGAACATGCTGACCACTTCACTTATCTGGGAATCTCATCCAGCGCCGATGGCCTGGTGACTGACGAAATCTCTACACGGATACAGAAGGCTCGATTGTATTTTGCCAATTTATGTCACTTATGGCGTAGGCGGGATATCCGCTTGCTAAACAAAGGTCGAGTGTACTGTGCAGTAGTTCGCTCAGTCCTACTTCATGGCTGTGAAACATTGCCATTGAGAGTAGAAGATATTCGTAGTTTACTTGTTTTCGATCATAGGTGTCTTCGAAGCATTGCTCGTATATCCTGGGAAAACCAAATGAGCAACGCTGTTATTAGGAAACGGGTGCTAGGTAAGGATGGCAGATCAACACATGAAATATTGAAACTTCATCAGTTGAGGTGGTTGGGACATGTGTTGCATATGCCTAATCACCGACTGCCTCGTCGAGCAATGTTTTGTTCTTGAATAATATTTTCGAATCTTATCTCCTCCATTACCACTAATACTTCGACTATCCCTACCACTATGGGATTGCAACTGACATCTGCGTCTTTGTGCTAATATGGTATGGAAACCTGAACTGATATATGTACGAGCGATGTCCTGCAGTGTAACTGACTGATAAATCAAATGAAACCTATTAATTCAATTCACTCCACTAAATAAACCAAACAACCAGCCAGTGACTAGTTTGATAATGGTTTCAGTCGAGAGCGCTAAGTCTGAAAATTGATATAAATGTAAGTACCAGACAGCTCTTCCATTTTCTCCGGTTTCAAGCTCCTCAACAATAGACACATTTAATACAAGCGGTAGAAAACCTCACACGCAGAAATAGATAATCATAATCCTATATTGCAAAAACTGATAATCCTTGAATTTAGAATGCTAACACATCAGGAGTAAGTCTTCACTATTTCATATTCGAAAGCAAAGTTAATCAAGCAGAGAAGTAGTAAATAAGGATGAGACGGTTGTCAATCGTTTCACAATTTCGCCAACGAAAGTAAGCAAATAGTTCAAGTTGGTTTATTCTTGACACACTATTACGTAAAGCATATTTTTATTAATCATATTTGTCCAGTGTCGTAATGTAATTCAACAGCATGTTTGAGTTCCAGTCTGTATTCTTGTTTAGTTCAGAAACCGAACTTAATATAAAGAAAATCGAATGCTGTTCATAGTATTATGAGCAAATCATTTAGTATTGGTTATCAGGACAAAGTAGGTTGGAGAATACTAGTCGGCGGCCTATGCTTCATTGGGGGTAACGGGGGTAAGTAAGTAAGGTTGGTTATAATGGGATTTTACACTAGATTGATTTTATGGTGGTAGATCAGTTTTACTAATCAATGAAAATGATAGCTCTTTGAGAAAAATCTCAGTGGTTTAATGACAAATTTCTTGAAGTCGAAGTATTTGGTCGAATTCACACCCCTCAAACGAACTGTTAATCACTAAATCCGAATGATTGAGAAGCCTTATTTAAATCCTGTAAAGATCGAATACTGTGTAAAAAGAATGATAATCCACCATCCACTTAATGAGTCTCATTAGATGAGTTTTGTAGATATAATTTTAAAGTTACACAGTTCAGGCTACAACTGGTCACCACATAACGGCACATCTGTAGCGCATAAGTCAATTCAAGTGAAAAAGATTAGCCATTTCACGCGCCAAACATAGTCTTGGCACCAGAGTAGCATTTGAATGACTTATAAAGAGTAAACAGATATCTAAGGAATCAACTCTAATACATATCTGGTATCATCAATGTTCAATAAAACAAGTTAGTTACTGTTGCGAAAACAGAAAAATGTCTCGCCAGGCGAGTTCGAGGAATTATGAACTAACCTTAATCATTTTGTGTCATAGTTTGATTCATGATCTAAAACTCATTGTCACGGGCTACATCATAACGGTAAAATATTTATGAGTTTAAAAATCTATTCGGAATGCTATGATCAACTATTAGTCATTAGGAATTCAATATGGACAATCCAATAAGATAGACTGATTTTCTTTGAAAATTGTTCTGTAGTCTTTTACAACAGTTGTAAAAACTATCCACAGAACCTTTCGTGGCATCCTGAATATCAATAAACCGAAATTAGCAATAAATATTGTACCTATCTGGACTCGATAGTTTAATGGATAAAGTAGTGATTTTTGGAGATAAGTGTTAAATTAAAGTCTCTGAATGAGCATCAACACCAGTACACAAGCACATTGAGCAGATGAATGCTAAAAAGACAGGACGAGTATCCCCAACTTCACTGCTGGGCAAAACCGAAAATTAGGGGGTCGTTAGACAACAACAGACAAACAAGATATAAAGTCCAAGTTACTGAAATGTGAAGTAGCTGGGTTACGATTAAAAATTGTTCTTGAGTGTTAATTCTCAGTTTTGGAATGATTAACAGTTTGTCTGGAAGATAGAAACCAGTATCAGAATCAGACCGTAACTACGATAGGTCACAAAATAATAAAGACAAACTGATGTATGTTCTACATTTTTTATTACTTGTCATTATAGCCAATAATATACAGACAAAAAATTATGAAAAAATGATGATAAAACAAATAGATGGTATAATCAACACTTCAAGTGGATCTTGGTTTTAATTTCTACAGTTAGCAAAACAAAAGAGATATAACAAATCTAAGGAGAAACAATAAGTTCGCTAGAGTGTCATCAATCAATATGGTTGCTGAAACAGCCTACTAATCGTGTTTCAGCTAGTACATAAATAGATGAAGAGTTGGAAGACTAGGTCAACATTCCTCACTCCATACAAACATATTTAACGATGCTCTGGATGATTGGCTAAGCAGCAAATAAAGTTCTTTGGATCGAGTTGACGTGTACACACTTTATGTACAGCTGCAAAAATAGGATATTTCTCAAGAAGGCCCTTGGGTTCTAGCATTGCATAAACTTCTGCAGCAGTAAGGGGGCCTTGAGCACTCTGACCATTTAAACGTTCTTTTTCTAATTTAGCTAAAGGTTCATTTGTAGTAGCTAATGCTATCCCCATTTGTTTATTTCTACCACCGTAGCAGGTTGTAATGAGGTCAGCGACGCCACAGCTTTCCAAAAATGTTCCTTCTTGGGGATCTGTTAAATAAAACATGGAGCAGATAGTTCAAAGAATGTATATGATGTGAACACATATTGATATTTTGTATACTATTTGTACAAATAAAATGTGAAACATAAATGAGACATCCAGACACTAACCTTTAGAGACGGTGATTGGAAACTCACCGCACATGAGCGAACAACTACTTTTGATGACAGTGTATGTCAGTACACATGAGTAATTCTTATTCCCCAAATGCTGTGATACGACCGATGGTAAGCAGAGTCTATTTCCCTGTTGGAAGCGTTTTCATATCGTCACGTGCTACTGCCAAGGACGCTTTTCCACCACCTCACAGATAGAACTTTTTGTTTGAAAGCTCTATAAGTGGCTTTGTATGAAAACCACCAGCTTCGGTCTAGATTTCCAGGTAATATCCCAATCCCACAAGCAAACATGAAAATAATTACTGCTGAAAAGATACTTCCGCGCCACTTTGCTACTCGTATGAACGATCTTCAGTTGTTTTATCACGTTCGTTTTCACTTAGTGTTACTTATCCATTACTATTCTCATTTTGTGCATTTCTCAATATTTTTAACTCACCCAACTTCTGGAATGAGGTAGAAGCCCTGAATTGACTAAACAATCTTGAGCTGCTGTGTAGTTGAAAGTTTGAATACTAGCACCGAACATGGGTACTGAAACAACTTTCTTGAAACCATATGTCATCCAAACTGACCCACTTTAACGTCCACATACAGATAGGTTTTGTTTGTTACCAACATTTATGAAATATCTGAAACCGACATTCATCACTAGGATAACGTGCTATCGATTGGAAAAGATTGTTTTACATTTGTTTGTTCGTGGAATTTGTGAATATTCGTCCTGTTTCGCTGACGTTGTTGATGTATTAAGCCTCAAAGTATAGTCGGCACTGAACGTCCGGATCCCTACTAAAAGTCGCTTATGTTCTGTTAGTTTAGAGAGCTTATTCAAAGTGGGGAAAAACTGTTCCTTTTAGAGTGATCATCTGGTATCTTATCATGGTTTCTTTCTCGTCAAGCTAGTAATACGTTTTGGTGGCCAGCTTGATATGACCTAATTGACTGTAGCTTCCCGTTGCCAGCAAATATGAGGCCGAGTTGGACTCACTGTATCTCAAATAGTAGATTAGTGTTTGATGCATTTGCAGGACACCAAGGGGATGCCAAGTCACATTTTTCATGGTTTTGCGAATAATCACTATTAGAAGAACCGGGTTTTTCCAGGCTTCTGAGTAATTTTCAAAGCACCGCCCAAACTGTTCCTTTCTTAACACCAGGATCGCCTTCGATTTGTTGAGCACGGTATTTTCTGGGACTGTTTGTCACACACTTATTTCGCAATGAGATTATCTGGAGAACCACTGAAAAGCAGTGCTCTTTGGGAACATGAATGTCTTGATTTGAGTGGCTTCTGAATACTGTGCTACCGCTAACTTGATTTTTCAGTTAATATTT
This sequence comes from Schistosoma turkestanicum, assembly GCA_944470395.2. Lineage (NCBI taxonomy): Eukaryota > Metazoa > Platyhelminthes > Trematoda > Strigeidida > Schistosomatidae > Schistosoma > Schistosoma turkestanicum. The sequence goes on along the minus strand of OX103979.1, from coordinate 9,948,306 downwards.
CGGGGGGAAAATATTTATTTTGGCTAAATTTTATTGCCAGCTTAGTATAACATTGATTTGCGTCGATCCAAATTATGCGTATATAAAGGAAATTGAACAGAACGAAGTTACATTAATGAAGGTAAGAGAATGTTTTGTGGTTGCGTACATGAACAAGATACGTCATATGACATGCGATCACAGTTACGAATGTCCTGCTAGGTTACCACTTTTTTATTACATAATATTGATTTATGAGGGCCTGAAGTTTCTTAAATTTGTACTCATAAGGGGATAATAACACAACCTTATCATTTTAAGTTTGGGGTTTACCTGCTAAGATAAGGTAATAATATTAAACTCAGTAACTAGATTATAGAGTGAGTATTTAACTAAGTACATGTTTATGTACTCAGTCAAAAGCATTAAAAACCGTATAAGTAAATGATGCAGCAACCAAGTAATAATGTCACATGCACTCAAGAGGTGGTGTAGGTAATCACTAGCCAATTAAGACCATTTACATTTGCATGTCATATATTACAAAAGATCAGACAGAAATTCAGACAAAATTGAAAATTTGCGCACAGACAACATATTTAGTACTGTTTACAGTAATTTACTTCTAAATTTATGAACTGATAGTGTCGGAAATTAAACTTGGGAACGATACGAATCCAGAAGAAAAATTTGCTAAACACTTACGGCGGTCCGCAAAAAATTGATAAATGAAGTTTTTCATTTCCATGAACCCAAGACGTATAACTGCAGCTTTAGTGTTATCTCCATAGCCTAAGCCTTCAATCACACCTGCAGCCACTGCTACAATATTTTTTAAGGCTCCGCATAACTCCGTACCAACTTCATCCTTAATGACCACAATCCGGAAGTAGTCTGTCTGAAAAACAATAAAATTATCTTCAAAGTACCAAAGTACATTAGCTTGGAGGCATGATAACGAGTCATTTGAGCGTTCGCTTATAGTGCTGAAATGATTAGTATCTAATTTATATTCAGACAAGCTAATAATTTTGTTAACTTTCCTCAAGTTTATTGCTTAGAATACAAAACTATTCATAAACAGCGTTAAAAAAATATTGTATTGACAGAAAAACAAATAAAATACTTCCAAAGTGAGGCTCTATATATCGGAATTACGTCCCATGAATAGAATCACAAGAACATGGAAAAATATTTTAAAACCAAACTAAATATGGCACAATGAACAGTCAAGGTAACCAAAGCTAGGTTTGATCATTTGGAGTAGAGCAGAATCCTGTGTACAGAAACCACTAATCACCTAATATACATCAGGAAACTCATTATTGTCTAGAAGAACAATATTTCAAACGAGATAATCTTTCTGAATGTACCAGTTTTAGACATTATAGATCCAAATTATCAAAACGGCGAAAAAGTATGTGGATTCTTGAGACTTGTCAAAAACCATAAGGATTACATACCTGGAAAAGCTTCTTTAATTCAGATCCCATTTTTGGATTATCGCTACCAATAGTTGCTTCACAGTAGTTTTCTTGAGAAACTTCAGTTGCCAGGTTAGCACCCATAAGAGCTGCACAAGGTATATTTAATGTATCTCTGATACAATCTGTGAGCAGTCTGATACCATGGTCATCACTAAGTGCCAATCCCTGAGAAAACAATTATCACATGGAAAGATCCAGTCTTCAGTATCACAAAATGTCATTGGATTACAGAAGGGGTATAAATGATTACTATATTAAAAACACTTAAATAAACAAAATTTAGCTCTTAAGCAGCAACGGGACATTGAACCTATATTCACTTAGTTAAGTAAGATCCTATGAATTACTCATTAGGGATCCTACAACATCAAAAACATGGGATATAGCAAGTCAGATAGTGGATATCACATGTCAATTATAAGAAATTCGACAGTTAGTACGCCTACTAATAACTTTCAAAGAGCCAAGGGAGTGTAAAACAACTACACCCATAATATTCGGCTTCAAAACTAGTGGATTTGAATCCATTAAATTGATGTAGGTAGGGAGGAACGCAATGAGATGGAGACTTACGGAGAATATAAAAGTCATCGACACTCGTTTGTAAATGATGTCAAAGTTTAGGGAACAACAAGTAGTGAGGCTGATCATGTTGGGCTCTGAACTATTTTAGACGAATAAGATACATGTTTCGGGACTAGTTCCAGCAAGAATGAACTGATGCATATTAGATAAGACACTGATCAGTGCCATACAATAGAGCACTGCTATACGTATAGGGATATAACAGCTTAGAAGTAGTAGTTAGTCATGACCATAAAATAATCATGAGTTGCAACGAAGCAGCTGTCAAAGATTTAGAATATTCTGATCGCAATGGAGTTTCTTGACAAAGATGTCTTGGATTAAATAGCTACATAAAGCCTAAAGAAGAATATTGCATCCAATTAATTAGTTGATGTCTCATTAGAGATGGTAAAATACTCAAGCGTGTTCTACTCTAGTAACGGGTCTTTCTGATTCCCCCAAGGACAAGTGATTCGAAAGCTTAAATGTCCACCTTATTGCTAAACGCATGATGATTTTGAAAGAGCTCATGTTATAACTTCTTACTTTTCCTCCGGGGCAATCGCAAAGAGCGGTCGATAACCGCCACTTCATTATACAGGGGAGAATCACACTTTCTATATGGTGTTCAACGACCGGGATATCATTTCTGAACAAATTCTACCTACCATACCCCCACTTTCAAGAGGTCGGATATTCACGGGAATATAACTTACAAGAATTGACACATGCAAACGACTTAGCATTTGTTTTTACTGTAGACTGGCTGGAAGAAGCGGGATTCCGGATACATTTAGTTTTAGTATTCGAACTCAGCTTAGTAAAACCACACTGACTGGTAAAACACTAAATTGAGTTTACCATCGTTACTGCTGAGTAGACTTAGACAATACAATCAAGCACGAGCAAACTTGGGATGGTTGTGGTAAAAAAGGTTGAACCAAAGTCCATAATTAGCACACACGCTTCAAAAAAAAAAAATCAAAAATGCACTTTTACCGGTGTTCGGAAATCATTTCGAGACACGATATACAAATGGATTAGCGACCATATATTGATCAATTATACGGTGTAGGGAGAGCCTTTACAGTCAGTCAGTTGCAACGTAGAACTTCGTACGTATGTACATAAGTTCATGTTGCCATACCACATTAGCACAGAGCCTTTACGATCAAACTTCAATAATTCAGCTCAAAGTGATAAGATCAATCTCACCAAGCAAATCAGAATATCTGTAATAAATCTCCAAGGACTAAAACCTGGGATTAACCCATCCCGAAAACGAATACTAAGTCAGTTTCTCCTGATGATGAGCAATTAACGCTAAATTATTATGCTAACTTCAGTCATCAATACAAGGCGGAAGTAAACGTTACATTATATCATTTAAATTGAGGTGCAATACATGTAAATATTTAAATTACCTTCATTAACGAAATAGCGAAAGATGTTGGCTTAACAACACCTTTCATATCGGCCAACGTTCTATTAAGGAATTGATGGGGCATGACAATAACAAGAACATCAGCATCTTTAGCCACTGATTTTACATCTGGATCAGCGATAACATTTTCCGGCAGCTTAACCTTGGGCAGATACTTTACATTTTCATGAGTCGTATTGATTATTTCGGTGAGTTTGCGGCCATTGATTAATTCCTCAAAAACCCACATGCGAACCTGAACATACATCAACAAAATGTACGGATATTACCTCTGACACATATTCGGGGAAATTTTTTATGTTGTTACCGACTATTTTTGCAATTGTTGATCCCCAATTACCTGACCCGATCACCGAGACACGTCGAAGAGACATGGTGCGCGATATCAGCCGTTTGAGTGATGGCCTTCAAACTTTGCAATATGAGAGTGGAAATCATTTGACCTTACAGTGGAAACAGTGTTAACATTTGGGTAATTAAAACCAAAATACCATGCTTCGAAGTCCGGTTTGTTTTGCCCTGAGTTACGAGATTAAGCAACTGTATGGCTCTTTTGCAGGACTGGAAAGCTTCTAGCCTAAAATTTCCACGATAAGTAGCTTTGTAGGTATTCAACTAATAAACTATGAAAGGGTCAGAGAAATATGTATTAAATGCGATAATGTTTGGAGTAATTGAAGCCCATTCTAGTTAGATGTACATTATTTCCTCCATTTTCTGAGATAAAACAAAACAGCTATCAATGGCAGCAGTGACTGCGGTCCTAGACTAAGATGGAGTGGACACAGAAATCAAATGTTAAACCTTCTGATGAAAGATTCCTTAGAAAGTATCAATCATACCACTTTATACAAACGAAGCAAACAGTTTGCTGATTTTAGTCCTACAATTTCGTGTGAAGTTGTTAGCATTGTATACCTAATAGATGTACGTTGATAACAAAATCGATTTATTATGAATTAAGGTGGGAGGGGTTGTGACCAATTATGGACATCAAAATTACATTATTCTAGTTTCTTTCTCTTCCACAGCCTCTGAGTTTGTAGCTTCTAAGCGAGATGAGTGGGGTTTATCCTTCAGTTCGAATACGTTTATAGTTATTCTTCTATCAATACGTTTCAAGACAGCCTTATCAATCCCAAGATATTTAGTATATAAAATATTACCATCGTCAATCACAAACATTCTAAACTTATTGTTTGGGCGTTCTAAAGGATGGTCAGAAGCAGTTTCTATCCAGGATATTACTGCTGAATCACTGCCTCATGGGTAACGAACTTCGGTTGCCCTTCAATTATTACAACTGACCGTGGAAGGCAATTTGAATCTGGACCTTTTCCTACATTTCCAGGAACCGCGCGATTTTGCACGACCGTCTACTACGCGCAAGCTAACGATTATAGTAAACCTTTTTTAGTGCACTTACATTATCTCACTAGTGGTACTTGGAAACATCGGCCACTCGGAGCTGCATACGAGGGACCCTACAGAGTTATTGATCGCGAAATTTGTACCGTACGGCTGGGGGTAGAACGTTTTGTAAGCTTACGGCTCCGCAGGATATAGTAGGGTATAACTAATCAATGATATTGATGTTGCGGTTCAAAGTCAATCACATCCATTACTCATGTTTGTAGCAATGTACTGGTTTCGCTTCTTAACATTGCCATTGTCTACACCCAGAAGGCAAGTATTTGATCCGAATTAACTGAGTTTAGGTCCACATGCACAAACACATCTGAAGAAAAGGATTTCAGAGTATGGTAAAACTCATTCTTTTTACATGTTGATATAGCTTAGTTACTGTGCTAAAAAAACATGAAGAATTAATAAAAGAGGTCGTATTATCTTATGCACTTCAAACAGGCAGGCTTCAAAATTATTTCAACTGGTAAATCATCGCCAAATCATAATATCAACGAATGTTTGTGACATATTTTTCATAACAAAATCCGCCCTAACCCAGAGTAATGCATCACTTGTCGCTATACTCGTTCATTTTTCGTTACTTGAAGGATGGAAGTTATTGTGTAAAGCGGGGCTGAACGAAAATCAAGTTATAAAATGTCTTGGCCTAACTGCTTCTTGAAGGGCCTACGAGTTGTCTAAGTGAAGCACCAATCGCTCTGTGACAGCCTGAACTTCAAGAGTTCAACAACCATCATCAATGGCCTGTTCCATTAGATCTCTGTCTCTAATTTTTATCCATCATGGTTTGAAGGCCACTACGTAACATATCTCTCGAAATGGCCTTGGTTTTACTTTCAGGTCATTGGTGATCAATGATTGCGAAAACGGTTGGCAAGAAGATTTGGAATTTCCTCGCTGGTGTATCGGATGTACTACTCAGGCTGATATTTAACCGACTGTAGATTTTGTAGAACCCTCAAGGACAAATTTTGAGAGTGTGACTATAAATATTATTGAAGCAGTGGTGGGCTTAGGTGCTAATAAAATGTGTGCGGGAGCACTTTTCTCAAATAAAGGAATAACTTAATGGGTCACGAGATTTTTTGCATAGTTTGATTTGTTGAATTTCATGAGAATAATTTAGTTGTGATCGGATACGTAATTTCCATGGTTTTGATGACTTAAAAGTCACTAGTTTACCAACTTTCTGGAAAACAGTCTCACTGGCGTTGAATAATTTATTTTCTTGAGCTATTTCAATAAATATATAGTCCTGGTATGACCGAGTATGTATGTATTTCAGCCAAGTATTTTATTTATACTGTGGTGTGTGCTACTTATACGAACGATATAAGTAGTATAAGAAGGAACGTGAAAGAAGTCTCACGGTCAGAGGAGGAAAACGAAAAGCAAATGGAGCAAAAGCAAGAAGTAAATGGAGTACCATCAGGAAGGAAAGGAAGCAACAACAGGAATGGAAGAAGGATGGAGCGTTGGAAGTCACGACTCAAAGATGGTGTGCAAATAGAGAGTTCAATGTTTTGTTTTCGTTTTTTATTGACTCAGAGTGTTGATTTGCATAATACAATCATCCGCGCCTGCCTCAGTCTTCTCAATACCATAGAAAATACGGAAACTGCAATAAAGGGGTAAATATCATTCACTGTTCTGATTACTTAGAATGTGGTGAATAGTAAGTATGTTCACTGTACAATCCGATGTTTTATGTTGCATACAAATGCAGTACAAGTTCATACTGCGTGCTATGAATTAAAATTCTTTCCTGCGTGTTGTCGACGTTCTGTTTAATGTAGGACTGTTCGTCTTGTGTTGGATTGTTTTGAATTCACACAGACGTAGAAGATAATGAGAAGCATAAAATATGAAATGACATAAATAGCAACTGTAAAAAAGCTAGTGTAACTGAAATTCTGCCAGAATCAACACACGAAATCGGTGGACTGACTGTTAACGAATTATATTATAAATTCTGAAAAATATTGATATGCATCACTGTAATAGCCAAGTTAAAATCCTACATTCAAATATTCCTTTAATATTAGAAATCGTTTACAATGTGCTTGTACATGATATAATAAGACCAAAAGAAAGTAATTTTTTTGTAGAATGAAACTAGTTTATATTTCTTGTTACGGATTATTTGTTATATCAGTCTGTTTATAAGAAGCGCTTTTAAAACACATGAAATAATCACGATCTAATTTATTAGACATTCCTTACCCTACCAAAGGGTGGCGACAATTTTCATAGCTTGCAGTGTGCCTATAATTGCGTGTTCTTGTGCTCGGTTTATAAATCAGAAGATGAACTCGTATTGATGAATATGTTTATTCGAGGCACACCACATTGCGAAGCGGAGAAGCGAATTGGAGAAGGCTAAGAGCCAACTCTTTGGATTACAATGCGAGCGAATGAGTGAAGCGAATAGGAGAAGGCTGTTGAGCCAACTCAAAGAGATAGAACATGACTAAGAATATATAGTCAGATAAGAATAAGACAGACATATGACAAGCGAAATAGGTATGCACACACATGAATAAAAGCGACGAATGATTGACAAGGTCAAAAGCAAGCGATACAAATCATGTGAGTTCATGAGGATATTAAGAGATTAACATTAAAGCGAAAAGTATGAATATGCGCGCAAGTGTAAACAATGTTCAATCATACCAGCGCATACAAACCACACAATAATAAAAGCCAATGGTACATATAAGTTATTGTTTTACAAATGGCTTGGTTAAATAAATTAATCGAAAGGGCTTAACCAAGTTAGATGTGAGAGAACTGAAATATATGTAATCGAAAGGGCTTAACCAAGTTAGATGTGAGAGAACTGAAATATATGTGGAGGCACTACAATAGCCCCCTTCCAGCAAACAAGGTTACGAAAATGTCTTTGTTTGCGAGAAAAGAAATCAAAATCGTCGGAAAACATCAAAAGTTATGAAAATTAAAGTTACCGTGTCCGGGTACGTTCGTAAGTTCGCATAGTAACAGAATATCAAAAAAAATATGGTAAGCGGTTATAAGCAAAATAAAATTGATTTCGAATAGAATACATTAGGAGCAGTTGTACGATACGAAAATGTAATACAAATGCTGCAAAATATTGAAAATCGTTTAGGCATGACAGTTAAGACGGAATTCGATATTCGCATAGACATTACGGTAAGGCTCATCGATAAATCGAGTGGCTGCAGACAGGTGAAGAAATTGCGGTCAAGATTATCGTGTAGAAAATTTGGAGAATAAAGCTGCGTACCAATGCGATGCATAAACATTAGATGCATATCGAGAACATAAGTTTCTACGATTGAGTATATGACTCCAAACTTATGTCTATGATAGCGTTGCAAACCGTTGCCAGCGTTGGGGTAGTCGAAAACATGCGAATATCAGCGTGCAGGAGGTCCGCTCGACTGCTTGAACTGCTGTTTCGTGTGCATGTGCGTAAGATCATACCACCAATTTACTCAGCAGGCTGCAAGATTTCCGAGGTACGAGCAGCTGATGAGTACATCGAAGAAATCTCCAATGCGATAATCATATAGCCACGGAAATGATAATGAATAATAATTGTCATTGAGCCGTTGTTGAAGTAGAAAAGTCGTTCGTGTTATTAAAAGCAGTAAAATAATTCTGCGAGTTGCGATTCGATACAATATTCGTAATGCGATTCGATTAGCGATTAAGATAATTCCATTATTGTCATAATATCATGATTAATCATAATAATGGTTCTTTCACATTAATACGATAATGGTAACGATATTTCGAGAAATAGATTAATGCGACGAGTTGGGACATAATCAAAATGACGATAGGACAATGCTTGATTCGTTCAGCTAATGCATTAAGTACGAGAGCTGCTTTGTCGCTGAATGGCGTCGGGATTTCCAGTTAGTGGTTCTATTCGATTTGTCCTCGAAATTACCAACTGGTTAGTTATATTCGATTTGTCATCGGAATCGTCGAATTATGTAGTGAGAGTTTACTGATCTTCTGTGAAGACGTATGGACGAATGAATCGAGCGAAGCAAACAGGGAGTGATATGAATAAACGACGGGTTCACCATTTTGTACGGTGGCCGATTTCGCTGACGTCGGGATAACCATTTTGTAGTGCACTGGCGAGCGAATGCACGGAAGAATGATTGCATTCGATTCTACGTCGAAATTACCAACTAATTGGAAGCGTTCGATTTTTCGTCAGCATCAGGAAACATCTTGAGAACGTCGGGCAGCTTTGTGATGAGTACGTTAGATTCAATGGCGGGCTCAACATTATGTATGGTGGCCAATTTTGTAGACGTTGGGCTCACCATTAAGTATGGTGGCCAATTTTGTTGACGTTGGGCTCACCATTTATGTAGTGTGCCTATTTACTGCGTGTTCTTAAGCTCGGTTTATAAATCAGAAGATGAACTCGTATTGATGAATATGTTTATTCGAGGCACACCACATTGCGAAGCGGAGAAGCGAATTGGAGAAGGCTAAGAGCCAACTCTTTGGATTACAATGCGAGCGAATGAGTGAAGCGAATAGGAGAAGGCTGTTGAGCCAACTCAAAGAGATAGAACATGACTAAGAATATATAGTCAGATAAGAATAAGACAGACATATGACAAGCGAAATAGGTATGCACACACATGAATAAAAGCGACGAATGATTGACAAGGTCAAAAGCAAGCGATACAAATCATGTGAGTTCATGAGGATATTAAGAGATTAACATTAAAGCGAAAAGTATGAATATGCGCGCAAGTGTAAACAATGTTCAATCATACCAGCGCATACAAACCACACAATAATAAAAGCCAATGGTACATATAAGTTATTGTTTTACAAATGGCTTGGTTAAATAAATTAATCGAAAGGGCTTAACCAAGTTAGATGTGAGAGAACTGAAATATATGTAATCGAAAGGGCTTAACCAAGTTAGATGTGAGAGAACTGAAATATATGTGGAGGCACTACAATAGCCCCCTTCCAGCAAACAAGGTTACGAAAATGTCTTTGTTTGCGAGAAAAGAAATCAAAATCGTCGGAAAACATCAAAAGTTATGAAAATTAAAGTTACCGTGTCCGGGTACGTTCGTAAGTTCGCATAGTAACAGAATATCAAAAAAAATATGGTAAGCGGTTATAAGCAAAATAAAATTGATTTCGAATAGAATACATTAGGAGCAGTTGTACGATACGAAAATGTAATACAAATGCTGCAAAATATTTAATATCGTTTAGGCATGACAGTTAAGACAGAATTCGATAATCGCATAGACATTACGGTAAGGCTCATCGATAAATCGAGTGGCTGCAGATTGGTGAAGAAATTGCGGTCAAGATTATCGTGTAGAAAATTTGGAGAATAAAGCTGCGTACCAATGCGATGCATAAACATTAGATGCATATCGAGAACATAAGTTTCTACGATTGAGTATATGACTCCAAACTTATGTCTATGATAGCGTTGCAAACCGTTGCCAGCATTGGGGTAGTCGAAAACATGCGAATATCAGCGTGCAGGAGGTCCGCTCGACTGCTTGAACTGCTGTTTCGTGTGCATGTGCGTAAGATCATACCACCAATTTACTCAGCAGGCTGCAAGATTTCCGAGGTACGAGCAGCTGATGAGTACATCGAAGAAATCTCCAATGCGATAATCATATAGCCACGGAAATGATAATGAATAATAATTGTCATTGAGCCGTTGTTGAAGTAGAAAAGTCGTTCGTGTTATTAAAAGCAGTAAAATAATTCTGCGAGTTGCGATTCGATACAATATTCGTAATGCGATTCGATTAGCGATTAAGATAATTCCATTATTGTCATAATATCATGATTAATCATAATAATGGTTCTTTCACATTAATACGATAATGGTAACGATATTTCGAGAAATAGATTAATGCGACGAGTTGGGACATAATCAAAATGACGATAGGACAATGCTTGATTCGTTCAGCTAATGCATTAAGTACGAGAGCTGCTTTGTCGCTGAATGGCGTCGGGATTTCCAGTTAGTGGTTCTATTCGATTTGTCCTCGAAATTACCAACTGGTTAGTTATATTCGATTTGTCATCGGAATCGTCGAATTATGTAGTGAGAGTTTACTGATCTTCTGTGAAGACGTATGGACGAATGAATCGAGCGAAGCAAACAGGGAGTGATATGAATAAACGACGGGTTCACCATTTTGTACGGTGGCCGATTTCGCTGACGTCGGGATAACCATTTTGTAGTGCACTGGCGAGCGAATGCACGGAAGAATGATTGCATTCGATTCTACGTCGAAATTACCAACTAATTGGAAGCGTTCGATTTTTCGTCAGCATCAGGAAACATCTTGAGAACGTCGGGCAGCTTTGTGATGAGTACGTTAGATTCAATGGCGGGCTCAACATTATGTATGGTGGCCAATTTTGTAGACGTTGGGCTCACCATTAAGTATGGTGGCCAATTTTGTTGACGTTGGGCTCACCATTTATGTAGTGTGCCTATTTACTGCGTGTTCTTAAGCTCGGTTTATAAATCAGAAGATGAACTCGTATTGATGAATATGTTTATTCGAGGCACACCACATTGCGAAGCGGAGAAGCGAATTGGAGAAGGCTAAGAGCCAACTCTTTGGATTACAATGCGAGCGAATGAGTGAAGCGAATAGGAGAAGGCTGTTGAGCCAACTCAAAGAGATAGAACATGACTAAGAATATATAGTCAGATAAGAATAAGACAGACATATGACAAGCGAAATAGGTATGCACACACATGAATAAAAGCGACGAATGATTGACAAGGTCAAAAGCAAGCGATACAAATCATGTGAGTTCATGAGGATATTAAGAGATTAACATTAAAGCGAAAAGTATGAATATGCGCGCAAGTGTAAACAATGTTCAATCATACCAGCGCATACAAACCACACAATAATAAAAGCCAATGGTACATATAAGTTATTGTTTTACAAATGGCTTGGTTAAATAAATTAATCGAAAGGGCTTAACCAAGTTAGATGTGAGAGAACTGAAATATATGTAATCGAAAGGGCTTAACCAAGTTAGATGTGAGAGAACTGAAATATATGTGGAGGCACTACAATAGCCCCCTTCCAGCAAACAAGGTTACGAAAATGTCTTTGTTTGCGAGAAAAGAAATCAAAATCGTCGGAAAACATCAAAAGTTATGAAAATTAAAGTTACCGTGTCCGGGTACGTTCGTAAGTTCGCATAGTAACAGAATATCAAAAAAAATATGGTAAGCGGTTATAAGCAAAATAAAATTGATTTCGAATAGAATACATTAGGAGCAGTTGTACGATACGAAAATGTAATACAAATGCTGCAAAATATTTAATATCGTTTAGGCATGACAGTTAAGACAGAATTCGATAATCGCATAGACATTACGGTAAGGCTCATCGATAAATCGAGTGGCTGCAGATTGGTGAAGAAATTGCGGTCAAGATTATCGTGTAGAAAATTTGGAGAATAAAGCTGCGTACCAATGCGATGCATAAACATTAGATGCATATCGAGAACATAAGTTTCTACGATTGAGTATATGACTCCAAACTTATGTCTATGATAGCGTTGCAAACCGTTGCCAGCATTGGGGTAGTCGAAAACATGCGAATATCAGCGTGCAGGAGGTCCGCTCGACTGCTTGAACTGCTGTTTCGTGTGCATGTGCGTAAGATCATACCACCAATTTACTCAGCAGGCTGCAAGATTTCCGAGGTACGAGCAGCTGATGAGTACATCGAAGAAATCTCCAATGCGATAATCATATAGCCACGGAAATGATAATGAATAATAATTGTCATTGAGCCGTTGTTGAAGTAGAAAAGTCGTTCGTGTTATTAAAAGCAGTAAAATAATTCTGCGAGTTGCGATTCGATACAATATTCGTAATGCGATTCGATTAGCGATTAAGATAATTCCATTATTGTCATAATATCATGATTAATCATAATAATGGTTCTTTCACATTAATACGATAATGGTAACGATATTTCGAGAAATAGATTAATGCGACGAGTTGGGACATAATCAAAATGACGATAGGACAATGCTTGATTCGTTCAGCTAATGCATTAAGTACGAGAGCTGCTTTGTCGCTGAATGGCGTCGGGATTTCCAGTTAGTGGTTCTATTCGATTTGTCCTCGAAATTACCAACTGGTTAGTTATATTCGATTTGTCATCGGAATCGTCGAATTATGTAGTGAGAGTTTACTGATCTTCTGTGAAGACGTATGGACGAATGAATCGAGCGAAGCAAACAGGGAGTGATATGAATAAACGACGGGTTCACCATTTTGTACGGTGGCCGATTTCGCTGACGTCGGGATAACCATTTTGTAGTGCACTGGCGAGCGAATGCACGGAAGAATGATTGCATTCGATTCTACGTCGAAATTACCAACTAATTGGAAGCGTTCGATTTTTCGTCAGCATCAGGAAACATCTTGAGAACGTCGGGCAGCTTTGTGATGAGTACGTTAGATTCAATGGCGGGCTCAACATTATGTATGGTGGCCAATTTTGTAGACGTTGGGCTCACCATTAAGTATGGTGGCCAATTTTGTTGACGTTGGGCTCACCATTTATGTAGTGTGCCTATTTACTGCGTGTTCTTAAGCTCGGTTTATAAATCAGAAGATGAACTCGTATTGATGAATATGTTTATTCGAGGCACACCACATTGCGAAGCGGAGAAGCGAATTGGAGAAGGCTAAGAGCCAACTCTTTGGATTACAATGCGAGCGAATGAGTGAAGCGAATAGGAGAAGGCTGTTGAGCCAACTCAAAGAGATAGAACATGACTAAGAATATATAGTCAGATAAGAATAAGACAGACATATGACAAGCGAAATAGGTATGCACACACATGAATAAAAGCGACGAATGATTGACAAGGTCAAAAGCAAGCGATACAAATCATGTGAGTTCATGAGGATATTAAGAGATTAACATTAAAGCGAAAAGTATGAATATGCGCGCAAGTGTAAACAATGTTCAATCATACCAGCGCATACAAACCACACAATAATAAAAGCCAATGGTACATATAAGTTATTGTTTTACAAATGGCTTGGTTAAATAAATTAATCGAAAGGGCTTAACCAAGTTAGATGTGAGAGAACTGAAATATATGTAATCGAAAGGGCTTAACCAAGTTAGATGTGAGAGAACTGAAATATATGTGGAGGCACTACAATAGCCCCCTTCCAGCAAACAAGGTTACGAAAATGTCTTTGTTTGCGAGAAAAGAAATCAAAATCGTCGGAAAACATCAAAAGTTATGAAAATTAAAGTTACCGTGTCCGGGTACGTTCGTAAGTTCGCATAGTAACAGAATATCAAAAAAAATATGGTAAGCGGTTATAAGCAAAATAAAATTGATTTCGAATAGAATACATTAGGAGCAGTTGTACGATACGAAAATGTAATACAAATGCTGCAAAATATTTAATATCGTTTAGGCATGACAGTTAAGACAGAATTCGATAATCGCATAGACATTACGGTAAGGCTCATCGATAAATCGAGTGGCTGCAGATTGGTGAAGAAATTGCGGTCAAGATTATCGTGTAGAAAATTTGGAGAATAAAGCTGCGTACCAATGCGATGCATAAACATTAGATGCATATCGAGAACATAAGTTTCTACGATTGAGTATATGACTCCAAACTTATGTCTATGATAGCGTTGCAAACCGTTGCCAGCATTGGGGTAGTCGAAAACATGCGAATATCAGCGTGCAGGAGGTCCGCTCGACTGCTTGAACTGCTGTTTCGTGTGCATGTGCGTAAGATCATACCACCAATTTACTCAGCAGGCTGCAAGATTTCCGAGGTACGAGCAGCTGATGAGTACATCGAAGAAATCTCCTATGCGATAATCATATAGCCACGGAAATGATAATGAATAATAATTGTCATTGAGCCGTTGTTGAAGTAGAAAAGTCGTTCGTGTTATTAAAAGCAGTAAAATAATTCTGCGAGTTGCGATTCGATACAATATTCGTAATGCGATTCGATTAGCGATTAAGATAATTCCATTATTGTCATAATATCATGATTAATCATAATAATGGTTCTTTCACATTAATACGATAATGATAGCGATATTTCGAGAAATAGATTAATGCGACGAGTTGGTACATAATCAAAATGACGATAAGATAATGCTTGATTCGTTCAGCTAATGCATTAAGTACGAGAGCTGCTTTGTCGCTGAATGGCGTCGGGATTTCCAGTTAGTGGTTCTGTTCGATTTGTCCTCGAAATTACCAACTGGTAGTGAGAGTTTACTGATCTTCTGTGAAGACGTATGGACGAATGAATCGAGCGAAGCAAATAGGGAGTGATATGAATGAACGACGGGTTCAACATTTTGTACGGTGGCCGATTTCGCTGACGTCGGGATAACCATTTTGTAGTGCACTGGCGAGCGAATGCACGGAAGAATGATTGCATTCGATTCTACGTCGAAATTACCAATCAGATGGAAGCGTTCGATTTTTCAACAGCATCAGGAAACATCTGAGAACGTCGGGCAGCTTTGTGATGAGTACGTTAGATTCAATGGCGGGCTCAACATTATGTATGGTGGCCAATTTTGTAGACGTTGGGCTCACCATTAAGTATGGTGGCCAATTTTGTTGACGTTGGGCTCACCATTTATGTAGTGTGCCTATTTACTGCGTGTTCTTAAGCTCGGTTTTTAAATAAGGGCTTAACCAAGTTAGATGTGAGAGAACTGAAATATATGTGAATGCAGTACAAGCTAACGTCTGCGTAGAACAAAAAAGAAATTTTAAAAGATATGATCAGCTGAAATTTTATCATATCCAATAGAATTTGTTTCGCGAAAATTCTACCAATCTGTAGTGGATTTAACTATGGTTTTATGCTCATGCTCTTCCAGGTGTATTCTTACATATGCGAAAATTTGTGTGTTACGTCCAAGTTTTGCTCCTTCCGTTTATTGAAGTAGATTATATCGATCTATTCGCAATTCACGAACCCAAATTAACAAAAGAAGAAAAACTCCAAATTTAGGTACCAATGTCTATTCGTAATTCACAAATAGTCGACCAATGTCGTTCTAACAACAATAATTATGATAACTACAAATACCTTTAATTTTATAGTTTCTTGGAGCAAAAACTACAAATAACCAAACCAAGACAAACGGAAATCAAAATGGACGAAAATAATAGATCAATCAAGTTTATAATTTAAGTGAAACAAATATACCCAAAAAAACACAATGAAATTAATGATATTTATATAAAGGTTTTGATCAACCAAATGTCTTCATTTCTTCCGTAACAGTGTGCGAGCATTTACGATCAGGAATTATTGAATGAGTTGCATATAACTAACAAAGGTGAACTTTATACAAATTATTAGTGAGACCTACTTTACTGATTCTATGCTGTAGATGAGATGAATTTCTTAGGTATGGCTACATTCTGAAAGATTATTGTAAACAGCTTATAGTTATCAGTACTTTGTAATGAAACACTTCTACGAAGAAACATTTTTTATTGTACTCGCTTTGTTTAACTTTACTAAAAGCAGTTACTTCCGCGCAACGTTCTTTTTCCCTTTGCTGCTATCCTTCATAACTTGCTGCTCGATGTAACACCTACTTTCTCCTTCAAATATATTCTTAACCCTGGATTTATTTCTAAAATTGGTGACGGGATAATATTGAGTATTTGGTGGTGATTACAGTCTGACTGACTGACTGACTGGTGATCACAGTCAACCTCGACTTGGTCACCACTTAAACTTCAATGTGCTTGACTATTACCACTAGGATAATATTAAGAATAGTAAGATTTAACATAAACGGTTATAAATTAGAAAGTACAGTTTTTTGATATGAAGGTCGGAAGTTTAGTTTATCTTACCGAATCGAATTTATTTACTAAAATTTCGAATGTTATATGAGACTGAAAATAATAATAATAATAATTTATTCTCAAATAACAAACATGTTACAAGAGACATGCCAATTTACAGGCAAGATCAAAATGTTAAGATTAGCAACATATTTTTTTCTGAAAACGGTATAATGTTACTGAAACATTTCATAAGATTCATTGTTTTCTTAAAGTTGGAATGTACAAAGCGATCAATTGGCGCAAGTTACGAAGGTTGCGTTACGACAATCATCTTATGGGCTGAGAAATGATTCATGGTACAGACAGGTTTTCATATAACAAGAATTGATGCGGTAAATGTACAAAAGTCTGGTTGATATTCGTCAGCTAATGATTTCACATGTTCTTGGCTAGGGTAACCAAGTCTACTGCAAATATCCAGACAAATATATGTGGATTGGAATAAGGTTCTGAAAAAAGAGGAATAAAGAAAACGGGACGAGGAGCAGAACAGAAAATATTCATGTTCAAAGCCGAACAACGGCTTCGCACATACGTTTACGGATAAAACAAAGGTATGTTTACCCAAACATTTTTAATATGAGAACACTTTACATCTGCGCTTATGTAGGTTAATGAAGACAATTCAGTAGTGAGATAACTAATGAGAAGTTAGTTGAAAGAATAGAGGAAATTCAGAAGAACCAAGTTGTTAGTAATAAAGTTGAGTTACAAAATATAATAAAGAGGATCAGTGATATAATTTTTTGTTTTATTTATTCGTTTTATTTTTAAATCTGAGGCTCAAGAAGTTATGAATGAGCTTGTAGTGGAACGCATCTACGAAGAAAATGCGATTTTTGAAATGTAAACATTATTGTACTCGCTTTGTTTAACTTAACCAAAAACACTTCTACTACTTCTTGCGCGCAACGTTTCTCTTCGCGTTGCCGCCATGTTTCTGCTCCCTATGTAACGCCAACGTTCTCCTTCAATAAACCACTGAACTATGGATTTATTTTGTTCTCCTTTTTATCACGCAACCATATGGAACATTTAGTGGTGGGCATAGTCAAGCTGGTTTCCGGACTCGCTCACTAAAATTGGTGAGACTGACGTTTCTTCAAATGAAGTCAATTACGGTGAGTCTATTATTCATCTACCACTATTTTTATAATGTTGCATTACTATAAATAATGTCTTTAATATATTTTATACTTGCAACAACTTTTCCAAATGGTAGATAGCTATAATAATAGACTCCGACGTGCAGGTCATTGCATTTTCACCTGTCTCCTCACCGTCACTTCAGATTGTTAGCTTATTTTACGTGCTCAGTTTTTGCACTAACGCTAGGTACTTGATGGCCACAAGTGCCCAAGTTTCTTTCGTATCGTTTGGTAGCAGTAAGTCATCAGCTACGATGCTTCGACCACGCACTGCGAATGGCTCTGTCATTCCTACCTACGGTACACGACAGCTAACTATCAACCTGAGTATCAGACGATAGTATCTATGGACGTTCATCCCTTCTGATGTTCCCATAGCCATACTCGGTATCGATCCACTACAGCACTATGAATTGCTATTCGATTCACGTAGGCTGCGTTAATCGATACTTCGTCGAATATCAAATCCATGGTTTTTAACACGCAAACAGATATGTACCGAATCATTAATATGTATATTTTTTGCATTACGATTTATCTGATGTTATATTCGGTAAAATTCCCCAAAGTAACGGAACCGAGGAGATGTAACTGGTGATTATTTATGTGGTAAGCCACATCGTCACCTGCAGACCCCCAGTCACGGCAAAACCTCGCCGACTGGCACTGGACAACTTAGTTTTCGCTAAGCGTGAGTTTGACAGTTTACTTGCTATATGTATTACTTCGTCTTTCTCACAGTCCTTAAGCCTCCTCTCCACTCGGTTCGCAAAAAGATGGCATTTGTTGGAGACGACATGGCGATTACGGAGCAGCAACGGCAGAATCCAATGTTCCGCCTTCGAACTCATATACGGCACGACATTGCATCTGCCTGGGGAATTTCTTCACACCACGGAGCAGCGATTTTATGTATATCAGATTACGTCCAACGACTATCTGCGTTGATGCGAATACTGCCTCCGGTGTGAACTCGACTATAACATCGACAGGTCGCTCTCCCTTGAGATTTATTTACCTGTCCGCAAGTTTTCCTACTAGTAGATTCGGTACTCAACAACCTTACGAAGGATCTTTTCACGTGATCTCTCGTCACGAAAAGACCTTCAAGGTTGATGGACACAGTCAGCATTGATCGTCTCATACCAGCGCACGTCAATGACAGTGCCCTACCTGGTAAATCGAGATTTAATGCTGGACTCATCAAACTCACTAGCGGGATCCTTATTTTTCCTTCTGATCCCACGCTAGCGAAATCAGAAACCTCATTCTCACGTCCCAGTCAGCAGCACGCGCCATATGCACTATCTACGGACGAGACTCCGGTCTCACGTCCAGATCAGCAGACCACGCCGCACTTGACCGCGGATGAGAATGCAGGCTCACAAGGTACGCACGAGGCTACTGTCTCGCGTTCCGGTCGCCGCGTACGCCTACCTGTACGCTTTCTCGAATAACTACCAATCAACCACGGGTTCGGCATAGGATTTTACACTCGTACTACATGCATGCTACACTTTTCTCCCTTTTCTTTTTTTATCCCGAGCCTATACCTTCGACCATTGCCCTGTTGGTACCGTCGACTTCAGTCAACCTTGACGAAAGCTGGCCTGATCACCCACGCTCTTGTCAATGCACTCAGTCGATTTTCTGGCTACGAATATATCTGGTATACGAATGGTTTCGCACTGGTCGTTTCTGGCTCCGCTCAATCTGGTTCCGTCCTACGTTTGCAGATTTATCTGGTCCGAACGCCTACGAAAGCAATCGTCAGACTCTGGATACGAGCCACGCTGGTGTGGCATGCCAACCCGATAGACAAACTTGGCACATCAACTCGAGCAGCAAACCTGGCACGTTACTACTGGTACAGTTCAACCTAGAAGACTATCGGTGACAACTCGAGCTTCATTGGTCGCTTCCTGTTCGTCAACCCTTCCGCGCTAAAACCAAATGTTGGCCGACCAGCCCCCCGTCAAACGTAGCCGCTATGTATCGAAAGTGTAAACCCTTTCTAGGCGGGGGCTGCTGTAGTGGAACGCATCTACGAAGAAAATGCGATTTTTGAAATGTAAACATTATTGTACTCGCTTTGTTTAACTTAACCAAAAACACTTCTACTACTTCTTGCGCGCAACGTTTCTCTTCGCGTTGCCGCCATGTTTCTGCTCCCTATGTAACGCCAACGTTCTCCTTCAATAAACCACTGAACTGTGGATTTATTTTGTTCTCCTTTTTATCACGCAACCATATGGAACATTTAGTGGTGGGCATAGTCAAGCTGGTTTCCGGACTCGCTCACTAAAAGCTCTTTTTTAGTATAGTTGTCCAGACCAGCTTGTAATAGGATTTCTCGGTAGGAAGTAAAAACCAGCGCAAGGTTGCAGACATGGGTTGTAGACGAGGTTAACTAGGAAAAGTAACATCAATATCACTGATTTGTTACATCCTGCTATATCGTAAGGAGCCGTAAGCAAACAAAATGTTCTGCCACCCAGACATGGGTAGATTGAGGTTATCACCCCACCGTCATGAATGCTGGTCAGATACACCACCCTTTCTCCTTTTGTGATGTTAGGCTCTCTTACGTTTAATGGTTAATTGTAAATAATGGTCTCTAGTCTACTCTCAATTTTTTTTTGTACACCTTATCGGTATTAACATTCTCTACTAGCTCCAACATTACAAGCAATCCAGACAACTTTGCCAGATAATATATCCACTTAGCATATCACACTGATTTTAAGTAAACGAATGGTATAATTTGTAAGATGAGTCAGTTAATGGGTAGTTTGGAAATAGGAAGGACAGGGAGCTGGAACGAGGAGAAAGTGAAAAAAAAGAGTTGAAATAATGTTAAAAATTAATGAGTAAAGCGATAAGTTGGTAAGCAGGCAAGGTGTTTGGATGTTAATGAATTGGGGAAATAAAAATAAGTTAAACTGTTAATACGTAAATAAGAAGATACTCACAATTATACATGGTGTTTGAGTTCCTTGTAATTGACAGTAGTTGATCAGCATCTACAGGCTTGTCAATTTGTCTGTCTACTAGAAATAAAAACTAAAACTGCTATGAAGATATGAAAATAATGATTGGAATTTAAAAGCAGAGAAAAGTCACGGTTAACACCTCAAAGGCGTAACCTATTGCTGTTAGTAGGAGCAGGGGGATTTGTCTACCATTTCATGATGCATGTATGGGTGGTAATGAGAACACAATATGGTCATAGTCTATAATTAGTTTCTGAGGTTTATCTAAATATTTGGTGGACCATAAAAGAGTGCCTGGGGACTTTGTGTGAGTTCTGGGAATAGTCGATAAATCTCTTTAGAATCTAGCAACAACATGACTAGTTTCTTGAACTTAGTGATTGTGTCACAGATACGAATAGCGATTGGTAACCTGTTCCACAGTAGACTGTATCGTATTACAAAGAAATTAGAAGGCAATGATTTTTTGTGTTTTGCCGTTAATAGTGTATATGCGTTGTTTCTAAGTCTGCAAGCAGTGTCTTGGTTCATAGTTGGGCGGTATTTTACGAACAAAACAATGTGAATTCGTTGGATCATATGAGGTGATGAGCGTTCGCTGAAAACTCAATTCAGTGATCAATATACATTCACATTACAACAGATGTTAATTGAATTATGTCAACCATCTGCAATCTTAGATTTATGGAAAGAATTAAGAAACATATTCACTGGGGGCACCGATTTCTTTTACATGAGCTTTCTAAGTTTATCTAACAAAGGAATGTAAACTAAGTGATGTAGCCGAAGTCGGCCTCAGGAATAAATGAAAAATGGGCAACCGTTCAAATGATGGGTCCAAAGAAAGTGATACCTGGAGTATACTTGTTTGAAAAAGGAGAGTGACCTAGGCGTATACTCTTGTTTGATAGCATGCCAAATTCAGACTAAAGAGTTCGTGACAAATCTGTATGGTAGCGTGAAAGATCGCTTATTAAAGTAAGCTGTCTTGCTGAAGTCCTTTAGAAACCCGGCTTGGTAATCTATTTCTAGAAAGATGAATTCGTTTTATTCGCTGATGGCTAATTTAGACATTTCTAGACCGTCCGTAGTAACTCTAAAGATTGAAGGGAGGGTGGATGTTCGGCAGAGCTGCTCTAATTTGTTTTCGGCCGGGTGAAACCTTATCTCGAAGGAAAAAATTTCGATGCTAGGACTTCTTTTGGTCTATATATTGCACTTGTCATATAAAGTTAGTTTATCGTCGGCGTTATGGTGGAAGGAAAAGAAAACTGCCTTAATCTGTTGATGGGTCTAAGATAGAAGTACTTGTTTAAAGAGATCTTCACCGAATGATTTTTGGTCAGTAACCATCAGAACTTTCGAGCCTTGCATCCTTTCAACAGTGCGGAAAGGTTAATCTGACCTTCGTTAATTCATTAGGTCTTTGCGTCCAGGCATAACTTCTTCTAAAGTTTCATGATGTTTCTCAGCAACCCCAGTAAATATACTAGGTGTAATGTCGTGAGCTCATTCCACAATGCCTTCAATGCAGCAAAGAACCGAGTAAATGGGGCTGTCATGCTGTGATTGCGGAATCCAACTCTTGGATAACAGGAGCAGACACATGTGTTATTAAATGTAAGTGGCATAAGTTGTTGATTGAGAGACGAAGAAATATACAACGATATACAAAAGGATTGTAAAAATAATGAGAATTAAATACATAAATACGCAGTAAAATCCAAGAAAGTGAGTACTAACATCGCAAGGGAGCTTAAATTCAACTTTACAATAAGGGACAAACCAACAGCATATCAGTCGCTGTACCAGACTAAATGGAGGCTCACAACTGAAGATATTACTTACTTAATTTCTTACCTACTTATTTACTCACTTACTTACTTACCCACTTACTTATTTACTGACTTACTGCTACCTGTTACCTCTAATAGAACATAGGCCGCTTACCAGTATTCTCCAACCTACTCTATCGTCGGCTTCCCTTCCTAGTTCTGTCCTATTTTTTCCAGTATTCTCATGTCTGTCTGCATTTCTCGGCGTAATGTGTTTCTTGGCCCTCCTTCTTTCCCGTTACTTTGAGGTTACAAGTCAGGTCTTGTCTTGTGACGCAGTTGGGTGTTTTCTTCAATGTGTGTCCTATCCAATTCTGGCGCTCCTTTCTGACTTGTTCCTGAGCTTATGTACTCATGTACGAAGTTTCACTTTACGATTGGATGACTGATGCTGCCCAGTTATGTAGAGGATTTAACATCCTCCAATGCATCCCCATAAAAGTGATGTGGTTTGTGCATGTTGTTTTGTATCAGTTGCCTTTGTGTATGTGTCGATCTGCTGCTGCTACCCTGGTCGTCTTCTCTTGCATTTGCTGTATGTCGTCTCCTCTCTTTGTTATTAAATCTTTCATGATCCTTCTGAACTTCTCATTAATGCAAATGTGGTCGATTTGGTCCTCCGCAATATGATCTGGTGAAACCAAGGTTACATTGTATATACGTTTGTGTGGGAATATGGTGCCGCCGAAGACCGATTTGTTGAAGTCACATAGGTTTGGAAATCTCTCACCATTTTCGTTACTTTCTCCCAGTCTATGTCATTCCATGATGTCTTTATATCCAATTTTGTCCATTCCAACCTTGGGATTTAGGTCTCCTATCAGAATCATCAAATTCTTTGATGAGCACCTGTCGACGACTGACTGCAGCCTTTCGTAGAATTGATCTTTATAGTCGTCATTGCAGTCATCGGTAGGTGCATAGCATTGGATGACGTTCATTGTAATGTCCTCTTTCTTTGTTTTGCAGGAAGCTTTGATAGTCCTGGGCTCATGGGAGTCCCAGTGTTAGTGTCAGTGTCTTTTGTGCTTGTTTGGATAGCACCGGTGCAACTCACTGTGTATGTGAGGCGTTTTCTTCTTTATGGACGGAGTACAACAGCAGCTTTTCTGAACCTTGTCCCAGTTGCCCGATTTGCGTTCAACGCATTTCACTGATACTGAGAACCTCGAGGTTGTATCTTTCCATTTCTGCAGCGACTTGGATGACTGTCTAGGTCTCCCACAATGTTCGGGCATTCCATGTACCTGAGAGAATGGTTGCTCTGGTTGTGAGAAGGAGCATCGGCTTCGTGACTCCGGAAGGAACTTTGATTTCATCATGAGGCGTCATAAATCTTCTGAGTAAAGACCTGCTAACTCCCAGGGATGAATTAGAATGGTTTGAATTACGTTTTCTGGTTAGCGTTTTATAGCGAGTGAGTTTTTTATGGGATGGGGTCACTAAGCCCATGACAGATGGTAGACACTAGCAAAACAACTAACTTCCCAGACAGATAATTAATCTAAAGATTTAGACAAGTCAGAGAATTCCTCATCCCTATTATTGAAACTGAGGATTGGACGCGCAACATTTTGCAATTTGCGGTACGTCAACTTAATATTTTGATCGGCTACGTATGCATTCACTGCTATTTTTATGTGAAACAGAGGAATGCGTCAGAGACCTATATGTTGAACCGTATTTAGTGTAGTATGTATAATGAATAGAACAATGTTAATATAAATGTCCAGATCAGTGCATGAATTAATGCAACCGTTGATGAATGATCGTTTTTAATAAACTATAACTGTATGGTAAAATTTGTCTTGCTAAATCCTCAGCCTAACAGACACTTTACGGCGTATACATAGTGTGTTTATTTCGAAGAGATTGGCAGGCTAAACTCTTTCAAGGTGCAAATGGAATTTTCTTGTGATTGGATGAGGAGAAAGTATTATCAAAATGTTAATATTAGTCGAATTCATTTAAAAGTAAACATTTGGAAAAATCTTTAAGATCGCGCGTTACGGCGACTTATTTAGTATTTGTTGTAGTGTTTATCCCCATATTGGGTGGAATAAGTTAAGACAATATCCCCGTTTCAAGTAAATTAAGCCTTATCATTTGCTATATTTGGTTCAACCGTTAGTAGTAAAGATAAAAGTTCAGTAGGTCCGTGTTGATACTTCTAATTTTAGTACTGTGAGGATCCTATCTCAGAGTGCGTCAATAGGTGCTGTTGTTAAACATTGCGGTAGAGACTTCTGGTAGGTTACTACTCAATGTGATAAACAAAGTTCTAGGCATAAATGGTCTGGCCTGGGTTTTTAAACTTTCCTAGAATGTCCTCTCAGCTGATCAGTCCTAGCTAGAAGGACAAGATAAGGCAGGTTGATGAAAATAATCAGTTTCAGTCTCAGTTTCGAAAGGATATCAGGCTGAATGGTCTGTATTGATCCTGGCAATATTAATCACCCATTTAGTCCGGCTTCCTCTTGAATGCGTCGACAGGTAGAGTTTCAGTCACTTTACGGGGTAACAAATAGGTAGTGATCCAACAAGTTCAGTATAAGGCAAGCCAGTATTAAATCATCTCGTAACCTACGGTTAAGGCGTTTCACTCTGTCTTCATACGATAGGTCTGTTCACTTTTACGAGCCTAGTTCAAATACTTTTCGGTACAAAGCATTGGTAGGGCTTGCACTGTAAGTTAGATCCCGTTGGTTTTTGATACGAAAAGTTTTTCAAACAACAGTTAAGTGGATGTACCTCGGTTATCCAACCAGTGTAGAGTTTCCGAATAAATAGTTTACGTATCTGTTGCGAATCTATGACAGTCTAGATTACAGCATTTCTAAATGGAGCGATAAGTTAGTGAGTAAATAAGTATTTCAAAACCATGATTTTAATGTAGGTAAGGAGAATTAAGTCCAAGGAATATTGAAGGAATGGGTGTCGTAGAAAAACTGGCAGTATGTAGTAGCACTTCGCAGAGTTGTCATGTTAATATTAAAAGTAGTAGCTGTGGGAAAGCCAACATTTAACTGTTAAGCAGCAACGGGACGTTAAACCTATATTCACTTAGGTAAATAAGATCCTATCAATTACTCATTAGTGATCCTACAACTTCAAGACGTGAGATATAGCAAGTCAGATAGTGGTTATCACATCAATTATTAGAAATTCGACAGTTAGTACGCCTACTAATAACTTCCAAAGATCCAGGGCAGTGTAAAACAACTGCACCCATAATATTCGGCTTCAAAACTAGTGGATTCGAATCTATCAAAAGTGTAATAAAGGAAAAAGTGTGTGGTGATGGTAAGTGTTAGGGGATTCGTTTCTAACAAATTAAGTTCTACTTTCACAACTATGCCACCAAATTAACTCGAGTTCATTGTGGTGATGTTTGGTGAAAAGTTTACTGCCATAATTTAGTGAATTACGATTTACTTTGAGAGTCTAAATTTATGTTTTCTAAGCCGTAAAGCTGATGGATAGTCTTATAGAAAATCAGAACCATCCACTTAATTCGTCACCAACCTGCAAACTATTTATATAGAACAGAATAATGTTTCAGAGACACTACGCTGAAACGGACCGTTCCATGATAGAAGCACTTAATTCTGAATATGGTAAGTAGACAAATATTTGGTCCGGAACTGTCATAATATCTTCACCAATAACGAGGCATTAATTTATATGCGCTAAACTAATAGAGTTAATTTTTAAATGGCGAAGGAGCTCCGGCTAATCATCTAAGCAGAAATATGTTAGAGCTTTGATAAACAAAAAATTACATTTAAATAATATAGGTAACTGGAATAGATGAACTCATCTACGAAAATATCGGAATACTCATTAGTACCTCTGACTTCAATGATCATCGGTCTAGGCTTATGATTTAGTAGGTAAAACTACAATGTTACTGATAATTCTCAAGATTATGAGTTCAATGGTTCATCGTTAGCGCTAGGTTTTATGAATAAAGGACACGGGTTTGTGACTTTAGAAATATTCCTTTAAATTGAGTCTCTTTTTGAGTTCATCAACCAAGGGGTCTTGCAATAGTATTTGACTTCAAAGGTTCTGTCTAAAAGCATGTAAATCTCCTTAAGTCTTATTAAAAAGCATGGTTGTTTTAGAGCACTTAGCGGACTGTTAGCTATGTCCTTGACGTATCACTAGTCATAGATATTTACTCTTGTCTACTGACTGACTTACCCCATATTTTCATTTAACTTCGTTATATATACACACCTTCCTCATCTATTTGCTCAGAGATCTGACTCCTACTTGCACAGATGACGATTCAACTTAATGAAGATGGTAACAAAATTCAGCATTTAGGATCTCTTGATTAACAATGCAAGCATATGTGTTTCCTTGCCAATGTAATATGTTAATTAATCGCTGGTATGCATGTGTCTCCACTGATAATAGGTATCGAAACTACTGTGCATGTCGACCACTTCACCAATCTTTTAAATTTTTGACCTCATTGGACTGATAACCAACAAACTTTTGGCACAGATTCAGAAACTTCGCTCTATTTTTTACAACTTGTGTGTCAACCAAGAGTTGAGTATGTTGCACATCAATCCTCTCTTTTATTTTTTCGCTGTGAAACATAGTCAAATCTATACAGGCTGCACGCTCCTGACTAATCGTGTCTTCAAAGCATTAGTCGTGTACCGTAGAACAACCGTGTTCTGGAGTTGGTCTTAAGGTATCAGACTAGGTAACTAATTGGTTGATATGGTCGTGAATCTCCATCGATTGAGATGGTTGGGAGGTGTATGATGTGTCTCCAACCATCACCTACCTCGAGACCCTTAGGCTTCTTGGCGTTGCACCAGATTGAAAGGAAGCTAGGGGCCGTTAAGTTAGGACGTAACATTAGTAACAGTCAACTATCAGACTAAAAACTTACTGGTTGGAAATGTTTGATGTGGCTTGAATTCAGTCGTCGTAGTACAAACATATTGATTTCTTATCTTCTTACCAATGTTAAACTTTACACTTTACCACTGCATGTTACTCTGCTTAATTCCTTTTTTCAGAATGTATTCTTATGTTTTATTCTTTTCATAATCATGGACACTACTGTTACTTTGATTCAGATCCCATGTAATTTTTTAGTCCCTTTATTTTGTGTTAATGTAGTGTGGTATTGTAGGTTGACAAACATTTGTATCAAGTTTTGACTGACTGGAATCCCATTAACAAATGCATATTCTATTTTCAAGTCCACTCATATACCCACATGCAGAGAAAAAATAAAGTGATGCTATTGAGTCACCGAATAATTCTCGTGCTAGGCTGTGCATGGTCACTTCATCGATCACGTTTAAGTGAAGTTAAGAAGTAATATACATTTCCGATGAAGTGATGAAGTTCAAGCATTGAGGATTGTGATATTTTTGAACTACGGTTCCTATCTCAGGGTAAAAAGTAAAGGTGGTAAGTCGGTTTATGTAGTATTGAGGACATTAAACTCACAGTTGCCGAACGCTCTGGTAATATACTTCCTAACATAGATAAATATGCTGAAATAAGAACTAGATGTTTCATCAAAATGACTAGTTTGTGAATTTATTGAATACTAAGCGAGGTCGTTTTTTAAAGTGCAGTCTTTTCGGCAAGGATTTAGACGATCGTTGTTATTTATGGCTGGAATAATGGGGTTTATTTTTCATCCCCGTTTCAGTTTCAACAGCCTTATTTCATATTTTGCATTCTTCGATTCCACTGATTCTCTTAATTATCTCCTTATTTTTCATTATTCTTACTGCTTTAAATTTTGAATTTGCTCCTGCAGAATTTTTATTGCTATTTCGCAAAGTGTTGCAACCTAGACTGTGAAAAATCGATAGTAAATCCTGCTGCTTTAGCCTGTTGTGGTGTTGAAAACTCAAGTCAATGTTTGCATTAAAGGTACAAATTTCGTTTGTCAACAGCAGAACATAATCCGTCACATTAAATTGTTGTGCCATTACAGAATTTACCTTTGTTGTACAGATATTTGTTTTAGTCAGAATTAAAAAAACAAACTTTTATACATTTTTCAGCTATACCCGATGGACGCTAACAAAGAGCCGTCAATCAACATGGACAATTCAGAGATAGTTGTTCTTAGTTCAGATGATGAAAATGATTCACAGAATTCTCATGATAATATTTTGAATGGAAAAGGTCCCAGTAGTGTTATATCTGTTGACGATGATGATAATACTAATAATGACGTATCTGCCGAAAGTGATTGTGAGATCTTAAGTGTTGAAGATTTGCAAGGTGAAGAGAAGTGGCGTGACATTCATGGTATGTCTATGAAACGTTATATTAAGTGTGTAACGTCTAAATACCAGTCATTATAGTGGTTTTTCATACAAACTTCAATGAGAATTGTTATAAATTTTCCTTTATCACTAATACTAGTACACTTCCTTTAGTTATCTCATATAAATTTTTCGGATTATTTTATGGCAGTCAGAGAAAAATCAGATCATTTGAAAAGGTCTCAAATATCACAATCAGGGGAGTCTGTCAACTCAAGTTACCACACTTGAAAAGAAAATCAACAAGAAAAAGAATATATCAAAAAGGGCAAGTTATGAGCTAGTAATAAGTTGTTTATAATCCAAATAATGAGGAGATAATGGATTTGCTCCATTTTGGTCGAATCTAATCTATGTGCCTATGGCTTTAAACTACTTGTTCTCTTATTTTCGGGAAGTTCATCCAGGACGTCCGTACTTCCACAATTTATTCAGTGACTTTATGGATTAATGCTATGCCTCATTCTCTTTATTCTTAGTTCGTAGAAACATTAGTCTATTCCGTAGCTGCCGCCTTGACGTGGTGGTCGGGCTTGCCTATCGTGATGACCCAAACGAGCTATATTTGCTGGAACACATGTTTCTGTAGGTTCTACCATGTCAGGCAGGTCGATTGAAGAACGATGAGACTAAAAGCAGCTACTCAAGGTCTGAGGGCGAAGTCGTACTGCTGACTGCAGAGGGGTGTGACAGCAGTAAGGTGTTTCGTTCGGACAAGCAGCATCTACAGCGATGCTGCCTTCTCACAAGGAAGCAAGCGTTAGAAAAGGTCGACCCTTAAATGGTCGCACCTCACCCTACCGCACGGATTTCCGTCTCCGGCGGTAAGGCCTTTCAAACAAGAACGAAGCTAACACTTAAAAACTGCTCATAAAAAGGCTGTGCGTGACCTGTCTGAAGCAGTTGTCGCTCGAACTCTGCGATCACACTCTCAGGTCTCTAAGACCAACACAAATCCAACTTCTCTTTCAGGTTCCCCAAAAATTATCCTCCCACGGTGTGGGCAGCTGGAAAGCGACAATCACCCTCATACCCGTAACAGCACACGAGACCGAAATTCTTCCTATACTTTTTAATAACCCTTTTACCTCCATGACTAAACATTCCCCCGGTTCCTTTATCACCACACGCCCCGATGCTTACGATTTGAGTACGCAAAACGTTATTTCTGGTCTCCTGAAACCCTGTTCTAAACTGCATATTGGAGCTTTCAGTGTTCGAACTTTGTTCCGAGCTTCCTTAGCTAAGACTTTAGGATCTCGCGCCATCGATGTATGCTGCTTCTCCGAAACGCGCATATAGGATCCGAGTAGTGTCATTCATTTGACCTCATCACGTCAAAATAAAGAACCATTTCTATTCCAGCTGATATAGTAATAGTGCCTGGTGACTTCAATGCTCAGGTAGGTAATAGTAGACAACTATTCAGACTTATCAAGAAAACTGGTATTAGGAATCCGGATGTGAGACTATCTCGGAAAAAGGTGGCCTTATTATTCATTCTCAATCCAGGAGATTGGATCGATGGATAGAACGCTCTAGCGATCAGTTCAATTGGCCTTGAGCTACACTTCGGTTGCCCACGATCTCCAGTCAGCCTGAACGGCAAATCGACGTATGTCTTCCAACTCTTTATGAAGTTGAGAAAGCTACAGGAAATCTAAATCGAGGGAGAGCAGCAGAGCCTGATAAGCTTACTCTTGAGATTTTTAAGGATGATGGTCTAGTTTTAGCTGTTGTATCGACTGGGAGCTCAGGTAGAATCTGGAAACCGGACTTAATCCAATCTGACTGGTCTCAATCACTGACTGTCCCAGTCTATAAGGAAGGACAAAAGTCCTCTTGTGACAATCACAGAGGAATCAGTTTAATTAATATAGTGTCTGAATTATATTGGGTTCAGTAATACTCGGACATCTAACTAGAGCTCGTGAAGAGCAGACTAGAGAAAACCAGGCTGGTTTTCGACCTGGACGTGACTGTATAGAGCAGAAGTTCACACTAAATCAGGTCCTAGAACATAGACACACGTTCGGACGTCCCAAAATAGTTGTATTCCTTGACCTTAGAGGGACATTCGACTCTGTTGATCGTGAGGTTCTGTGGCAGTGTCTGTCATTAAGAGGTGTACCAAAGAAGTACATTAACCTTATACAAGCACTTTACTCGAACACTACATGTTGAGTCAGAGCTTATGGCGAACTGTCATCGGAATCGATTACATCGAGTGGTGTTCGTCAGGGCTGTCCACTTTCTCTATTCTCGTTTAACTTTGTTATTGACATGCCTTTAGATACGACGCTTACATCATCTGACTTTTGAGGAGTTGGACTTTTACCAGGAGACTCGCTTGTTGACTTGGAATTTGCCGATGACGTAGTTCTATTCGGTGAGGACGCTGACTGAATGTAGTCTTCTGATTACTTTTAGCAACAATGTAAGCATGTTCGGATGCTGTTCCCTCCTTCGAAATGCAAAATATTGCTTCTGGATTGGCTTGCGTCGGTACCTCAACTAGTGATAGAGAGTGAAACAGTAGAGCGTAGTGACCGCTTCACTTATCTCGGGAGTCTCGTCATTGCTGATGGCTGACGAAGTCTCAGCACGGATACGGAAGGCTCAATCGGCTTTTGCCAACTTGCGTCGCTTATAGCGTCAGTGAGATATCCGTCTGCTAGCCAAAGAACGAGTGTACTGTACAACAGTTCGTTCCGTCCTACTTTGCAGCTGTGAAACATGGCCAGTAAGAGTAGGGGGATACTCTTAGGCTATTTCTATTTGATCATAACTGTCTTCTATGCCTTGCTCGTATTTCCTGGAACAATCGCGTAAGCAATGCATTTGTTAGAAAACGAGAACTAGGTAAGAGTGGCAAATCAGTTGAGATAGTTGGTACATATGTTACGTTTACATGACCACCGACTGCCTAGACGAGCAATGTTTTGTGGTGTAGGAGTAGGTTGGAAAAAAGGTAGGGGTGGCCAAACTAAAACATGGCTCAAATCCATCAAGTCACTGACAGGTGGAATAAGTCATGTTGGTAGATGTAGATTACGTTGTTGGAGGCCGCGAGACATTAAACGACATGTCTCGAAATCGTTTGGAATGGTGCAGGTACATCCATTCTTTGTGTTCTCCCGAATTCTAATCTAAACTCCTCATAACCTTCATCTTTCTCGTCTCAAATCTATTTCACCAGATTATAGTTCTTGAATAATATCTTCGGACCGTGATCTTTCCGATTAGTGCTCGTACTTCAACTACCTCTACGACTATGGGATTTGAATAGACAATTGCATCTCTGTGCTACCGTGGTATGGCAACTTGAGCTGGTGTACGCACCTACGAAGTTCTACGTTGTAACTGACTGGCTGACATTAGTCTACTCCTTTTGATTCCTTAAACGCTTAATCTGTTCATGTGAGAGAATTATTGTGCGACTAATGTTTGTTATTTTCTCAATCGGATAAAGTTAAAATTATCCTATTAGATGTTTATGTCAAGTATACTTTTTAATAATTCAGATAAACAGTCAGTTCCACGATATCATCTGAAGGGTTTTCAAAAATAATAACAACCTTTGCCCTTTATCGTCACTTTTTGAACGTGTGGTGACGCTTTAGTTACTTAAATTGATCCCACTTCGCTGAGCTTTTCACCTTGAATATTCAGCAGCCGAGCAAATATTATGATAGTTGGTTATTGTAATCATACACTCATATTAAACTATCCAATCTTATAGGATATTTTTTGTTATTGGTTAGAGTACATGGCTTTCAATCATGAGATCACAGTTTTGAATCCTGTCTCACGTGCTTCAGTTTGATCAGTCGTTCAGGATCAATAGCTTACAAGCCGAGCAAAAATAAATGTTACTTAGTGAATGATTTTCACTGATGGTGATTACTAAATAGCATTAAATAATCTTCGGTGCGTGAGCTCCTGTTCTTTTTTCTACACTCATAACATCATTCAGAAATTTTGTCGTTAAACGTATAGCAATGCTTACCACGAACTTTAAATTCGTAAAATGATATATGGAAAAGTTTTGAAAATGCAAGTAGCTAAAGTGCTGTCATTTCCTGGTTTGAGATATTTAACATCCATGCTTAGAGGTTGCATAAAAACTCAAACAGAGCAGATGGTTCTGCGTATTATTTTAATCTTTGATAATGATTAATTGTACAGCTTGTTTTAAATCTCTAACGAGTAATCTGTTTATCTTCCTCGTTAGTATTTTTTTATTGTACCTAGTGATATAGCTAATTAGTCAGTAGTAATTCCACAAAAATGACGATTTTTAAATTAACTTATCAAAAACTGTCATTTCACTTACATTTTGAAACCTAAACCAGTTATTTTTTGTGCAAGCATTATGGTCTTTTCACCTTCAGTATAAATTTATGCAATAAAATGTCATACTATCAAATGAATTCACTCTTACTTGATGTTTGGTTGGCCTAATGTAAACGGATGGTTTAATTTAGTTACTTATTACTTTGTTTTCAATCTCTAATTCATAGATTAATTTAAACCTTACTAAAAGCAGCTAACACAACAATTATTGACTTGTCATGTCAAACTCATTGCTCATTGTCGGCATACGAATCTTGTGTTGATACCTCAATATTACCAATATATCCTTTGTGATAATGTATATTAGTTTATAGCTGCAGAGCCTGGGATGGGTTCAACGGGAAGGTGAATCACGGCACTATCAAGGTTTCCTCATATGAAATATGAGCCTGTAAATGTCTGTCGATTCAGTCAAAATTAAAAGCATATTAGTTTTGTTTAGTTACTAATCGATGGTTAGAGACCTTGAATGACATGGCTCAAAATCGTTCGCAATGGCGCCGGTGCATTTATTCTTTGTGTTCTCTCAAATCCTAATCTTGTGGATTCTTCAACCCCTCTATTTTTGACTTTCTAAACTTTTCTCACTGAATCATACTTCTTGAATAATATCTTCTAATCCTAACCTCTCCGATTACTTCTAATACCTTTACTATCTCTTCTACTAATGGATTTGAATTGACAATTACATCTCTGTACTGATGTGGTATGGCGACATGAACTGATGTACTTACGTACGAAGTTCTACGTTGCATCTGACTGACTGAATATCCTTACCAAATAAAATAAATTTTGTTTGTAGTGTCGTATCCGGATCTCTGGAAACACTAGTTTCCTATATGTAGTAGGCTTTATATCGAATGGAATATACCATAGTCTAAACTTCTAGTAATCGTACTTCGTTCGCTAGTTACGTCTCATACCTGTACTCAGAACCGACTGGTTCTAAAATGGCTCAATAAATTTTGTGCATTGTTAAATGGTGGTGTTTTGTAGTCAACTCTCTTTTCTGTTTGCGCGCCAACCCTGCTAATGTATTTGAAATGTCATGTTTCTGTAACAAAATATTCATTCAAGCTATAAACTGAATAGGTGTTATTTTTTACAAATGGTATAAATGGTGTTCAAATATGTAGTTAAATTTATAGTTACTTTACTTACGCCTGTTACCTCTAATGAAGCATAGGCCGCTGACCAGCGTTCTCCAACCTACTCTGTCGTGGGCCTTCTCATGTATGTCTACGTTTCTCAGCGTAACGTGTTATTTTACCTTCCTCTGTTCCGTTGGTCTTGACATTGGTATTGAAAGTTCTGACTTTAGTGTTGGTTGGTAGTTGTTTGGAGTTCCAGATGTTGTTCAATTGTAGAAATACAGACTTTGCTTTCCCGATCCGCGCCTTCACATCTGCATCAGATCCACCGTGGTCATCAATTTTGCTGCCCGAATATGTAAAGGTTTTTACATCTTCCAAAGGTTCTCCGTCAAGTGTAATTTGGTTGTTACTTGTTGTGTTGTATCGGAGAATCTTGTCTTTCCCTTTGTGTATGTTGAGACCTGCTGCTGCTGAGACTGATGATACACTGGTGGTCTTCTCTTGCATTTGTTGTTGCGTGTGTGATAGAAGAGCTAGATCGTCTTCGAAGTCTAGATCGTCCAGCTGCGTCCTAGGCATCCACTGTATCCCGTGCTTCCTTCCAGATGTTGACATTTTCATGATCCAGCCGATCATCAGGAGAAAGAAAAAGAGTAGCATCACCAACAACATGCCCAACCTCCTTGTTTATCCGGACATGGGAGCGGCAGTAACCCCAAGTGTATACCAATATATTTTTCTTCATTAGCTAACTCATGACTAACTGTATCGTGTAGCACTCTGGGAACACCTGTCTATTATATGAATATGCCTAATTATTTTAGCTTTTATGATAAGTAACATCCATTATTTCAGATCTGTTCATTGTATGTCTATGTTGTTTGTTCTAGTCACACTTCTTTACTTCATTATTCTCTCATTGTAGTAGCTCGAGTTAAACGGCAGTTTCAACAACATATACTTTAAATTCAATGTTTTTGTCTATTATTATCATATGTGGTATGTTTGCGGTAAATCCACACACCGTGTATTCATCTTTATATTTTATTAAAGTTTCATTTTCTGGTTATTATTATTATTATTATTATTATTATTATTATTATTATTATTATTATTATCATTATTATTATTTAAATTGCTTCAGGTCCATTCAAGCGACTGAATAGGCTCATACAAGCTGGCTTTAATGATCCGCGGTTATTACTGGTTCGTGTTTTTGGGATGGATGAAGACTCTTTACCATCTGATCCTAATCATGTATTAAGTTTATTATTGACACTTTTGGCTGAACCTGCTCCACGACGCAGACTGCGTCATATTAATAGTTTAGAAAAAGTTCTGTCACTTTTGTCTACTTGCACCTCAATCCTTGTAATCACTGGTGCTGGGATTTCAGTGTCATGCGGAATTCCTGATTTTCGTTCTCGTGATGGTATTTATGCTCGCTTATCTCGGGATTTTCCGGATCTATCAAGCCCTCAGGCAATGTTTGATATGTCATATTTCAAACGAAATCCAATTCCTTTCTTTAAATTCGCTAAGGTATGTTTTATTTCTGTTAAAAATCCCAATAGTTAATAATAATTCGGTGTCATAAAAATTTACTAATTAAAATTGACATAGATGTTGAAATGTTAAAATATACTACTTTTATGATAGGGATCATTTTAGAATTATCGATTAATTTATTGAAATAAATATCAATTATTGAAATGATAACATTCAAGCCATGTAATTTAACTATTACTTGTGGTTTTATCTTAAGTGTCACAAATTTTATTTTTATGTTCGATAATTATTGTCAAAAAGTTTAGATTTGTTCTCAAAGAGTAGAAAAAAGTAGATGAATTAGCCTTCTTAAGATGTTGAATTTTATAGTCATTTCATTTTCATGCTTGTCACATCGAAGAAAAAATATACACCGCATTATTTTGTCTGTTTACTTTGTTGTGCTATTTTCAACATACACCGTTTTCGAATAGAACAATTTGGATTTTATAGATAGTATGTTTGTTTGACCAATAATAAAACAGAATTGGTTAATACTATCTCAAAAAAAAAACAAAAAAAATGAATATCGTGTTACAAATATCACAATCTAAATAAAGTAGAAAAGCGCACTTTTGATATTCAAATACAGTGATGATATCGTTGTGTTTTGAGACTCAGAATAAGGTTTTGGGACAATTTTTCCAAAACAGAATTTCAGCTGACATTTTGGAAAGTATACTTGTCCACGTAGAGATTCAATTCACCGGTTGCGTTTTTTATGGGACATGATTGTTGCAATTACTTCAGTACTGCAAAATAT
The DNA here is from genome assembly GCA_944470395.2 of Schistosoma turkestanicum. Classification (NCBI taxonomy): domain Eukaryota; kingdom Metazoa; phylum Platyhelminthes; class Trematoda; order Strigeidida; family Schistosomatidae; genus Schistosoma; species Schistosoma turkestanicum. Next base: position 9,911,419 of record OX103979.1, on the reverse strand, counting down.
TTTTGTTACATCATATGTGATGATTGCATAAAAGAATGATCATATTGATAATGTTCATTTTATTTCTACCGTTGAAAAACTTCAGGAGCTCTTTCCTGGTCAGTTTCAACCTTCAATCACTCACCGAATGATTGCTTTACTGGAGTCCAAAGGAAAATTGTTGCGTAACTACACACAAAATATCGATACTTTGGAACAGGCTGCTGGGATTACTCGACTTATCCAGTGTCATGGTATGTAGGGGCTTATCATATATTACTTGTTAGGTTTCATGTTTACTATCGTGTTTCCACCTTCTAACATTTATTTGTGTACACTTATATATATGAACACATTGTGGTGAACAGGCTAGAACAATTCATTAACCTTTCTGGTTTTAATTACTTCCATTGGTCTTAAACAGTATTAAAAGAAACGTAAAACATTTCTGTCTGTGAATTTATTACGAAACTAATCACTTTATGATATAAGTATTAGTTATGGAAGTTAGGATAATTTTCAACTTTTTTTGTGATTCTAGATGACTCTTTTGATAGTAGTGACAGTTAAAAGAAGCCGTTGCTTAAATCAAAGGAGGGAGATATGGGGAGACTCTGAGTCAGCATTCTGCTCAGCATTTGAGTTAATGGGTTACGATTAGAAACTCGTTAAACTAATCTTGGAAGTGTTACACCTGCACATAAACACGTCAACTTGATATTACAAGTTTACCTAGTCGGAAACGAGAGCGATGATTCGGCGACACAACATGTTACTCAAATCCGATTATTACAACCCCCATATTTAGTTAAAATAAGAAGACATGATATGGAGTTGAACGTGTATTCTACAAGCATCCAGAAAGTACGAGGTCCGAATCCAGAAGAGAATCAGGATCCCGGACTAGGGATCCGGGACCGAGCCCTGGTCCTGGTGGTGATCAATAGACGTTACAGATAATGCGTATTTATATATTTTGGTCGAATAGGAAACAGCATCGAATTCTGTGACATTGACAGTTAAGACGACCAATAGGAAGTAACATTTGAAGTGACACTGATAGTTAGGACAACCAATAAGAAACAACATTGAAGTATCTGACTTTGACAGTTATAACGACCATAATTTTGACCAATAATTCTCTTAGGATATTGGATGAATATCCTAACAGGAAGTTTATTGTCCTTAGGGGATTGCTGATATATCCAGAACTGAATATTAATCCTTTTTTAAGATAGGTAGCCTGAATGGATACCTTCATCTTCAACATATTCGTCATACTATCTTAGCTGTTAATTCTGAGGTTTTTTGCCAGTGGCTTATATATCTTCGCAATACTTGTAGTGAACGTGGCCGCAGGTCCTACTATGCCAGGCAGGTCTATTGGAGAACTTTGTGACTAAAAGCGGCAACTCAAGGTCTGAAGGCGAAGTGGTACTGCTGACTATATATATATATATATGCATTATCGAAGTTCTTCACTAAACTACGGGCGTTGATGGTTTTTAAGAGCATAGTAATAATTACAGTTAATGTAAGCATTTCTTTTCGAATGTAGATAAATTTTCCTCATATTTCCCGTTTATTTATTCATCTTTCTGAAAAAATTTGATAGCATATTATTATTATTATCATCATTATAGTTTTTCAATTGAGTATGCAAATTTCAGACATATTTTTCATCTGACTAAAGTAAATCAATGTTGTTTTTATTTGTTACACTTTGATCAGCATTAAATAGAAAAAAAAAAGAGAATGAACATTTTCTGTTTTATCTCAACTAAGGTAAATATACTTTCATATTTACCACATCTGTTATGCTATTGTTTGTAATTTCGTTAAATTGAAGCGTGCTTTTATTTGTCTAGATAAAATGGTTTCTCGTAATTAACTAAAAAATTTATTACAATAATATTTTCAATTATTATTGCTTTTCTTTTTAAAAGAAGAAAAAACGACATTCATATTCACTAATCATAATTTATTGATTTGTTTATTAATTAATTAATTAATTAATTTAGGTTCATTTGCATCAGCCACATGTACAAATTGCAAGCTTAAAGTTTCATCTGATTTCATTAAAGAAGCTATTTTCACACAGTCTATACCACGATGTACACAATGTTGGCCGTCGAAAATCGATTCACCATCATCATCATCTTCACTAATATCACATGAAATGAATGATTCAGAATCCACAAATCATTCATCTGATTTATCAAATGTCGACGAAAATTCTAATTCCGTTAATAATGATGATGAACATAATAATAATAATAATAATAATAATAATAATAATAATAATAATATGTCAACTGATACACCTCCACAAGTTAAATCAAAGCGAAATAATAAATCTCGACGTAAACTAGCTTCATATGGTGTATTAAAACCGGATATAGTGTTTTTCGGTGAAGGTTTATCAAATGAATTTCATGACTCGCTTTCCAATGATATAAAACAAACTGATCTAGTTTTAGTCATTGGATCATCTTTAAAAGTTCGACCTGTCTCTCATATTCCTAGTAAGTCTTATAGTTTTTTTTTTCCGATAAGACTGATTGTTATGTTTGGCATAAAGTCTGCTGATATAGATTGACTTGACCCTGGAGATAAATCCAAGTTGACATCCACCATGTATACTCCCTCTTGAAGAAGTGTGTGTTGACTCTGGCGGCAAACATACATCTTATAACTCTGCTCATCTGATTGACATACCTGAACGTTCAAATTTAATGATTATAATTTATTGTGAATTCATAAGATACTGTGTTGCCAGTATGATTCATATGGATTAAAAATAATCCAACATTTTTTAGGGCAAGTAATATAGTTATTAAATTGATAAACACCTTTAAATAGTACGCCAGAGGTGCTTGTAAACATGATCACTAATAGAATGAATAATTTTAGCATAATTATTAACAATATGAATGTGGTGTGCGCTATTTATTCGGGCAGATGTTAGTAGTATATAATGGGAATGGGAATATGTAGTAGAATTCTCATTGACATAAGAGAAAGAGGAAATAGGAGCGATTACAATGACAACAAGAATGAATGAAGATTGAAATTGTCGATTCAAAGAAGATGTGCAAACTTTACATTTAGTGTAATGTTTTTCGCAATGCAATTTGTTTCTTCGCTTGAATGCCTCCTTGTCCGTTCTGTAAGCATTTATAACATTAGCACTTATTAATTAGAACAAATACTTGACTAACTAGGCTCTTGACAAGGTTGATTTAAAACAGATATGATATTAGAAGCAGTTTCTAACTGGCATTATTAACATTAGAAAACCGATACTTATGATAGTGATTGAAACAATGTTTTTTACACCATTAAGAAAGTCATGGTTAGCAGTACCTAGTATGACATCTGGCATTTGATTGGATGTTGGATTCGGCTTTAAATGTGACAATGTTGTGTCTCTGAACTGGATAAGTGAATCAGACTGGACATCATTGAAACGAATTTCTCCAACCTCTCTTAGTGATATCATACCTGATTTTGTAATAAAAATTCGATTGTGAGTAGCTACCACCATTCCAAACTTAACGAGTATTCCTCTCTGTAACTTGATGCATTATCGTATAAAAATCTATTCCATGTTTTTTGCACAATAACTTACATTATATTATTATTATTATTTTCTTGACACAATTGTACTAGCTATGTAAACATAAAAGCTTAACGTCACTTCTACTTGATGAATTAAAATCTAAAACTAACTTGTTTTTGGATTAGGCATCATGATTGATTATTATAAACTATGCGGTCCTAAGCTTGGTTGACAGTCGATACACTTAAGCCAGTGACGACACAGTTGTTATAGGTTTACCATTTTCTTCTCGATTAACATCAGATTTTAAAACTTTAATCCAACATTTAACAATACCCCATAGATTATTCAGAAACAGAGAATATTTAAGCAAACAATTGTTTTCAGTAATTTCATCATCAGACTCTACAGTCTATAATTATTATTATAAGGGTCAAAAATAAGGCATACACTAATGAATGAATTTTTGAATCTGTTACGGTATAAATACTTCAATGTTGTATCATTTGTAAATTAAAACGGTCATCTAATCAAAGTCAGAATGGTTCATAGTAAAGTGTCAAATCGTAATCAATAGTACAATAAACTGTGTAAGATGTACACTAGGGGAATTTGGTCTTGTTAATGGCAATAGTAATAATTATAGTGTTTGAAAGTTTTATCTCACTATACCAGTTAGGACATGGAAGCTTGAGCCGATGTATATACGTACCGAGTTCTACGTTGTAACTACTGACTGACTGATTATTGAAGGTACACGAATTAGTTCCTTCATCTTACTTTGGAAACCTCCAAGATAGTCATTGCTTAAAAAGTTGGTTTCTTAATGAATTTTTCGAGTATTCCTAATGTTTCGGAAACTACTTATCTTCTACCTAAACTCTTTTTTTCAATATAGATGCTGTTCCCAGACAAGTTCCACAAATACTTATTAATAGAGAACCGTTATCCAATCACGATTTCGATGTTGAACTTCTGGGAAATTGCGATACTATTGTTAGCGAATTATGTCATCGATTGGGTTGGGAAGTTCCAGGATTATCAGACTATACGCCCCTCACTGAAGTCCCTTTAAATTCACTAAAAATTACAAGTGAACTATTAAAACCCAATGAAAGATCTTCAAATGTATCTCATCTCACTGCTCAGGACACAGGATCTTTGGAACTAGCAGACAATGAGTCTGAAACAAATAGTAATGCAGAAGTTGATAAGAAAACTTACAACCCTACCGTTGATCCTACATCTGACAATTCTTCAGAAGTGATTCATGGGGATCCTCCAAATGATGATGCCGTAATTGAAGTTAGTGAGGATGAAGATGAAGAGTTTGCGTGGGAGGTGGCGTCAAGTTTACCACGTTAGTAGTATCTTATTTTAATTTATTACTATTAGAAATATGTTTTCTAACCATCTGTTAAAAAAGGACCTCAGAAATCTTTAGGCGTATTTTTTCACTTACGCTTGTTACTCCTCATGCAGCATAAGCTGATGACTAGTATTTTCCAACCAACTCTGTCCTGGGCTCCCCTTTACAGTTGTTCCCAATAGCTGTCCATATCTCTCTCTGATCTTCGGTTGGATGTGTTCTCTGTTTTGAATCTTTTCCTTTGGTCCTGAGTATTCCAATTTAAGGCTTGCCTCGTGACGTAGTTGGGTGTTTTCCGCAGTGTATGTCCAATTCATCTCCGGCGCTTTCTCCTGATTTCTTTCTCAGCTTGAATCTCGAGTTAGTGTCTCCAACCTTCCCTTTTCTTCGGTATCCCGGGACAAATGTGTAGTTGTCGGTTCTGTGATCAACTCTAGCGGTAGATTTACGCGATTATCACCCAAGCGTACCATTCCTTCGTCCTTTCTCAGTTGGTTCGTGTGTCTAACACAGCTCCCGAAAGCTCCTGTTATTCGATACAAAACTCTTCCTAGTCTTTGTACGACGGTTCCTGGTTCCCATTGATTTTTCCCCAGATATGATTTTAGGAACACTTTATCGCTAAGGTTGAAGCTGCGAATATTTGGACTTGACCTGTACCTACTCACTCTTTTAGGGGGCAACATCGCGTTAAAAATAGTCCGAATACTTCTTCCAAACATTGCTTCAGCTGGAGACTTCCCCTCTGGGACCGTATGGTTCGGAGTGCTTCTGTACGCCGTTAAAAATTTAGTGATTACTTGGCTAGTTGGCCCATCGTCTCCCCCTTTCAGTAAAGCTCTTTTGAATGTATCAACGAAGCGTTCTGCTTGTCCATTTGATTGGGGATGGTAAGGTGGGGACCGTAGATGCGTTATGCCATTTGAACTGCAGAATCGCTTGAATGAGTCCGCAACAAATTGTGATCCATTATCAGTTACCAAGGTTTCTGGCACTCCGAAACAACTAAATACTGAATAGTTTCTGAGGCTGTACAATTCGGCATGCTGCATATTTCTGGCCATTTTGTATACGCATCTACAATAATTAGAAACATTTTACCTTGGATTTGGCCAGCGAAATCTGCATGAATTCTCTCCCAAGGTCCAGTAGGTTTCTGCCATTGTTGGGGCTCGCATTTCGAATGGTTTTTTTGCGGCTTGTCAGCACGAAAGGCAGTTTCGGCATTTGGGTTTGTTCAACTGCTGGGAGAGAAGCATAAGGTACATGTCTTTTTGGTCGAAAAACAGAAATAGCTGTTGACTTGAGAGTCAGTAGTCCTTTGGCTTTCGTACGTTCGCCCAACGCTTCTGAAAATACTTCATGATACCTTTTTATATTGGTATTTCTCAGATTTGACTCTAAAGGGTTATTGATTCTAACTCGGCTGCAGATATTGTTGATAGGATGGTCTGTTAATTTTAATGCATCTATCAGATCCAACCCCAATAAATCAAGGTCTGGGTTCTTAGTTAAGTATACAGTTGCACTCGTTGTTGCCTCATTTTTTGAAACAGTGCACAATATTTCTCCAACAATATTTAGCTTGCCACCAGATGCGCTGTGTGCTAGTTGCTTCGTTTGGTGAACCGTAGGTCTTCCAATTTTCTCCCAAGTTTTTGGACTGATAAGGGTGATATCAGATGCTGTGTCAAGTTGAAGACGGATACGGTGTGAATTCATATCCAAAATCTCATACTTTCTTCTGTGGTGAATTCTTGTCTGGTTATGAGACACCGATACTCGGTTTATTGGCTTACTAGAACTGTATTTCTTGGAATCGACTTTCGCGGAGTAATGTCTGCGAGTTTTTGTCCTACATCGGGTTTCTTTGTGGCCCTTTTTGTGACATTTAGTGCAAGCGTGTTCTTTGTATGGACAAAACTTCTTGTAGTGCCCACCTCCACATGACCAGCATGGAGATGAGGGCTAGTTGTCTGTGTTTTTGTGAGCCGGAATCGTCTTTTCACTAACGGCATGCACGTATGATGGACGGCCATTGTTTTCGACCATGGAGGTATCATGCTTCAAATTTACTAATCTCTGACACTCTGCAGTTATTTCTTGAAGCGAGATGTTTGGGCACTGCTCAATTTTACTTAAGATTCTGGTTCTTATATCAGCATCTTCGCGAGATTGTAAGCTGCACACAAACACAAGGCACTTAAACTGGTCTTCCGTCATTGATGATAGTTTAAATCGTTCGCATTCACGATTTACTAAGCCGGCGTGTTTTACCCAGTCATCTTCACTTGACTTAGTTATTTTGAGGCATTGATAACGAATATTAAATAGAGATGACTGTTCAGAGAAGATTTGCGACAGCGTTTCAATTGTAGCATCAAAAGAGAAATCTCGTGGATTCTTTGGGAGGATGAAATTACTATAACTTTCGTGTTCGATTGTGCCGAGCTTTCTCAAGAGGATTCTGACTTTGGCGGCTTCATCAAGTTTGTTGAGGTCAACCTTGAACAAATCATCATACTTCTTGAACTAAGACTCGAAAGTCACACCAGCTACGCCATCAAAATGAAATTCATGAATGGAATTAATTATCGAGTCTGTATGCGGATTATATGAATCGTCGGTAAGACCTCTGTGATTCAGATTCATTTGTTTCATTAACAACTCCAACATACGTTCCTGGAACTGTTCATATCGTTTTCCTTGACGTCCCAGTAAAGATTCTATCTGTTCAAGGGTAATTGGCATTGTGGGTTGTACACTCCATCGCCACTTTTATGTTCTGTACTTGAGTAACGCCAAACCACTGTACAAATGACAACACCGAACGTTAGACTCCCACCGTTCAAAAAACAAGAAGACGGAAGACGGAAGACGTTGGAGAACACTTATTAACAGAATCAAAAATGCGCAATAAAACATGCGTATTTATACAATTATACATATAATCGATATTGTCGTTTAAAATATTTGAACATTAATCAAATAGTTCATCAATCGACTGCCCTTGAAATATTTAAGCATTTAATCGATAAGATCATCAATCCACATTGTGCGTGGCTGTCTTCTCGATTGGCTATCCCAACAATGGTGTCTGGCCAACGGTTGAGGCGTATCTTGTGTACACACTTGTATCTTGTAGATGATGGCTTTCGTAGTTCTCCAATACAATAGAGCGGTTTTGACGTTCATATTGAAAACTGTGGATTTAGTGTTGGTTGACAGACAGCTGTTTCAAAATCCAGATGTTCTTCAATTGTAGAAATGCTGCCCTTACTTTGTCGATTCTTATCATCATATCATCAGATCCACCTTGTTAATCAATGATGATGACCAGGTATGCAAAAGTCTCCTCGTCTTTTAGAGCTTCTGCATCAAGTGTGATTTGGCTGGTGCATGATGGGTTGTATCGGAAGAGCTTGCTTTTTCCCTTGTGTATGTTGAGACCTACTGCTGCAGAGGCTGTTGCTACACTGTACGTTTTCACTTGCATTTGTTATTGTTAATGGAATAGAAGGGCTAGATCATTTGCGAAGTCCAAGTCGTCCAGCGGCATTCGAGCTGTTCACTGATTTCCGCGACTCCTCTAGGATGTCGACATCTTCATAATGCAGTCAATCACTAGGAGAAAGAGAAAGGATTACTGTAAGCAAGCTTGTCTGACACTGGTCTCCACTTGCAATGAGTCTGTGAGCTGTATTTCATGCACGAATTTGCATTTTAATTCATCATAAAAATTCTGTATGGTGTTGACTATCATCTCAGATACACCGTAGTTTCGAAGAAGCCTCCATAGTGTCCTCCTGTTCATACTGTCAAATGCTTTCTTGTAGTCAAGGAAGTTGATGTATATTGATGATTTGTATTCAATTGATTGTTCCACTACGATTCGTAGTGTCGCGATTTGGTCTGTACATGACCGATCTTTACGGAACCTCAACTGCTGATCTGGAAGTAAGGCGTCTACGGAATCTTTCACTCTGTTCAACAGCACTGTTGAATACTTTTTCTGGTATTGAGCGAAGAGTAATGTATCTGTGGTTCTCACACTTGTTAAGATCTTTCTTTGATATCTTGCTGAGGTGTCCTCCTTTCCAGTCTGCCGGTACTTTTTCTTCCTTTTAGATCTTGCTGAACAGAGCGTGGAACATCTTCGCAGTTACTCCTGTCTGCTCTCAGTGCCTCAGCTGAAATGTTGTATCACCCTGCTGCTTTGCTCTCTTGTCTGGTGACCATCCTGATTTCTTGCATCGACTGGAAGGTCAGTGGTTGCTGCTTCGATGTTTGGTGGGTTTAGTGGGACTGGTCGAATCAAGAGTTCTTCAAAGTCCCTTACCCACCTGTTTCTCTCCTATCGAATGTCCGTGATTGCTTTGCGTTCTTTACTTTTCACTGGCGATTCTATTTTAGATGTTTTCTAGCAAGCTTTTCGTTGTATCTTATAGTTGTTTCATATTTCCCTCTCTTGCAGCTTTTTCTTCTGTACTTGCTAAATCTAACGTTTGCTAGCTGATTCTCCTCTTCATTTGCTTGTCTGCTTCTGTGTATTCAGCTTGTGCCTTGGTTTCTTCTGCTCTTATTCAGCTGTTATTGACTGCTGTTTTACGTTCCTCCCTTCCATGAATCTTATCCAGAGTATCATCAGAGATCCATTCCCAATGACGGCGCTTCTTGCGCCCCAGAACCTCATGACATGCTGAAGTTAATGCGTTTTTAATAACTTTCCAGTTGGGAATATGTTGCCGCCTATGACCAGTCTATTGAAGGCATATAGGTCTGAAAATCTATCACCATTTTCGTTCCTTTCTCCAAGTCTATGTCGTCCCATGATGTCTTTATGTCCAATGTCCATTTCAACCTTGACATTTAGGTCTCTCCCATCATAATCGTCAAATCCTTTGCTGAGTTGGCGGAGAAAATTTGTAGCTCAGGTGGATGATTGTGGTGGTGGTGTTTGGTTCTCTGAGCTGGTTGTTTTGGTTGTGGAGCTTTCATTGCTCTTCTGAACAACATCATCAGCAGAAACTTCAGACAGAAGTGAAGCATTCGAATTTCTCCACGTTTGACATGTAGCTTGTTCTGCTAACCTCGATCTTGATTGGTTGCTGTTGACCTTAAACCTGTCGTTGTTTGCAACTTTGTTTTGATTGTATCCTCTTTTTGATCTGTTTCTTGATCCCATATCACCTATGATTTTCCTGATTGGTTGATTAATGGGATCAATGTCGATGTGTTTGTTGATTGCTGATTGGCCTGAGTGCCAAGCTTCTAAAAATTCTCTAGTGTTCTTTGTCCTCCCCCTATCCAGTATTTCCACATTGTCCCAATCTAATGTGTGTCCATAATTTTCAGTGTGTATTGATATAAGCGAAGCGTCGTCGTGGCGTTTGACTGCTAATTGGTGTTCACGTAAACGAAGCCGGAGAGGCAGTCCACATTGTCCTATGTAGTGTTTTTCACAGTCTGAGCAATTTATTGTGTAGCTGGTATTTGGTTTTTATTCCTTTGTCATTTTGTCCTTTGGTCTACATAGGATTGATTGAAATGATTTTGTTGGTTTGTGTGCCACACCTATTCCAATTGGTTTCAGTAGTCGTGCTGTGTGTTCCGATATGTCTTTTATGTATGGTAGGATGATCCGTTTATTGGTTCCTGTACTTGATTTCGGTTCTGTTGACGGTTTCGGTTGATGTTTTTTGATGAAGTTGCGTGGATAGCCGTTTTTTGGAATATAGTCATAAGATGTTTTTCCTCGTTTTTTAGTGCCTCACGTGTGCTGCAGTGTGTCTTCGCTCTCTTGAACAACGTTTGTATGCAGTTGATTTTGTGGGTTCTTGGATTGTTGCTACCGTAGTTGAGAATTACGTCTGTGTGGGTTGGCTTCCGGAATACTTGAGTTTCTAGTTTTCCTGTGTTAGTTCTGGTGATTAGTACATCCAGGAATGATAGGCTGTTGTTTGATTCCTTTTCCATCGTGAATTTGATGTCATCGAAGACGTTGTTGATCCGATTGTAGATGTTCTCCAGCTCATTCTTTTTGATAATGACGAATGTGTCGTCCACATAGCGAACCCACATTTTTGGTTTGATCACTGGTAAAACTGACACTTCCAGTCTCCGCATTACCGCCTCCGCGATGAGTTCTGATATTGGTGATCCCATTTTGAGTTCCTTTTGTTTGTTCATGGAATCTATTGTTGAATTGAAAATACGTTGTTAAGCATAGGTCGATGAGTTCAAGCAGACTTTGAGTCTCAAGCTTTGTATATTTGTGTAGATTTGTGTCGTTGATGAGGAGCAGAGAAAGGGTTTCTTTAGCTAAGCTTGGCTCTTTTGAGGTAAATAAGGCTGTTACGTCGAAGGATATCATCATTTCGTCGTTTTCAATTTGAATCCCCTTGAGTTTATCCAAGAATTGTGTGGCAGACTTAATGGAGTAGTTGGATTCATCCACCAGATGTTTTAATATCCTTGAAATTTCTCTTGATAAGTTGTAGGTCGGGGTTTCGGGGAGGGATACAATAGGACGTAGTGGGATGTTAGGTTTGTGGAGTTTCGGCCTACCGTAGAATCGTGGAATTATTGGTCCATTGGATTTCATTCTCCATTGATCTTGTTTTGATATTTGTCCTGCTTTGACAAGCCTATTTAGAGTCCTTGAGATTTAATTGTCCAGATGTTTTATAGGGTTTGTGTCGACTGGTTTATACACGCTTCTGTCCTGAAGTAGATCCTCGGCTCTCTTGATATATTCCTCCTTGTCCATGATTACTGTCGTGCGTCCTTTGTCCGCTGGAACTATGACTATATCTTCCCTGGCCTTGAGTTTCTTTAGAGCTTTTCGTTGTTGTGCTGTTAGTTGGTTGTTGTCTCTCTTCTGTCGGGTTAGTGGTACTATGGTTTGCCTTATTTCTTGTTGAGTTTCTTCACTTATTCCTGCCGTTTTGAGTGATGACTCTAATGCCGCGAAGAATTCCAGTTTTGAATGCTTCACTTCTATCTGAAGTTTGTGCTGATGATGTTGTTCAGAAGAACAATGAAAGCTGCACAATCAAAACAACCAACTCAGAGAACGAAACACCACCCTTGCTGAGTATTTTTCGACAGTTGACTGCATCCTCTTATAAAATTGATGTTTATCGTTCTCATTGTAATCGTTGGTAGGCGCGTAGCATTGGATGACGTTTATTGTAATGCCTTCTTTCTTTGTTTTGAAGGATGCTTTGATGATCCTGGGTCCATTAGATTCTCATCCTATCAGTGCCTTTTGTGCTTTTTCGGATAGCATCAGTGCGACTTCTTGTGTATATGTAGCATTTTCTTCTTCGTGGCTGGAATATAGCAGCATCACTTTTGAAGTTAGTTCTTTTGTCCAACCTGCGTCCTATGTGTTTCAATAATTCCAAGTACCACCAGGTTGTATCTTTTCATTTCTGCAACAAATTAAATAGTTCTCTCGTTCTACCACAATGTACGGACATTTCATGTACCTATATTAATGGTCGCTGTGGTTGTGAGAAGGGGCATCGGCTTTGTGACTTTCAAAGGAACTCGGCTTTCACCATGGGGCGTGATAACTATTCGACATAAAGACCTTCCAACTCCCAGGGCAGAGATTTTAGATGGTTTGAATCATTTTTCTACAGAGCGGGTTACTAACGACATGCTGATCCCTCCTCTATCTAGGCTTGGGACCTTTATTAACTCCAGAAGGGCTCTAGGTGGAGTCAGGTATATTTTCTGACCAATATATTATTCTGTCTTCCGTCGATTGTAATAATTTCGCTGTTTACTGTCATAAAGATTTACTTATTAAGTACATTGCACTAAGCTGAACCGAATGTTTGTATATACGTTTAAAAGGTTTCACTATAATGTGATGGGATCACAAGTATCGAGTGTAAAGAATCGTATGGTAACTATATCAGAGATGATTTTTTTACTAATTAGTTAGCTATGTACACTTTTGTTCACTTCTGTCAGTGATGACATAATCAAATGAAACAGGTAGGATTGTATTAACAATAATAACGTGAGAATAAGATAGGCATTCAATTTTTTAAAAATAACCAAATTTTAGATGATACCATATTAAGGTAGGAATATACTGAAAATTGTATAGAACTGAATGGCTGTTTCATTCCAATATGAAATTATGAAATAATGTGCACTGCACGTATATCAAACCAATCGGTTTGAAATCTCAAATCATGTGTGTTACTTTTAGGTCATTGAATCCAGATCCAATGGCGCATTAATTAAGGTGTCAATCTGTAACTTACACTAATCCCCAAATACAATCGTATCAATTCGTATTGTTTTAATCAATCATGTTGTTTACATGTTCTTTGGTTGTTTTTTTTTTTTTTTTTTAGCTGGAACATTTACTCGTATTTATCCAAATCAATATGTTTTCTCTGGTGCTGAAATTTATTTAGAAAGTAAACCCGGTGAAATGACTGTTTCGTGTAATGCTTCAGATATTTCTACTACATCGAATCCATCTTCATTATCATCATCATCATCAGCATCATCTGTTTCCGGTCATAATGATGATTTAGATAAGATAAATGATTCATTTAAAAATGAATCTATTTCTATTGATATAACTGAAAAAGAAGAGTCCAGTATTCATTCATCTGATTCACGTAGATCTTTAAAACGGCATAATTCCAATGAGAATCTTTCATTGAATGAAGAACAATCATCATCATCATCGTTAAAACAACCTCGTTCTATGTAAAAAAAAATAAAAAGAAGGAATAAGAGACAAAAACAATAGGAAAAAAGTAAACGAGAAAACAACTAAGAAAAAAAAAAGAACTTCAATAAAACAAGGTTGACAACAACAAAAAACATGTTAGCTATTCTGATCCGTTTCTTTTTGGTTCATCTCATTGTTGCTGCTTGTATATGTATGATAAAAGATTCTAGTATATCATCCGCCTTTCATTATTATTATACATTCAATTTTTGTACATTAACGCCATCAATAAAAATATATATTTGTAAACAGCTCACATTCTTTTGTTTATGGTTTGTTTAATACCTTGACGATCTATTTGTGTGTGTTGATCTTTAATTATTTTTTTCTCTCTGGGACATTTAATCACCACCAACCACCACCACCACCTGTTAATGAAATTTGGTCATTCATTTTTCAATTAGTTAACTTAACTCAGATTTTTTTTATAAAAAGTAAATAAAAGGTTATTATTATTGTTCTTCAATCATGCGTATACATGTATTTTTCTCACTAAAAAATTCTTCCCTCCTTTCTTTGCCCCCACCTAGTGTTAATTTATTCATAATGAATTATGAACATTTTTTTCCATGCATTTGTGTACACTAAAAATTTGTTTGTTTTTTTTCAATTTTATTTATTACAAACAATTGGTATATTAATAAAATAAAGATTTTTTTTTAAAAAAATTCTATGATATTCTATGAATATTCTATGGTATACCATCATTTAGAGATTGATGTATATGTTAGTTAGTTGGTCCAATGAAACTAAACGTGACAGTTTACATCACATTATGTGTCTTTTTCTAGTTAGTAAAGGGGTTTGTAGGAACTGTTGAATTTTCATAGTTTATATCATAAAGTGTTCATAGTTTGGAAACCAAGTAATATTGGGCATTTGTTCTTTCTAGTATGCCAGTATCATCCACAACCCTATTGTTGATCGGACCTAGGACCTTCGGTTTCACTTTGAGTTTCTATAACTTCTAGACTACTGGATGTTGTCATTCGATGTGCTACGTGTCGAACTTCAATCAATTTGTGATATTGTAGTAAAGTTAAAAAACTAATTTAAATTGATCACTCATAGCCGCTTCTGCGTAAATGGAGAGTTTTTAACACCTTCCTCCTTTTTGGTCCCCCGACCGAAGCTGCTACCTTGACGTGATGGTCGGGCTTGCCTATCGTGATGACCCAAACGAGCTATACTGGCTGGAACATATGTTCCTGAAGGTTCTACCATGCCAGGCAGGTCGATTGGAGAACGATGAGACTAAAAGCAGCTACCCAAGGTCTGAGGGCGAAGTCGTGCTGCTGACTGCAGAGGGGTGTGACAGCAGTAAGGTGTTTCCCTCGGACAACCAGCATCTGCAGCGATGCTGCCTTCTCACAAGGAAGGAAGGGTTAGAAAAGGTCGACTTTAAAAATGTCACACCTCACCTTACCTCACGGATTTCCGTCTCCTTGGGTAAGGGTGCCCACTAAGGGCTTGCAAGAGCGGAGCTAATCCTCAAAAAACCTTTCATAAAAAGGCCGTGCATGACCGGCCTCAAGAAGTTGTCCCTTGGACTCTGCGGTCACGCAACCAGGTCTCTAAGACCGGCTCTAATCTACCTTCCTTTTCAGGTTCCTCAAGAAACAACCTTCAACGGTTTGGGCAGCCGGGAAGTGACAACCACCCTCATACCCATAACAGCACACGAGACCAAATTGGTCAAAATCAAATCCTTCCTACACCCCCTAGTACCTCTCTTATCTCCGCGACTAGCTCTTCTCACATTCATGCATCACAGTGCACAACAGCTAATGCAAACGATGCGAGTTCGAGAAATGTCGTTCCTGGTCTCCTTAAACCCCGTTCTAAACTACATGTTGGAGCATTTAATGTACGGACATTGTGTCAAATTGGACAACAGGCATCATCAGCTAGGACTTTAGAATCTCGTGCCATCGATGTGTGCTGCGTCTCGGAAACGCGCATACAGGATCCGAGCAGCATCATTCACTTGACCTCACCATGTCAAGATAAAGAAGCAGCTCGATTTATCCTTCGTGTATCCGGTAGCCCTGATGCTGCTTCCCGGGGTCTCGCTGGTGTAGGTATAGTATTGAGTCGTAGGGCAGAACAATCTCTCCTTGACTAGATCCCTGTAGATAGTCGCTTGTGCGCTGTCTGACTAAACTGGACAGTAAGGATTCTAAAGGATAGGGACACTCGTCGTTGCCTCTTCGTCATATCAGCCTAGGCCCCCACTGACTGCAGTTCAGACGATATAAAAGATGAGTTTTACAGAAAGCTTTCGGACCTCCTCCAAAAAGCTAGGCGCTCCGATGTAGTAATAATGGCTGGTGACTTCAATGCTCAAGTAGGTAGACTAAGTGAAAATGAAAGACACCATGGTGGATGTTATGGTGTCGCGGCTCAAAGAACAGACAATGGCGACCGTCTGTTGCAACTATGCTCAGATAACCGCCTATTTCTAGCAAACACTAATTTTAAACATAAGGAAAAACATCTGTTGACCTGGCGACCCCCGAAGTCGTCTCAACGTTGGACACTAGATCATATCGCCATCAGCCACTGATGGAGGGGTTCAATGGAGGACTGCCGCTCGTTCTGGGGCACATGTTTAGATTCAGATCATGCCCTAGTGCGAGTACGTATTTGTTTGAGGCTTGCTGGACGTAGGAAAGACACCGCAAGGAAGCCTCTTAGGGCTTTACTTGATGATAATCAGGCTAAGGATGTAGTGCCTCCACATAAACTTGAGTTCGCTCATATTTAATTTGATTGAGCCTTTTGATTAATTTATGTAACCAAGCTATTTGTATAGCAACAACTCATATGTACCATTGGTATTTTTTATTATCTGGTTTGCATGAGCTTATACGACTGAGCATTGCTTACGCCTACGCACTTACTCATCCTTTTCGCTTTAATGTTAATCTCTTAATTTCCCCATGACCTCATATGATTCGTATCGCTTGCTTTTGACCTGGTCAATCATTCGTCGCTTTTATTCATGTGTGTGCATGCCTATTTCGCTTGTCATATGTCTGTCTTATTTTTGTCTGACTATATATTCTTAGTCATACTCTATCTCTTTGAGTTGGCTCTTAGCCTTCTCCAATTCGCTTCGCCCATTCGTTCGCATTGTAATCCAAAGAGTTGGCTCAAAAGCCTTCTCCAGTTCACGTCGTTTTATTCGTTTTATTCACTGCTTCTCCGCTTCGCTTTGTGGTGTGTCCCGAATAAACGTATTGATCACTGTGTTCATCTTCTGATTTATCAACCGTCATATGCTATTTGGCAACGATTGTCTGGACGAGTTAATTACCGAGCTTAAGAACACGCAGTAAACCGACACACCACAAGGAAATATTTCAGGAGGGACTAGAAAACCCGTTAGGTAACCATGCATGTGATTCCCATCCGGAGTCAGGTTGGAATCATATCAAGAAGGCTGTGGAAACAGCAGTGATATCTGCTAGCAAGGTAAACCATAAGGCTAAGATGAAGCCGTGGATTTCAGTCGCATCCACCGAACTGATGGATGCTCGAAAACGCATCCCACCTAACTCTGAACATGATGAAGAGCGTAGTCAGCTTGGTCGCAGACTTATGAAAAGCCTACGTAACGACCGTGAACAGTGGTGGGTGGCGAAAGCAAAAGCGATGGAAAAGGCAGCGGCGATCGGCAACAGTAGACAACTTTTCCGCCTTATTAAAGAAACCGATATTAGGAACCCGAATGTGAGTGAGACTATCTCGGAAAAGGATGGTCTTATTATCCATTCTTAATCCAGGAGACTGGAGCGATGAGCAGAGCACTTTAGGGATTAGTTCAACTGGCCTCGAGTCACACTTCGGTTACCCACGATCCCCAGTCATCCTGAATGGCCGATCGATTCAAGTCCTCCTAGTCTACATGAAGTTGAGAAAACTATAGGAAATCTAAAGGGAGGTAGAGCTGCAGGTCCTGATAGGCTTACCCCTGAGATGTTTAAGGATGGTGGTCCAGTTTTAATAGTTAGACTGACCGAGATCTTAGGTAGAATCTGGGAACCGGATGTAATCCCATCTGACTGGTCTTAGTCACTAATTGTCCCAATCTACACGAAAGGACAAAAGTCCTCTTGTGACAATCACAGGGGAATCAGTCTAACTAATATAGTTTCTAAATTGCTAGCCTCCATTATACTTAGACGTCTAACTAGAGCACGTGAAGAGCAGACTCAAGAAAACCAGTCTGGTTTTCGACCTGGGTGTGTATGCATAGACCACACCTTCACACTACGACAGGTCCTGGAACACAGACACACATCTAGAAGTCCGACAATAGTCATGTTCCTGGACCTAAAAGCGGCATTTGACTCAGTGGATCGTGAAGTTCTGTGGCAGTGTCTGTCATTGAAAGGTGTACCAAAGAAGTACATTAACCTTATACAAACACTCTACTCGAACACCACTGGTCGGGTGAGAGCATATGGCGAACTGTCATCTGAATTCTCTACTTCAAGTGGTGTCCGTCAGGGATGTCCACTCTCTCCATTCTTGTTTAACTTTGTCGTAGACATCCTTTTAGAGTTAATATTAAGCTCGTCAGATTTTTCAGGGGTTGACCTTCTACCAGGAAAGTCGCTTACTGATCTAGAATATGCCGATGACATTGTTCTATTCGGTGAAGACGCTGACAAAATGCAGAGTCTTCTGACTACCATAAGCAACAATGCGAGCATGTTCGGGATGCGGTTTTCCCCCTGGAAATGCAAAATGTTGCTTCAAGATTGGGTTGCATCAACACCTGAACTAGTGATAGGGAGTGAAGTAGTCGAGCGTGTTGATCGCTTCACTTATCTGGGGAGTCTCATCAGTACTGAGAGCCTGGTGACTGACGAAATCTCAGCTCGGATACAGAAAGCTCGATTGGTTTTTGCCAACCTGCGTCACTTATGGCGTAGGCGTGATATCCGTTCGCTAATCAAAGGACGAGTGTACTGTGCAGCAGTTCGCTCCGTTCTCCTATATGGCTGTGAAACATGGCCGTTAAGAGTAGAAGATGTTCGTAGGTTACTAGTATTCGACCATAGATGTTTAAGAAGCATTGCTCGTATATCGTGGGACAACCGAGTAAGCAATGCTGTCGTTAGGAAACGAGTACTAGGTAAGGATGGCAGATCAATCGATGAAGTGGTGAAACTTCATCAGTTGAGGTGGTTGGGACATATGTTACATATGGCTAACCACCGACTGCCTCGACGAGCTATGTTTTGTGGTGTAGGAGTAGGTGGGAAGAAAGCTAGAGGCGGCCAGACCAAAACGTTGCAGAAATCCATGAAGTCATTGACGAGTGGACTTAGCCATGTCGCTAATTGTCGACTACCTGGTTGGGGTCCGCGAGACGAAAGTCACCAATGGTTAGAGACCTTGAACGACTTAGCTCAAAATCGTTTGAAATGGCGCAAGTGTATCCACTCTTTGTGTTCTCTTAAATCCTAATCTTCTGGATTCGTCAGCACCTCTACCTTTGTCTTTCTAACCTTATCTCACTTAATTATACTTCTTGAATAATATCTTCGTACCCTATTCTTCTTCATTACCATTAATACCTCTACTATCTTTATCACAATGGGATTTGATTTGACATTTGCGTCTTTGTGCTAATGTGGTATGGCAACATGAACTTATGTACATACGTACGTAGTTCTACGTTGCAACTGACTGACTGACCACCGACTGCCTCAAAGTGCGATGTTTTGTGGTGTAGGACTAGGTCGGCGGAAAGCTAAGGGCGGCTATACCAAAACGCGGCAGAAATCCATGAAGTTAGTGGACTAAGTCGTGTCGGTAGATTTAGACACTGGTTGTGGTCCGCGAGATGGTATTAATCGATGGTTGGAGACTTTGGATGATATGGCTCAAAATCGTTTGGAATGGTGCAGATGCATCCACTCTTTGTGTTCTCTGAAATTCAAATCTTCCAAATTCCTTGTCATCTTTCTCCTCCTGGATTGCACTTTCATAATATCTTCGAACCCTAGTGTTTTCCATTACCTAGTTATCTAGTAGGGAAACATGTTGAACACTAAATTCAGTTGATAATTTACATGATATTCTGTGAGTGGCAGTTAATTAAGTTTTCCTGTAACAATTTCTCTTAAATATTAGAATACTCATAATAACATCCAACGTGGAGGATAACTGCTATGAATTCATGACTAATTCAAAGGTAAAATGAATACACCCATTGAGAAATAAAACAGGGAAAATTAATTAGGCGACAACTCTTTGCTGAATCAATCTTTCTTGTTTTAATTTCAAAAGTGTAAGAGTACTTACTACCATTACAATATATCATCCTATATATTCGAATATGAGGAGCATTCCAGCCACTTACAAATTAATTCAACTAGAGAATGTGAATGTCGTAGGTAACCACCATCTCACTGTAATCTTAGAAGAGAATTGTCATCGTCTTAATGAATTCTTAGTGATTCATTTAAACTGTTTGTGAGAAACAGTCAATATCAAGAATCCGTTTATATTAAATAGTTTTGGCGGTAGGTGGGAAAAATTCCCCTACCTCCCTCATGTTGGTTCCAAGTTTCACGTTGGTTGGTGATACTTATACTGACTGGTCTTATTGTTACTTTTCATTTTTTACAAAAGGTAATTAATTTTACTAGTATGAAAAAACTTAAAAACGATGCTTCCATTGAATTTAAGCCTAAAACATTTTAATGAATGCTAACCATTTACTATGAAATCATTGATGAACTCTATATGCCTTCTCACAGGAGAAAATTTAAAGACACTTTATCAAGAAAGATGTATTTCTAGTTACTCACAGTCAATAAATAACAATAATAATAATAATAATAATAATAATAGTAATAATGATAATAATAAGAGAAGGTCATATATTTATTTTATTTTACAACAAGCATTGAATAATGTAATGAATGATCCAAACATATGAAGAAATCGACGAAAACGCACACACAGAATAAAAATTAATTATGCCATCGTTCATTCATTCATTCATTCATTACATGTGAACAAAACAACAAAAAAAAACAAAACGGTGTCAATGCAGAAGTGAAAGCAAAATAAAATAAAATAGAATAAAATTATTATTCAATAAGAATAAATGTGAAAGGACAAGAACAAAAAAAAACCGAATTTAAATTCATCAATAAAATATTTTCATAAAATACAACAATGAAAGTTCTCAGCATAAAATATAAATATAGAATGACAGCTGTTGTATAATTGATGATGAATTAATAAACGATACAATAATAAATGACAATAATAATAAAAAGAAACAGACACACACACACACACACCCCATAACACCCATTTTAATCGCTTTCATTCGTGTTATTTCAAATGATGAATACACAACTAAACACCTATTATCCCTACCCCCCAAAAAAAAAATTAAATTACATTAAATTAAATCTAGACACTTTTTTTTCTTTTAATTATTTAAATGATATGGTAAGTGTGTTTATATTTCTTCTTTTTAATTGGTGTATATTGTTAATTTAGAATATATAGTTCGAAATAGAATAGGAAAGAAGAAATTGAAATGGACTGTTTTCGTGTTAATATATTTTTCATGAAACGACGACAGTTCTCATGTGAAGACAGTTTTTTTTTCAAGTGTATATATATAGTCTTATTAATTAATTAATTTATTTATTTATACAATAATGTAAGTAGATTTTATTTTATTTTATTTATTTTTAAATCAGTAATGTGTCATCAAGCAAACACACACACAACACAAACATAAATCATAATAATGAAAAAACAAAATCTACATTCAACAATAAGACAATCAAATAATGTTGGGATTAAATAAAAGAAAAATAAATTCGAAAATAGACGAAAATAAGCCATTTTTTTCTAAAGAGATGAAAATAAATGTTGATTATACACACATTTAGTTGAATTAACAACTATAAACACAACTAAGTAATATATATATAGTTTCTCACATAGATCATTTATTATTATTACTATTATTATTAGGGTCATCATTTGTGGTGTCAGCGTCAGCAACAACGTCGCTTAATTGCGTCAATCGGTGATGTGTTGAATTGTTGTCCACTGTCATATTAGATTGTAGTGAAGGAATTTTAGACTTTGATAAAATATCATCTATACGTGAACTATCACAAGTTGAACCGGGCATAGTTAAGGAATATCTCTTTGTTTTTGTATTAAATTGAATTGAATCAGGTGAATCAATAGGTAATAGTAGTGTACTACTAGGTGAATCAGAAATTTGAAATGAATCAATCCTAGGAGAAGATGTGGTACTGTGTGATTTTGTTGACATGGTTTTACTTATTTGAGGCAAATTTTCAGAATGAATAACACCTGTAAAAAAAAAAGATATTGAGAACAAAAAAAAACAACTTTTAGAAAGAAAGAAAAAATCAATTTTAATCAGTTCAACATGATCAATTTAGGATATTGGCACCAATTCACATCGGTCCCAGTTTCCGGGTACTACAAATAACATGAATAAAGAAACTAGAATGAAAGTTACCATTTTTTTTACTAAACAATATAATCAATCACCGGTATACTACAATACAATCAAGTTTTTGTTGGAAAATATTATATCTAAACTAATCAACAAACTCTGTACAATTTTATCTTGAAAATTAACAATGACGTAACACGAATGTTCAGTAGTAATTAAACTCTGTGTTGGCGGGTGATTTGAAAGTTCTAACTTTGATTGATTGTTATAGGATGAATAGTAGGTACTGTTGAATAGTAGTTAGTCACACAATCGAGAGTTAATGCTTTGTTTTGTTTTGTGACTTTTCACACGATTCATATTTTATGTACATTTTTAATAAAGAGCTGCTACTTTCAACAAAAAAAAAATGAAATTCATTTAATAATTATTAATTTTTATTATTTAAAAGAAAAAAAGAAACATAAATAAGAGACCTAGAGCATTTATGTTTTATACATACCAGATGGTTTATTAGTAAATTCTTTTAAATACATTGATGTTGTATTATTATTATTATTATTATTTGTAGAAGGTATACAAAGTGTTGAAGCACGTCTTTGATGATGTAGATTATCAGTTATAGATTTGTCAGGAACAATTTCACCATGTATACTATTTCTATAAGATTTTGATGATGGTATTATTGTTTGTCGATTAGGAGGATTTGATTGCATAGAATTAGTAGTATCATTTTTAACTATAGTCAAATTATGATTTGATGCAGGCAATGATACATATGAACTAGCTGATGTTGTACTATATTGTGATATAGGTGATGATCGTTGAGGATGAGTCAAAGTCGACGATTTACGTTGAAACATTGTCAATACAGGTGTGATTGGTGCAATTGCACAATCAGATGAACTGTGTAAATCTTCATTAAAATCACCCATTGATTTCCATTGTGAAGCTAATTGTTTAACAAAACAAAAAGGACAAAAATTTAATAGTCATTATGGGGGGGGGGGTTGTGGAGATTGATGACTGACAGTGAAATTATGGATCGATCAATGTTAGACTGTTGTCAGAGATCTGGAAGCACTGGATGACAGTTTTGTATCCGCGAACTCGGTGGCGTTTGGTCTTGTACGCGAATGCTTAACCTCTAAACCACTGAGACGGTATCCAACGTTGTTAATGTTTAACTTCGATTCTTGCGTGTGGGATTCGTGAATGAACACTGCTGATGAATCCCATATTGGGACAAAACGGCGGTCCATCGCCTACAGGTTTCTAGTGGTGGTCTAGCATTGATCGATTAACGGTCCCAATGAAAAAAATTGGTAATCGAATAGTGAGAATAAAAGTGATTTACTTATCCCCTGACAACAATAGAATATAAGTATGGGGGTTTGTAGAGATTACTGAATTTTCCGAGTTTACATCATGGATTAATCATAGTTCGACCAAGTAGTATTGGACATGTGTTTCTTCAAACGAGTCTGTTAGAAGACAATACAAACTACAAATTAATAGACCAAAAAGAGATTTTAGTAAATGTCCGACAATCTCTGAATACAAACACAGAACACCCGCATTGAACTAGGATCGTAACACGTTTTCCTATCTTCTCTACTGAATAATCAATCTGTCATTAATTCGTGCTAATTTTTTTTCCGTACTTATTAACTGGTTACTGTTACAACACATGATTGTTTTTCATATTTATTGAGTGAATATACTGTGCATTATTTTATTGTTCTTCATTAGTGTTATTCAATCATTGTGTAAACTTCATTTATGAAGCAATACCACTCTCTCAATATATTTTTTGATAAACTACTATATATGTTAAATTAATATCACTACAATTGTATAGCATTACTGAAAGATATTTATCGAGAGAGAGAGAATTTTCTTTCTGCTGAATATTTTGGATTTGTTTCAGAAAATCTTAGTTTTGTGGTTGTATTTTCTGTGTACCAAAATAAAGACAAAAATAAAAACAGAGATTATTTCAATCTTGAATCTTGGTGTTTTTACGCACTTTAAATCATCAATAAATCATTGTTAGACCACCATCAGAATCCTGGAAGTGCTGGACGGCCGTCAAGTTCTGGTATGGGACTCATAAGCAGTGCGCATCCAAGACTCCTGCACCTCGCAGGATTCGAACCCGGGACCTTCGGTATTGTGCACGAACGCCTAACCTTTTTGGACCACTGGGTCGGCATCCAACGGTGTTAATGTCTAACTCTGATTGATCTAGGGATTTTGCCCGACCTCATCCACTAGTATTTGGCAGTTACTGCCTACACCCGACAGGTTTGAACTTCACTGGTCACGTCTTCTCACTAGAACTCCGAGGATTTCCTCACGAAGCTAGTCACTAGTGAGCACATTTTACGATATTTTCAATTAGAGTTACGAATCTATTTACCTAAGTTGATTATTAGTAAGTTGTGGGGCTGTTGTTGTTACTTTTTTTAATTTAAGGTTTAAGGTGGTTGATTGTATGACGGACAAATGAAAAACAGTTCAATCAGCTTTTTTTTAAAATAATTCTCACATTTATCAAAACTGATAATTTTGTGATAATAGAAATTACAGGTCAATCAATTAAGATATCATTCGATACAAAAGCCACAAGTTAATGTTAATATGAATCTTTCTTTTTTTTGTTTAGCCTGATTAAGATAACAAGACTTTAAGCATAATTTCCAATACTGTGTACAGTCGGTGGTAAAACACATAACAAATCAATATTCAATCCATACTAGACTCACTGTTGTTTGAATTAAAGTTTGAATATTTATACAAGAATAATTGTGAACTGTATAACAGATCTAAAGTATTACATTTTCGTATTTTATACCAGTAAATAAATTTCGAGTTATGGTAAACATATTTCTAATTTAATTGATCACTATTGAAAAAGTGGTAGCTTCAAAAAAATCATTCGGTCCTAAGTAAAAGACTCTTCGAACCCAGGACTTTCGGTCGCGGGTTCGAACGCTCAACCTCCAGACCCCACTGAGCTAATATTGAAATCTAAACCATGAAAATC
Source organism: Schistosoma turkestanicum (assembly GCA_944470395.2). Lineage (NCBI taxonomy): Eukaryota > Metazoa > Platyhelminthes > Trematoda > Strigeidida > Schistosomatidae > Schistosoma > Schistosoma turkestanicum. The sequence continues at coordinate 9,886,211 of OX103979.1, read as the reverse complement.
CTATAATCTTCACAAAACCTCCATACACTGCTGACTCGTATGCTGAGGATGAGACATTTTTTTTTAAGAAAGTACGTTGCATAGTATAACCAGTGAGTAGGTTGGAGAAAACTGGTCGGCGGCCCATGCTCCATCGGGGTGACAGATGTAAGTAAGTAATACTTTAATTATACCGAAATATATATATATATATATATATATATATATATATATATACGCATAGTCACCAAAATTTTACTGAATTTTACTATTTTAAATACAGCATACATGATATATAGAAATGCATATCAAGTGCACTGAAATAAATGTGCTTAATGAATTTGATACATTTCACTACAACAACAACAACCACAACAGAACAATCACAGTGACAACAACAACAAGATGATGATGACGACGGGTGATATTCAAACAATCTATGAAACAATGTTAATAGTAATCATAAATAGCATCATAGTAATGACAAAATAACAATAATTATTATGTAGCATGCTTACACTGATGATAGAAATAGCAACTTCACTTATAGATGACTACTACATTGCATTTGCATTGATTGCAATGTTGACCAATTTAAACACTAGGTACATAATCAATGTTCAATGTATTCAAGAAGAAATTGATAATCACTTTGTTAAAAAGTTGAAAAATTGATTTTGTGCAAAAAGTGAAGAAAAATATTTCAAAAATCTATGTACACAGAAATTTATATATTCATGTTATGTATGAATAGTTTGTATTTGAAATTGTTTGTTTTTTTTGTGAGTAGTTTAAATTATTTCCTGACATGTGATGATTGATGCTTTTTTCTTAGGAGATGTGAATTAGTACTACTACTACTAATACTATTATTACTATTATCATTAGTATTACGACAATTATTATGATTGGTTGGATTAGGTTTTGTACTGGGCATAACTAAATAAAATGCATTATCTTGTCCAGGACCATTCATTGTTAATTGATATAAATTATGTGTATCATAACGTGAACGTTTATGCACTGGTTTTAAACGTGATGAACTTGACAATGATGATTCGGATGATTTAATTAGAGAATTTTTATTCATTGAAGAATAATTACATGTATGCTGATCAGTAGTAATTTGTTTACTATCATTAAAATTAACACTATGACCACTGCCGCCACTACAACTACTTGTTGAACTAATCACATAATGATTAGTTGTATTATTATTATTATTACTACTCAAGTCGACTCGATGGTATGATTTTATTGATGAAGATGAATGTTGTAAAGGAGCAGGTGAAGAGGACCAGTATGAATTTCGACCGACACCAGCTGCTTTAGCTAAATCAGCTAAACTAGTTAAGCGTTCACATGCATCTGAAACAATATAGTATGTATGATAATAAATATGCGGCAGTATGTGCGAAGTGTGCATGCATCGCAGATCAGAATGGTATAATATACATGCAGTGAATAGACGACACATTAAAGTGCACAGCACATATAAAAAAGAGTCAAATTGACAGTTCATATGCAAAATGCATATATAATAAATATATACATATATACGTATATAGATGATTTTATGTGTACAACAAAGAATGATCAATGTTCAAATGGAAAAGAATAATATATAAGTGAAACACATAGAGGAAAAATAAAAGAAAACAAAAGGTTTATTAAATTAGAAGCAATAAAATAGTATAAAATCTGTATAATATGTAAGTATTCAAAATTATATATATATATATATATATATATATATATATATATATATATATATATATATATATATATATAGAACAATGTTTACTGTCTAGACAGTTCTTAATACTATTTACCATTACATCAGGCTTGACAGCTCAATAAACTCAACATATATATATATATATATATATATATATATATATATATATATATATATATATATATATATATTAGATAGATAGATAGTATTAAGAACTGTTTAGACAGTAAACATTGTTCTCAACAAGTCAAGCCATCGACTGAATACGTTTAAGTTTAGACAGAATTTTAAGCAAAATAAAATTCACCAGTAAATTTATCAACTTATATAGATCTAAATTAAGTGAGGTATGCTACACGTGTAGTGCAACTCTACTTATTTTAATGTGATAGGCTAACTGATAGAAAAACTATGCTATACAGAGTAGCCAAGTGATTATGCAACACCAATCTATGAAGTTTGTAACAATTGATTATTATTATTATTATTATGATAAGTTACATTGTAGCAGCCAGCTCAATAGCTTATTAACTGGACGCTAAGTAACATAAATCAAAGTGGAATGATGGCGTAATTGTTTAAAAAATTGGCCTTTTAATAATTGATTCGAAGATTCGAGCTTAGCTCAGCAATTAAATGGTACCAACGGTCTTCATATGGAAGTGCAGTTTCAAAGTAAGTATACTAATCTTTGTGTTTGGCTACTACTAAGCTACATAAAGCAATAAGTAAAATTAATCTTGGTGATGGATTCAAGTAAGCAGTATTCTTCTATCAGTACACATCTCCTTGTTCTTTACTATAATTTTTTCTCTAGTCTCTACTAAGTTTGATGATTCTTTTTCAGTGTGAATACCAATATTCTCGTCCATCTGAATCTTCTCTGAATGACTTATCTTTACAGTGTTAACACAAAGTATAGCTCTTATTATACTGTGTCCAGCATGTCTAATATTTATACTAAATGTACACATAACTTCTACCTGAAGTTTGTGCTGATGTTGTTCAGATAAACAATGAAAGCTCGACAACCAAAACATCCAGTTCAGAGAATGAAAAACTCCACCGTAAACTTTAGACTCCATAGCCTCTTTGAGTTTGTACTCAAGCGTACCTAAACATTAACTAATGTCTAGCAAATGTGACATTTAAATTGTATATCGCGAATGGAGATTAACAAAAACAACTACTTAAAAACTAAAGAGCATTGATTAGCTATTTCTTTCAAGTATGGGGGAGTCTTAAGGACCGTGGACAAACGACCCGTCGGTTGACATTCAGTTTAATGCCTATAACATATATAAACAGATATATACCAAGAGAAAAGTAATTTCATGTATGTAGGAAAATAATAGAAATTTTGTGAAAAGCTATTAGTAATGGTTAGTAATTTCCAGTTGTTACAGACAAGAGTTGTAATTGGTCGGCCCCCTGTTGACACAAGTGTTCATTTGAACCAGATTCTCTTATTGGTTTCGTGGAGAATGAGTTAGTGTTTAAGCCATTGGGTTCGAGTTTCAACATGAGCATTAATACCGAGATGCAGGTACGTCCAGTCAATGAGTCTCAGATACTAAGAAACATGAATCATGGATTATACCGTTATTCACAATATAATTTTACTAAACCTCGTATAAAGAGTTCTTAAATTTCAATTTCCATGTAGATTTTGTGGACATATCACGAGAATATCACGAATATAAATGAAAACTGTAACCAGTGTATAAAAAAATATGCACACAAAGTATAGCTAGAAAAATGTTTGGATATAACGATGTAAGAATGAAATTTACCTCGACATGGATCATTTTTCACCAAGAATTCATCTAGAGCTACCCAACCACCACCCACGCGGACCATTACAGCACTGCGAAGAATACGAACTAGACACAGTTTTTGTGAATCACCGAACTGAAATTCAGAAAAAAATTTATTTATTAATTTCAATACAGCATAATAGTTGAGCGGAATTTCATCCACTAAGATATATACGTGTAATCAGATGTAGTCCAATAAGAAACTCTGCTACTTAGACTAATGGGTGCATCGAATCATGATCGATAATATTCCGTTAATATTAAGAATTAGGCAAATATGACACTGATCCTTAACATTCAGTGACTATTCAATGTAAATAATAATTATGAAGTAATCATTAACATAAAGATACTACTATCGTGTGAGATTCTAGCCTTTTTTAAACAATATCATTATCTGTTTCTGTATAAAGATATTAATTATGAAGACTGGTCTCTACATAGAAAGTGTATGAAGTAAGTGGCTAGTATTTGTAATTTTTAAGTTAAGCTAACACTTATTACTAATGTTTATCATAAAAAAGTATAAAGTTATCTTGAGTGATATTTGGCGAGTTCACAGAACAGAGAATTTGATCTACAGTTCGGAAGAATGACGTGAAATTTATGGAGACTCGTGATACTGAATTGAAAACCGTAAGAAATAGCCAATTAGTAACACTGGAAAGTTTCGAAGCATAATGGAAGGTCTATTGTTTTGTTGTATAAACCATTCCTATTAAACAAACTCGCCTTGTTAGGGAGTAGTAGTCAGTTTTTGAGGATCCCTAAATCAAAGAAGTGTGACTACTCATTAACAAAATATATTTTCAAAGTCAGAACACTCCACAATTCCCTTGACTTTCTGTCGACCTTGAAATTTTACCTTATAGTCAGAGATATTACAATTAAAATGAACAATGAATGAAACTAGGCTAAATTTCTTGTGATTTGCACATTACCAAGAATCAGTTGACAAATAGAAAGTAGAAATTGTGGTGGTGGTGGTGTTTGGTTCTCTGAGTTGGGTGTTTTGGTTGTGGAGTTTTCATTTTTCTTCTTCTTCTTTCATTGTTCTTCTTCAGCTTCGTTTACGTGAACACCAATTAACAGTCAAACGCCACGACAACGCTTCGCTTATATCAGTACACACCGACAATTATGGATACACATTCGGATGGAACAATGTGGAAGTACTGGGTAGGGGGAGGATAAAGAACACTAGAGAATTTTTAGAAGCTTGGCACTCAGGTCAATTACCATTCAACAAACACATCGACATTGATCCAATTTATCAAACAATCAGGAAAATCATAGGTGACACAGGATCAAGAAACCGATCAAAAGGGGAACACAATCAAAACAAAGTTGCAAACAACGACAGGTTTAAGGTCAACAGCAACCAATCAAGATCGAGGTTAGCAGAACAAGCTACAGGTCAAACGTGGAGAAATTCGAATGCTTCACTTCTGTCTGAAGTTTCTGCTGATGATGTTGTTCAGAAGAACAATGAAAGCTCCACAACCAAAACATCCAGCTCAGAGAACCAAACACCGCCACCACCACAATCATCCACCTGAGCTACAAATCTTCTCCACCATCTCAGAAAGTAGAAAATTTAAAACTATATCAATCATTAACGATGTTGTTAAATTCACAAAAGAAAAAAAAAAGTGGATTATTCAGTTGATCATAAATTCTTTTTTTATTTTATTGCCAAATAAAGAACTAACCCGATATTTATTTGTTGCCATTTTCTTAATTTTATATGTATTATGACATGTGCACAAACCAAGTTGACGTTTTAATTCATCATTAATCGTTTCTTCATCTGATGGACCGAAACTCAATGAACTATCACCACCATTGGTGTTTGATGAGGATGCTCGATCGAAATTATAATAATTAGCTCTGAGTGCATTTAAACATTCACGATAATCAATATATCCATCACCATTAGCATCGAATATATCTGCAACAGTTTCCATTTCAACACGACTTGTTTGAAATTCTATGCAAAGAGAGAGAGAGAGAGAGAAAAAAAGTTGATTTAGCCAAAGAAAATTATGAAAGGAATCATTAGACAATCGATGCATTGTTTGATCAGAGATGATAATTTAAACAAAGAGTTATGGAAGCCGAAAAATCTACTTACCAGAAAGATTAACAAAATTAACATAAATTAACAATTAAAGCATTGGCAAAAAGCATTATTAATATTATCGAGACAAAAGTTAAACTCAAATCTAAGAACAATACTAGAAATAAATCAAGACATTTTCCTATACTGAACAGAAAATAACACACTTTATAGAACCAGAGAACAAAACTACGATAACAATCTGCATAGATTAAAAAAAAACACAGAATGAATTGACAAAAAATTCAGTGTTTTTTTTTAATCCTACTAAAATATAATATCAGTAGTTTTGTTGAGATCAGTAGATTACTCGACAGTTTGGGTAAAACTAGTACATTGTTCTTGCATTCAAATGCTTAGAAAAGACAAGAATAAGAACTAAAAAGATGAAAGTTTCCGAAAGGTGAATTTCCAGATCGATTGATTTGCATTCAGTAATTATATCGATTGTTATTTATTAGTTTAAGTTTATTCTGGTTGTTGTGCATTGACAATTATTTAATAGGTTGTAAAAATTTATTGGTTCTTTTTTGTATTGTTTCTAGTTAATTAGCGAATCATGTGCTAAGTTAATTAACTTGCATACTCTACTAGTTCCATTTGCTTAGCTTATCTGTCTAAACTATACTTCTCTGTTAAAAGAAGTTTCTATACAAAGTTCAGAAAAAATCAGATTGCATTAGATAGACTCGGAAAGTAATTTAAACTGGATTATTAGTGGTGTAAAACTTTCATCAGATTGTACATGAAACATAATCATTGAGAAATATACAAAGTATGAAAATTAATCAATAATTCTGAAATATATATAATCAGGCTCAAAATAATTTTCTTTTCTATGTTAATCAGTCAAAGGAATTAACGTGAACAAAGTTTAATCTGGTACAAAGATGTAATAATTCCAGCGGTCACCCTTCAAATCGATGCAGACGAAGAAAATCAATAAGCAAAACATTCAAGAGTTAAAAAATAGTAATAACTGTAATGAAAATACATTATGTGTACAAATCCTATTTGAAATAATGTCAGTGATTAAAATTTGAATAAACATTTCGTTGCGTCATCATCTTGTTTGAAATTCTTCAAAGTAGTAGTTCTCTCCGTCCAACTATACGGATGCGAAGCATGGCCGTTAAGAGTAGAGGACATTCGTAGGTTACTAGTATTCGATCATTGATGTCTCTGAAGCATTGCTCGTGTATCCTAGGACAACCGTATAAGCAATGATGTCGTTAGGAAACGAGTTCTACGTAGGGATGGCAAATCAATAGATGAAGTAGTGAAACTTCATCATTTGAGATGGTTGGGACATGTGTTGCGTATGGCTAACCACCGACTGCCGCGAAGAGCTATGTTTTGTGGTGTAGGAGTAGGTGGGAAGAAAGCTAGGGAAGGCCAGACCAAAACATGGCAGAAATCCATGAAGTCACTGACTAGTGGACTGAGTCATGTTGGTAGATGTAGACTTCCGCGAGACGAAAGTCACCAATGGTTACAGACCTTGAATGACATGACTCAAAATCGTTTGCAGTGGCGTAAGTGCATCCACTCTCTATGTTCTCTCTAATTCTAACCTACTGAATTCCTCATAATCTCTATCTTTCTCCGTCTAAGTTTATCTCACTGAATTATACTTTTCGAATCATATCTTTGCTCTCTAATCTTCTCCATCACTGCTAATAATTCTACTATCGCTATCACTCCTGGATTTGAACTGACAGTTGCGTCTCTGTGCTGATGTGGTATGGCAACCTGAACTGATGTACTTATGTACGAAGTTCTGCGTAGTGTCTGTCTTGTCTTCAAAGTAGTGAAAAGAATTTTAAAAAATAACATATTTGAAAATCAACAGATTCACTGACTTTTGACAAACGATCAAAAGCTACTGCATAATACATAATAAGCATAAGATAAATTCAGTCATTGTATGATTTGAACATCGTTTATTGTTGAAAATTTTATTACAAAAATGGATAAAAGAGAAACTAGATTTAAGCTTTTAGAAAATTAAACAATTTTTGTGAAAAGTTTTTCATTGATTTCTCTTAAAAAAGAAAAGTGGTAATCTGTATTGTTCAGAAGTAATACAGGATTTCGATTGGTTTATCCATTGATAAGATGACTGTCTGAAGTGAATAACTTTATCTATGACATTTTAACTGTAATCAATAAACTACTGACTGATACGATGCAAAACTAAGCTGAGTAGTAATAATATGAGGATGATAGCAGAAAGCAAAAAGCCCCACATTAAATACAGTGAAAGTAACATGCCCAACAGAATAAGGATGAAAGAAAAAAAATTCAAAACAATACTACAACACTAGTCTAAATTAAACTTTATAGGAAGAATATATATAATATTTTTTTAAAAATTTGCCTGACAAGATGCAAGCGAACAAATGCGAAAGACAGTAAGTAGTAACACAATGAATTCGAATATAAAAAAAACCCCACAAATATCATAGTTTAAAAACATAGAAGAATAGGAAAGATTCATTTGAAGTACACAATTTTTTTCATGTTGAACACGAGAGAACAAAAAAACGAATAAATAATCGATAGAGTAGTACACATAAACAAACATATACTTAAATCAAAAATGCACATACAAACATCACACTTACTTTTACGACTTGTACTGTCTAGTTAGTATTAAACACGCAGAAAAATTAATATCGGGAGTAAATGGAAAATAATGTAGGTAGTGATTGCTTAGTACTAGATCAATTCACATCAAACTACACAAATTTAAGGTGATCTAGTTTAATTTTACAACTACTCAATACCATGAACGTAAAAGAAATGGTCAAAAACAAATCGTAAGTAATCACCAGAAAATATACTACTCTTTTGAGCCATTTTTATCCAAGAAGTATGCAGTTCAAGCGTAGAACATAACTGTTGCAACTCAAATACTGTCATTATTAGACTAGTGCGTGGACTAAACTATTCAGTAAGGAAATAAAAAAGCTATATAGTGAAAAAGTAACTGCATCTGGAGCTCTTTTAAGGTTAGTGTCATCGATCCTAACTTCCGATAAAGAAGGAGCGTTTGGTATGGAGTTCACAATCTCATTTCGTAGAACATAACCTTGCTAACAAACGCTAACCATAAAAAAATCCTGTAGACCATAGATAAACAATGATTTAGTTATACCACTAAGAATTTGTACAAACTTTCCGTAGCTGGCAGTTAATGTCTTTAGACTCCATCACTGAAGACTTACAATTTTTGCAGGATATAACACTGTCACTAGTTATGTATCAATTAATGATAAAAATAGATATTGAAGACTCATGGAGAATTATGATTTCAAATTAGTTTGTTCTCCTCAAAATACATAGTGTAATGAAGTTGCATTATTCATTGTTCAGTGATTATATGCACTATACTATTACATATAGAGATGCGAACTAATCGGATCTGCAGTTCTAAAATAGCTTTCGATGTATGGTAATTATTTTCAGGCTACATCTAAAACTAAACAATAGAATGTATCATCATGTTCATAATTGCCATCAAGAATTAATTATGAAAAAAGAGACTATTATTCTTCATTATATTTGCAAGATTAAGAAAAAATAAAATAAGTTGGAATTGGAATTATTAATCGATCATTGTTAGACCACCATTGAAAACTTGGAAGTACTGAACGGCTGTCTTATCTTAGTACGGGAATCATCAGGAGTGCGCATCTACTGTGTCTGCTCGCGGGACTCAAACCCAGGACCTTCTGTTTCGTGCGCGAACGTCTAACCAGTAGACCACTCAGCTGGCATCCGACGGTGATTCCAGGTTTCTAACGGTGGTCTAACAATGATCGATTCATAATTTCAGTGAAACTCAATAGTCTCCATAATTCTATACGGAAAAAAATGAGTTGGATTCGGAATCCACTTTCAAAAAACTTACTCATTTCTATAATGCCATCAATAAATTCAGCTCTTGTAAGTCGACCGTCTCGATCACGATCTTTACGATGAAATAAATCAATGACACGTGCTTTATTTGCACTTAACCATGAAACATAACGTTGACGCCATGATTCAAAATGAAAATCTTTCATTTTTTCAACTTCATTTAAATAAGCTAGACGTTCATTCAATTGTGATTTACGTGCTAACATTGCAATCCATAATTCTCTCCAATTTAAATATAATTGATTAATATTCGGTGAAGTGAAAACTACTTTAGATGTAGCATGTTGTTGATTGATTGTATTAATAGAACGATTGTATAGATGACCACCAGATCGTATTGGTAAACGACTTCGGCGATTAATAATATTATTATTAATATTATGCGATGATTTAACTGGTGTACGTCGTTTAGCATGTTTTACAATATTTTCATAAATAGGTTGTTTTTGTTTCACTTCTTCTTCTAACTGACTATGTAAACTGAGTAATTGTTCAATAATTTTTGGATCAGTTATCTCATTTAAAACTGTTGTAAAATCAGTAAGAGTTTCAGGTTGTTTTAAATCTTTACCATTGATGCTAGCACTACTGCTTGCGCCAGCACTAGGATGAGGAATTGCAGAAGTTGCAGATGACAAAGCAATACGTTCTTGAGTTATGGAAAATAAATCTTTAAAATCTATTGATTTTGAGTCAGTTGAATCGAGTTTACTCTGAGCTGAATGTAGATTAGTTGATGAAGATGAAAATGATGCGATCGGTATTGATGTTGGAATACTTTTTAATTCAACAGTTTTTATATGAATCCATTGCATGAGTTCTTCACGTTGAAATTTACGTTTATGCTGTTCTTCTAAAGCTTGTTGTAAACGTTCACCACGTTGTTCAGACCATGAAGTTAGCTGGGTAATTTTATTCGTTTAGAAAAAAAAATTAATAAATAATTGTTAGCGAAATTAGTATAAATGTAATTAAACATACTAGTTGAAATAGGTTATGGATATATTTATGTTGGTATTGTAAAACCAATCATAAGGGAAGCAAAGACCACCTTCTACTTTAGTACGTCTTTAGGTAAAGCAATCTATCTGGACTGTGAGTTCTTTACTCAAAACGGAGTCACAATATTTAAAGTACGTAGAATTGGGTTTATTTTAGTCGAAATAAGTTAATACAAAGTCAAAGATTAATATGCATAAATCCCGGTTATAAAGGACTAGTTCGCTACATCAGTCTAATCGCTACAACCCGACTGTAGCTGCTACCTTGATTTGGTAGTTCAGCTTGACTATCGTGATGACCCAACCGAACTATATTGGCTGGAGTATAGGTTCCTCTAGATCCTACCATTCTAGTCAGGTCGATTGCAGAAACGGTAGGATTAAAAGCAGGAACTTAAGGTCTGAGGGAGAAGTCGCACTGCTGACCGTAGATGGGAGTGACGGCATTAAGGTGTACCCTTTCAGTTTAATTAATGTAGTATCGGAAATACTTGCTGCAATAATGCTTCGACGCCTAATCAGAGCTCGTGAAGAGCGAACTCGCTAAAACAAGGCTAGTTTCAGACCTGGACGTCGATGTATTAACTAGATACTCACTTTTCGTCAGGTTCTAAAACATAGACACACATTTCGATATCCAACAAATATTGAACTTTTCGACCTTAAGGTAGCGCTGGTCGTAAGTTTCTGTGACAGTGTCTGCAATTGAAAGGCATACCAAAGAAGTACATTAACCTAGTACAGACGTTCTGCTCGAACACTGTTTGTCGGGTGAGAGTTTACAGCGAACAGTCATCTGAATTGATTACTTCGGTATTAGTGATGAAAGGAAAGATTAAGCTCCAAAGATACAATTAAAGAAAAATTAATGAGATAAAACGTTATGAGGGATTCAGAAGCTTGTAACCTGGGCAAAGACAAAGAATGGATGCACCTGTACCATTGCAAACGACTTTGGGCTATGCTATTTAAAGCCTTTAACCACTGATTACGGCTCCAAAAAGGTAGTATACACATGCTAAAATGATTCACTCCAGTTGTAGAAGACTATAGACTTCAGTGTATAAATTCATCATTGATGACGATAGATTAAAAATGAAAGTCAGAAATGAACGCGCTACAGTTTTCGTTTTCGATAAAAAAAGTTAGATGTTTTAAAAAACTGAAGATATTTCTTCAATTCTTCAACCTACTACATCGAACGTATTCACTTATAATTACAAGTACATCAAGTCTATACTTTGAATGAAGCCAGTATTAATAATAATAATAATAACGATATTTATAGTAGCATACCTCTTCCCACCGTGTACGAATAGTATTAACCCATTGACGTAAACGTTTCACAGCTGCTGGATGAGCTTGAGATAAAAGTTTATTGCCTAATTGTAAAGCTGTTTCAACTCGGTCAGCTTGATTCATTAAATTAGCATGGGTTTGTCGATGAGCTGTTATTGCATTTGTTATATTAGTCGGTGGACTGTTAATATCAGCAGTTTCACTCTCCAATTCACCATCGTCATCGAACGTAGGTAAAGCAGCCAAACGACAAATAACGCGTTCTGCGCCAGCAAAATAATCCATTAAACTTCGACATGTATCCTGAAATTGCTGCGCCTATAAATGAAGACAACAGAGATTTTAAAATTTAGCTACTTGAGATTTGGATAATGTAATGCAATAATAGAATACAAGTAAGCTTCTTCGTATTTAAGATACAATTCTTCTATGATGACTAGGAAAACTAGCAAGCTTCTGAAACTGATGCGTATGTTGAGTTTGGTTGGCGAAAACTGGTGGGCGGCCTATGCTCCATTGGGGGTAACAGGCGTAAGTAAGTAAGTAATGTTGAGTTTTGACTGATGATAAATCATGAGTCAGGTGTCTAAACTATCCAATAGTCAATGTCGCGTTTTACTGCTTGTTACCTATAATAGTATACTTAATTTAAAATATAGTACAAATTTATCAGAAAAGATAGTGAAGTTGCAACGTAAAAACAGATTAAGTTAAGATCATTTACCTCGGTGATTCGATCAAATTTAAAGTGTTAGGGAATGATTGAAAATTAAAGTGTACTAAACGAGCTATTCATACCATATGGTGTGATTAAGTTAAATGACATTTAGTTATGGCGGTGAGAGGCCTACTTTTGAGGTAACAAGTGGTAATCAAATAATCAGTATTTTAAGGTTTTACAATACCGTGCTATTATTATTTAGTACCTGAGATAATGGATAGTACTAGTAAATGTTGATAATTAGCACTGGTAGCAAATCGGAGAATATATGAAACCGGACAAGAATGGTTTACAACAAGAATCAATAAAAACACAGGAAACAAAGGAGAGCAAGAAGTTAACAGTTTGACTTGCACCAAAGCTTCGAGGAGCAAAGTGATTAATCCGCTTTTCTGCTCCTAAGGTATATAAACATCATTGGAGGTGTGAGTGATCGGCCAGGAAACAACTTAATGCTGTAGCACTGTGGTAAAGTTTACAGCACAATCTAGCTCTCAAAACTGAAAGATTCTGGATTTGATTCATTTGTATTGGTAGTTTGAATCTTGGTATTGATGTTTAGGACTACGACTCATCAGTCGCTTTTTGTATATGTGCATCCCGTGGGGATTGCCTCAATATTGTCATTACACCACAGACATTATGAACAGAGATAGATGGTAGCATTCAGCGAGCTTGGTAGCAAAGTGGATAACGCGATGGCATTTGAAGTGAAAAGTACTGGGTTGTATTTCCTTAGTGAGTATGAACTCTGGGATACAGTCATATTCCAATGACGAGTTCCAAGCAGAATGAAACGCGCATCCTGGATCCTACTGCTAACCACCATTCATCTCTGATTATAATTCTAGCTTTGATTAAAGTGACAATCATCTGTTATGTCTGAAATAATAGAACCTCAAAGGACGAGTGTTTTATCCAATATACCTGGAACGAATCGTTGAGACCACTGAGTCAACTTAGTAACTACAGCTGGAAATCACTACCGCTTGCAAGAAGGTTTGAAACACCATGGACCTAATTCGACACATCTCACATGTGAAATGAACCTGAGAATATTGTATGAGACAATGAGTTGCCAGAAGTGAAATAGACTGAAAACTAGAGTACTCAATGCAACAAACATTTCTGTTTTTTTAAGGAAACGGGTTCTATGATTTAGTCTCTCAGAGACAGTTGAGCTGATTCGGAGCTTTCACAAGCCAATCTGCTTACATGGCGGAGATAACTATTGGTAATTATTAAGTACTAATAACGTGATGATTATACTAGCATTAGTGACTAACTAGTACTTAAAGCCATTGTAAAAACACAGTACATCCATCAGTTATATAACTGAAGAACTTTAAGATGCATCCCAGAGAAGTGAAGCATTTTGTAATTATATGTGGAATTTCCAACGACCCATGATGACTTGCTAGATTGCTAGATTTTGTAGACATCTTTTTCACAAGATTTAATACAAGTATTATGAAATATGTTTATGAGAATATTACCATTTTTAATGCTTGATCTAATCGTTCACTACGACGTTGCGTTAAATTCTGTACACGATCCCATATCTTAGTTAAATGATTTAATTGAGCTTGCATAGCAAACACATCAGCTTGATTACTTGTTGATGAACCACTACCACCACCACCACCAGCTGCTGATGCTGTTGCCGAATCAATAGTAGATGAAGCTTTATTCATTAAATCACTGGCAGCTTGATGTATTAATTTTACAGATGCAGCACGTTGTTCTAGTTCAGCTTTGAAACATTCATGAGATTCTAGTAATTGCTAAAATATCAAATACAAATAATTTACATTTATATATACATATATATATATAATGCAAAGAAATATTTGATAGTATTAACTATAATAGCTTTTATGAGAAAATAATGTTATCATTGTAGGAAATGTGACTACATTAAACTTATTCTATTCATCAGGCTTTACGCTAATATACAATAATATTTCTAGACACATAGGAAATTATTAATCTAATGAAGTTCACAAACCACGACTTCCTCTTCGTTCTTATATATATATATATATATATATATATATATATATATATATATATATATATAACTGCAAAATGATCAATTCAAATCCTAGATTCCTTACAAAGAATTAGTCGTTAACCGAAGCATTAAAAGTGTTTTTGATTTCAGTTTCAGGATATAATTTATCAATTTGCATGGGGAACAGATGATATATCTAGATGTTACTTTCCTGTTGATCAATGTACCATTAAATGAGGAAATCGATTTTGTATCAGAAAAAAAATTAATAGATAGATACTTTTATTATCGTGGATTGGAACATTGTTAAAGAAAAAACCCTTGGAGCAATGTGACAATATACACGTGTACGGATGAACTTCATTTTGTTATAATACAGAAAAGAAAATGGTTCTGTAGAACGTAGAACTTGACACATACATACATCAGTTCAAGTTGACATACCACATTAGCAAACAGAGTTGGAATTGTCAGTTCAAATCTCATACTGGTAAAGGTTGTAGCAGTATTAATGATAATCGAAAAGATTAGGAATCAGAGATGTGATTAGAGAAGTATATTCCAGTGAAATAAGTTTAGAAACAGAGAAAAAAAGGAATTTAAAAGACAGAATGAATGCATCTACGCCATCGCAAACGATTTTGAGAAGTCTCTAACCACCGGTTACGATTGTCTTGATGTGTGCATAGAAAAAATTCCTCGTCAAGCCAGTACATTGTACCCATTCATTACAAAAGAATCCTAGTTAGATCTCTTGCAAGTAGAGCTAGTAAGATATGCTCAGACGACTACATAAAAACGAGCTGGAGTTCATTTATAATATGTTGATTGAAATGGGTTATCCATAAGGTTTTCTGAAGAAACACCTGCACACAATGAATAGAAGACTAGAGATATTGACGTGAATTAGAAACATTTCTTGCTGAAGCTACAATTTAACGGACATATGGCTAGTGACGTACTCCAAGATAGAGTGGCTAAAGTAACAAAGAGGGCATTTAATGCAGCTAATTTTTATCTGTCGTTTGCTAGTAGACCTATGCTAATTCGTTAAACAAACGATAAGTTATCTGGATTTTTCACATGCATGCGTAGCTACGAATTCATCTAGTTCTGTTACAAAAGCTATGTTTGGCATACAACCAAACAACTAAGCCAACGAACTAGGCAAACAACTCCCTTCGTGGTTAAGAAAGGACATAATCAAGATAATATGCAGCTCAGTTCTACCACACTTGATCGGTAGCAGCCATATTGTATATAGGAATAAGTCTTTTAAAATAATTTATCCCGTACCTATTGGTTTTCTTTGAATGGTTCGATATCGATATTGTCTCTTACACATAACAGAAGCTATCAGGATTCGAGTTAACAATTCAAGTCTTCTTGTGTTCATACTAAATTTGTGACACCTCTATCTTTTCTTTGACCGAATTGGCCTTAATAGACGACTTTATTTATCTGTTTATCATTATTTTACATACTTCTTTTCTGTTCGCTTATTTTTCTTCACCCACACTTTCTTATTTCAAATACATGCCTCACTATCCAACTAGCTGAACACTTGTGACTGAGTAATTTATCATTCTCATGAAAGTTATTCCAGCCTCTACTTTTTCAAGCCGTTTGACCTACTCCCTTTTCATAACTAGTACACCTTTTATCACAAACGATATTTGTACTGTTTATTTCACTATTATCACTCATTCATTAGTTGCCTTGATTGGTTTAATCATTTCATATAAGCATATAAATAGTATTGTATATCAGACTAAAAAGCCCAATGAAGATCTAATTAAAAACATTAATGTTAGCTTACACATGTTGTTCTAATCCACAATAGTGGAATGTTCAACATATGAATTAATTCCAAACAATAACAATAACAATGTGTGTAGTTCATTTAATCATAAACCTAATATCTATAATTAATAATTGTTAGCAAGGCTTAGTGTAATATCGAACGAGTGTACATATGCTGCCGGTATTAGTGAGGTGCAAATATTAACATTGAACAAATTTCTGATCACAGAGATTACTCAATAACATTATTGGATAAGTTGGTATTGAGCTACACAACAACAACAATAATAATAACTAGCCAAAAAAACTATAAATTTAGCTCAAACCTTTCGAATCAAATTCGTATTAGATCACTTTTAAGAATAAAAAGAAAACAAACTAAAAATTATGCGTAATCAGTGACTAACCTCAACAATATCCACATCACCATAGATTCCTGTTTGTTGTTCAGCTAACTGTGGTTCAATCTTACTTAACCAATCAAGTAAAGCTTCTAATGCTTCTTTATAAAGACCAGCTGCTAGAAGAGCTTGTTCTAAAGTGCGTTGTCTAAAAGACAATAGAAAATGTTGGATAAATAGCATATAGTGAAAATCAATGATTTAAATAGTGTCCAGCAAACTCTTGACATCATTCAGCTAAGTGGATGGAACCAAAAGGTTCAGCCACTTTTTAATACAGTGTAAAATAACTGTGTTATGCTCGATTGTCTCTGTAATCAATTTCATTTTATTCGATCTAAATTAGCACTTTTTTTCTGGTTAGCATTTTAGCAGGGTTCTTTTATACGGGACAGAGTCGATATTCCCGCGCCCCAACCCTTCACATTTTATCTGGGCTTAGGACCGTCAGTAATACCAGGAGGACTTCAGGAAAAGGAAGATTCCAGTTGAAGAAATTGATGTAAGACACTGAAAGTGGACAGGACACATGCTGTGGAAATCTCCAAACTGTATCACGAGGCAAATCCTAACTTAGAATTATTGAGGCAAAAGGAAAAGAGGCAAACGAAAGAACACATTACAACTTTTCAAAAGTTGGAAAGTAGGGTCCAGGACGGAAACGTTTGAGGAATACTAGTCAGAGGCCTATGCTCCAAGAGAAGTGACAGAAGTAGGTAAGTAAGTGAAGATTATGATTCGTTTATATTTCTGAAATTCAGAAGCATGCAGCTAAATTATGTATCATTTATGACCAAAGCAGCTCAAATCAAGGACAGAAGTTCCAAAATTACACTCATTTCATATAGCATATAATTCATGGAAGCGAAACTATGAGCTAATTAGTAACTAATTGTAAAGGCTAAATCCAAAAGAGGCAGGTTCTCATCGATGGCGATGGATGGCGATTACACAATGTTATGAATTGATTGAAGTTAGGAGTGCAGACTAGTAGATGTCAACTCAGTAGACTGAAGGATAAACACTCTCCACAAGGTCTGAGGGTCTTCTCTGAGGTTTTGGATATCGTGAAATTGATAGGAATCCCCTACCGGGACAAAACAGCTGTTCAGTAATTCACAATTTCCAACAGTCGTCTAATTAAAGTCAGTCTGCGATATAGACTACAAAAACAAACCAATCGAATACCTCGTGAAACTATTGTTTAAAATATACATCAGTAGTGAACCTACAATGGTCAGTATCTTCATTCCGAAATTTCTCATCGATAAAATTTCAGTAAAAATGTATATGAAGAACAAATTAGATCAGTTTGACAGTTTCAAATGGTCATTTACAAAAATTACTGCTTACCTACAACTAACGATAAGCTTATCATCATTCAGTGATTTTTCAGATGTCAATATGCAATTATATATATCTTCACACTAAACAAACTTCTACAAATCAACTCACTGTGTATGTGCCATTTGTTTCAAAGAATATGAACTTGCAAATTTGAAAGATAATTGAACTATTCTAGCGATTATTGTTCGTGGTACATATGAAGTGAACAATTATCCTCGCCTTAGCACCTTTCATTAGCGATTATTACGTAATTTCCTCTCAATATTTGAGTTTTATAAACCATTCGTGATGTGATATTATTTCAAGTTGTTATTATTATTATTGATATTTATATTATTCTACACCATACAATTGTACAACTTAAGTTGCCTTCTTTCTAATAATCTAAATAATGAAAGGTCATTAATGAAATCGACCCTTTTCCTAGTCTTAATTTACCAATATGTATGACCTTTCATTTTCAAATCTTTGTTGTTGGAATGATATACAGAGAAGATTAAAGTCATGAGTAATGAAATAGACTGTCTGAGATTATCTTGATCGATAGACTGATATTCGCAATAACTGACAATCAATAAACTTGAAAAAAAGTGATCATCGGATAATTTACTCGATTGTCTAGTGACTAAACTACAATGCCTAACAGCTAAATAAATCTGCTTTTCATTTCATTCATACAGTGTTGTTCTTGCATTTTATATGGATAGGAGATAATACAGTAGCTTATTTTTCTAGCTGTCTAGTCCAGTTATTGTTTATTCCTATCCTTTGGTTACGCCAAAGAGAAGACGATTGAACACTGCTAAAACTAGTTTCACTTGAGTTTCAATCATTGACCCTAAATATAATAAACAGTACTGGTTTACTATTTGTACTCTGAATACTGAACAACCAGACTGACACTATTCAGAGTGAGTAGTAGAATTAATATGAATTCGGGGAGCATGAAAATCATAATAATTTTATCCATGTATGCATAGATTATGTATGCGAAATTCTGTAGTAGATCATATTTATTGTTTGATAAATTTATGAGTTTCAAATTTGGTCATGTTTAATATTAATTAGGAGAAGATTAGAGATTATGGAATTACCTGGCTAAGGCTTTTGTACACACTGCTTGCCATAAATGTTTCAATTCGCTGACCATATCATCTAATTCATCATGATCACATACTGGTGCTCTATCACGTAGTTGTCTAGCGTAACGACGTACTCCATCATAAGCTACTGTGCGAGTGCTTAATGCACGCTGTAACTCACGATGTAATGCTAACTGATAGGCAACTTTCTCAGGTCTTGTAGCAACACGATCACCATCTTCCTCCAATGAAACTAGTTGTTCTTTTAACCAATCTGTTAATAATGTCCAATTATCCAGAAAATTACTGGCCTCCTAAAAATTAGTGGAAAAGATTGTAACCTTTAAGTAGTATATGTATTTCTATTGTCAGTCATTACTTTACAAATTCAACATGATAAGAAAGAGTCGACTTAAGAAAAACTCGTTTGTGCATTCTCATGAGAAAGCTATCTACAGTGAATTAAGAAAATCAATATTATGGAGAAAATAATTACGATAAATAAAAATCTGAATAATCCACTTATTAACAATGATAGTGAAAATTACATACAAACGTTTAAAGAAGGTTATAATGAGTAATAATAATAACAACAAATCTTCAAAAATAGGCGTTCATCACCCCTCATACATAAAGTGTTTTTGAGTAGTCTGTTGTACAGTAATACGAATACAGAAGAGTTTCTAAGATCTGAAGCTAACCATGTGAAATTCGTCTTGAAATATGTGTCTGGGCTATTATCGCTAATTATTAATCTCTTATGTGAATTATTCCTGAATTATGAGCAACTAATCTCTACAGTATTGTCTACACTACCTGAAAAGTAAACTGTATTTAAGTTAGCTTACCAGAGATATGCTGAGTCAGTCATTGATAAGCGATGTAAGGTCGGAAATAAACGTGCTCATCTATTCATCTTTGAAAAGCACTTCTATGTAAGAACCATTGATAGTAAGGAGATTGTCTAAATTAAAGTATTTCAAGCAGATTCCAATTATGGTGCTTAAGTCATGAAAGCTAAGTCCCCTAAACAATGCGCTCATGTGCCATCAAAATTGTCAAAGATGAGGAATCAAACAAGACATTGTAATTTTTGAATTTTATGTTAGATGAGCAAATGAAATGGAACGGCGAACATCATGTTATGTAAAAGTAAAGGCACAACGAACACTACCTACAATAAACTATCATGTTAGAGTAAAGAAAGTACGTATTCAGACGACTAAGAAGACTCATTTATCTGATACCTGAGTCACAGAAAGCTAAGATGAATCGTGTGAATGAATTATTCTTACATATTAATCAAAATATATTCATCCTACTGACTGTCATTTATTCATTCATAACTAATAGTTTATAGTAGAGAAAAACAATTTTTGTAGGAAATATTTGCTTCAGAAAATAAAACAACTTTTGTGGTATTTCAATAGAAAACAAACTAACCTTTAGACCAGTATTAAGTTGACGTGTACGTTCTGCACTACGTGAAACTAATTGTTCCCATCTTGTATGAATGCTAGATAGAAGATTTTTCACCAATATTACATCTTGTTTTTGTGATTGACATTGTATTTGACTTCCTAAACGATCTAAATTAATTAAAGCATCACGATGTCCAGTAATTTCTTTGCGTAATTCCGTATGATCACGTATTAATTGAAATAGGCGAGCTACAATACGACTAACTGGTTTCTGTTGTAATATAGCACGTTCCATTTGTGTAAGCCATTGCATCATTTGTGATAATTGATCATGCAATTCTTCTACTTGTTTTAAACCTAATTCCATACGATCACGAATATCTTGAGCGTGTTTTAACAATTGAGCATGATGTTGACAGAAACGTTCAAGATTCATAGTTAATTGATTCGATGGTTCTGTGGCAGATTGATTCACTAATAAAGCAGCTGAATTTCGACGCAATTCATCAAGCTGTTCATGAAAGACAAATAAAAAAGAATGAATAATACACAAGTAACTATTGTTGTCTACAATAAGCATACGGTAAATAGTTAGAGTATAAGACAATATTTACCTCTGATCCAATTTGTACAAGTTCATCATAAACTTCTATAAAACGACGTAATTGTTCACGTGCACTATCTGGTAAACCACCCATAATGCGTGCACCTGGTGGAGGCATCCGACTTTTTAACTGGCGAGTGCGACGTATCAGTTGATCCAATCGACCATGAAAATTAAAGGTCTACAAAATTAAGAAAAAACGGTTTGGAATCATTTAAACTATCAATGTCTGTAAGAGAATTGCAGACATTATATTGAAAGATAGTTGTTATGTTTCTTTCATTCAACTGATGGTTAAGGTCAAATTTACTACATATTTAATCCATTATCCTCTTTCAGATTCTACTGTTCCGGTGAAAGTCTTATCTTTCTTTTGTCATCATTGAAATAATAAATATGAAGCTTGTGATATTTTCTAATAACTTACAAAGTGGAACTCTCGGCATAGATATGTATTACGTGAAGTGGATTGTGGATAAGTAATAATTCTCTATTACTCAAACTAATATGGACTATCAATAAGTCAGTCAGTCAATTAGATGCAACGTAGAACTTCGTACGTAAGTACATCAGTTCATGTTGCCATATCACATTAGCACAGAGATATAATTGTCAATTCAAATCCAATAGTAGTAGAGGTAGTAAAGGTATTAGAAGTAATCAGAGAGCTTAGGATTAGAAGATATTATTCATGAAGTATGATTCAGTGAGAAAAGTTTAGAAAGTCAAAACTAGAGGGTTTGAAGAATCAATAAGCAGTCACTGCTTTAAAACAAAAAACAAGAAGGGATTATTTTCATAGATTATCATACCTCACTCAATGCTTCTTCCAATGCAGCTTGTTTATTACGTACACTCAATTTCAAATGTTCCCATGCTTTATTCATTTGAATAATTTTATCGCGTATATCTGATATTTTCAAATCTGGAGTTTGTGCATTGCTTTTGACATCTTTATTAGTAGAATCTAATGCAGGAGATTTATTTATTTTCTTGGAATCTGCACGTTCTAATTTTCTTGCTTGTTCTTCTATTCTTACCACAGCTAATTGATGACTGTTAATATTGTGATGAATTACCTTAACGGGAAAAAGAAAGAAAAAGTGGTGAGCCTAACGCCTAATCTAATACAGCCACAAAAACTGTTTGAGATACGAGCATCCAAGACAATCGTTTCATAATTTGTATATCCTCGTTGTTATTAACGGGACTTGTCAACAGAACATAGACGAAGTGAAGTAGGATATATAGCTCATTAACATGGTCGATATTTGATTGTTATGGAGTCAACAACAGGCACTAAAGTACTATAGCTACAACTAGGCATTATTATTTCGGAACTGAAATGTACTGAATTACTAGTCAGTTAGTCAAATTATCAATCCAGTGTTTCTCAGGATGCTTATTATGACCAGAAATACTTTATGCTAGACATTTTGTGTATATATTTCAGAGTTGTTATGTCTATAAAGAAATTATACAGTATGATGTTAAAAAGAGTTAAAATAACTTTGTACCATATTAAGGATCTATATATCTCAAAATGATGACTATTTAGTAAACCTATCTAAAGGATACTACAGCCTTTGGAAGAACATCAAACGTAAAAGGATGTTTGACTGAAAGTCCATGACAGTGTAGTCTGGTATTACTGATTCCTTGGCCAATTCATATGCATTCTGTATTCTTGAAAATCCGGTTTGAATTCCTGAAATATGCTGTCCAACTGACAACCCACTTTGGTACACTCAAATGGATACTAAAGGATGTTAGTATGATGAAAGAATGAAATAATGCTTCAAAGATTATTAACTAGATGCCTTATTAACTAATATTAGGAAAATATCTCACAGCTACTTGTAAGTAGTATAGATAAATCAAAGATATTAGTAGTGTAATTTGTTCATAATCCAACGTAAAAATACACATATATGTATATCTACCACCACATAGAGTAACTTAAAAGTCTGAGGTTGGAAAAATAAACACGATACTATTAAAAATCATTACTTCATTTTCATTCTCAGTACCGAGACGATTTAAAACCATAACATTGTACTGGTAGCGTGTAATCAGTTTAACAAATAACTTTATGATGTATGAGCAGATATAACCAAAATAATAATTGCCATTATTAATTAAATCAATTTTTATGCCCATAACCATATCAAACGAAAAAATAAACACACACGAACACATACAGAAATAGGCACACATTTACACCATATCCCACATAGATTAACATCATACAACATTAAAATGATAAAACCACATGAAACAAACCAAAGAATATGGAAAAGATAGAAAAAAGGGAGAAATGTAAGAAATGATGACTTATTTGAAGTTAAGGAGACAATTAATCAGAAGCACATTTTTCATCAAATCAGAGATTTTAACTAGTTCTTAATTTGATTCTGAACTATAGTATATGCCGGTAAAGATATCAAGTCTGTGGATAAAACAAATAGGGAATAATTGGAATCGAAACCTGTTTGGTAGCGTTGTCCTCCTCTAGAAACCCTATTCTTTAGAAATGGTTAGAAAATTTGTTACTCTAAACACGAAGATATTCGATCGAACAAGCTATTCATCAGTATCTTGAGCTTGGTTTTGCTCAATTCAAAAGCCGGATTTTTTTTAAATATAGAAATAGTTAAAAACCCAGACATTATTATTATTATTATTATCATTATTATTATTATTATTATTATTATTATTATTACTCAATATCATCAACTGTTCACTCGTACTAAGTAAGTAAGTAAGTAGTTTGTTGTCATGCTTTAACTTTATAACAAACTATGTATTGATATTCAAAATTCCTAAATATTCAATGTCACCATTTTTCACCCTCTAGTTTGAATATTATTATTCTATTGATCACAACATTCTAAATAAATAATTCTGTTTTTAGTATTAAAAACATGAAGAACATTTATCGAATACTGGTATTTGAGAGTGGTTAATGGATTCTAAGAGATATTTTACTAGTTAGTCAAACCGTAACATTCACTTTTACAAAAAACAGATTAGTATGGACTGTTAACTAGACATTTGTATTGTTAATGTGCATTGAGTACTGTTTTAGTTTCTGTACTATAAAAACTCATATAACTTCACTTTTATCACAATTAACCTAATATTAAGGATTTTTTCGCCATCCATTATGGAGAAGTGAACGATCATTTCCTAGAGAGATTGGTATGAATAGTTCGATAAAGTGTTGATCGATAAGGAATGAAGACACTACTAATTAAGGAAATAAACCGATTTCGAACAATGAACACTGTTCTAATCAATAATAACTGTGCTTATCATACCATCAGTATAGCAAATGAATAAACACTGAATGAAAATGTTGTTCATCTCAAAAAAAAAAAAACTAATGACTCACTTTAATACGTGCTAAATCCGCTTCTAAGCCTCGAATATTAGCTCGACGTATAGGTATCTGATCTACAGTTGTTTGTGTTTGATCAATCCATTTGATTAATCCGTCTATAGCACATTCAAATTCACCTAATCCAAGTAGAACAGTTTGTAAACGATGACGTCTGTTATTGCCGGAATCTAATAAATTATCCCATCGTCGATTAGCTGCAGTTAGATCATATTGCAATGATGTTGTATTTTGTACAGGAAATGTTCCATCATCACCTATTAAAAGAAGAATTATAGTTGAATGAAATTTATTGGGACTGAATAGTAATCTATTAGTTATGAAGTGGATAGATAGCTGATTTGATTCTGATTAGAGATTTCATTTAAATATTGCCTATCGATCAAATAATAATCACACTTCAGTTCCATTGTGGTGTATACTACTCACTATGGAGCTTACAAGTGTTCTGCAGTGGATATGCAGCAGAGTGTCGCCTCGAGGTTATTGCCGAAGCGAAGTGTCGGATCTGGAGGTACGGTATCATCAGTATTTGAAGACTAGAAGACATGTAAAAGAAGACAATCAAGAACACATTTGTTTGGCAAATGAATTTTTATGATAGAGTGTATACATTCAGGCTAAGAAACTGTATCTTCTCTTTCATATGATCTTATCATCTTCGTTCTTTAACTCATGTGTTTTCATCAATTTACCTGTGGAGCTAAGTATATAGATCATTCGATGTGTATTTCATCTAGAAAAATTCGAGAACATTATTCAGCTTGATTGGAAAGAGGAGGAAAAGGGTCAGTGAGAAGTTCAATAATCGAACACCTCGCCATTCGGCCAAAATGGGTTCTGCGCTCAAAGTCATCTCTAAAGTAAACAGAAAGCTGTCAAAGGCACTTAGTTAGCTTTGCCGAAACACTTGACATACATCTGGAAAAACCAAAATTATGAGTACAGCAGAAACTGCTACAACGGTTTTTTCTACCATGGTTTTAATCTGTCGTTAAAATAAAATTTTTTGTTTCTTCACAGCTATCTGTTTTCTGTTCGTCTTCTTCTCAAAAGACCTTTTACCCCCCTAACTGAGTTGTTTCTCTTCCCATGATCCTTCTGATTACAGTTCATCTTAATTTAAACATTTTATCTGATCACGTTGAGTGTTTCCTTTCCAACGATAACTTCTTTATTAATCTTCATGATGAATATACCAAGCCGTCATCAACAGAAATATAATTCTTAATTTCCTTCATCAAAATAACGTTTTATACCTTTATCTAATTTAACTCAATATTATCATGTTTAGCAGAATTTTTACGATCACTATTAATATAATTATCACCATGTGAAAAAACGTATATATAGTTGCGACTATACATCTTTGAAAATGAATTCGCCTAAAAGAGAACTCTCTCTTTGCTCAACCAATCTTTCTTGTTTTACGTCAATTGTTATCGGTAACGAGCACAACAAAAATGAAAAGGATAGATTATCATGAGAGAAACTTGTAAGTAACTCAAGAAAAGCCAGTTATACCGTTGACACTGTTGACAATATCCTGTTTGTATTACCTTGGATTACAGACAATAAAATAGTTGGATATGAAGAGTTATAGAACTTCAAAAATCCATAGATCCGAAAAAGTAAAGTAAAACGGATATCATAGTGTTCTTGATCAGGGATGAATCTATAGCGATATAGTAATAAATTGGATGATCGTTAAAGTGGCTCCAGACACTGACAAAACAAATAGCGATGAAAAAGAAGCTGGTGTGATTAAAAAATATAAAGTATTCTGAATGTTATCAATCATTAGCTTCATAATTGAATATTGATCATTTCATGTTTGCGAATAAGCTAATGAAATTTCAATGAATTACTTTTCACACTTACTAAACATAATACATAATAGCGTTGTATGATTTAGCTTTACTAGTAAGTAGAAAGGATCAGGCTAACACTGAGGATTTCTCAAAAAAAGATCACTTATTTAAAAGAAAACAGAATATAAGCTATGAATCAATTATAAATAAGCAAAACTATTTAATTAATTAATTGTTCTTACTTGTATCATCTAAGGTGAAACGTTCGTTATCGGAATTAGACATTAATTTTCCAGCTAACCAATTTAATGCTTCTACTTCTGAATGTTTATTCATTAAATTATCATTCCATTGAATAACTTCATTTAATTGTTTTGTAACAGTATCAACATTATTTGATATAGGTTGGAAATTATCCCATATATTTTCTTGTTCTGTTAACCATTTCATTAAATCTACTAAATCAGACTAGAATGAAAAGAAAGATAGGAAACAAGGGTATGTATGTACACAATGATAAAAATTGCGTATTCCGTCAGTTCATTTTAACTGATTTAAAAAAATACTACTGTATTAGCGTTTAAGTAACGAGAAAGAATAGGGAGATATTTTAAAGGACACGTTGAAGAGTATAGTGAATTGAGTTATATATCTGAGAGAAAGCGAAATAAAACCTTTGAATATAATTTGAAAAACGATGGTCAATAATGATTGTTAGGAATTTAATGAGGTGGACTTCTCATACAAATGTAGTACTTCTTATTACTTATATAAGTCAAAGCTAAGCTGGTTTTAGTCGAAATTTCATACTACAAAGAACAATTTTCGTATCATCACTCTCTAACAAAGAATGTATCAAACAAATGTGTCGACAAACTATGATGTGTGGACTTTGAAGCATATATATATATATATATATATACATATATATATAATGTCGTCTTCTTGTTAAGTCATCATTTGTGTCAAAGTACATATGTGATGCACAAAAATATACTATAGTTAGAGTACTTAAAGTAGTATATCATTCTGTAGATCAAATAATCACTTAGGTATTCACAGTTCTTTCTGTCAACGACCATTCAACCTAAATTTTGGCAGATCTGTTCAGAAACTTCAATTAAACTTTCGATGAGAAAGCATCTGTTTTCTAACTGACTATTCAGCAAGTAGTAAAGGTTCAGTTAACTACTGACCATGTATTGAGAGACCATCCGATTTACATTTATTATCAATGAAAAGAAAAGAAGACTATGGCTTATTCAAATGAAAAAATATACTGAGGATATTTATAACAAATCAATATATAGACAATAAATATGTTCCGATTTCTTGTTTTAATCAAAAAACAAAGAAGTGAATTACTTATTGATTAGCCTACCTTAAATTGTACAGCGCTTAATTCACGTTCATGGCATTGTTTAATTAAACGTTCACATTTATCAACAAGTTGTTGTTGTGATATTTTTAAACCATGCAAAGCATAATCCACTTCATTACGTATAGCTTGTTCTTCATCTCGTCTTAAAGTAAAACTATCAGTCATTTTTTTAATGGTTGGTTGTAGTGTTGTTGTTTGTGCTGAATGATCATTCATTTGTCCATTCATTAAATCAATTAATTTTTGACCAGCTTCATAGGATTGATTCAATTGTTGGTGGACATCATTTAATTCGTCACGTAATTCATGCAAATCTTTATATTGTTCTTGATAACTGTTTGCATCGAATGGATCACGTCGAATGCATGGATCATTTAAACTGCAACCGGATCCAATAATATCTAATGATTGGTGAATTTGATCTAATCTATGCTTTATTTCAGTGATCATTGGCCAAAATTGTTCTGATGATGTTTTATAAGCTGATTGTAATGTAGTTACACGTGAATTTAATTTATTGTGCAATTGTATCCAGTCTGTTTGAAGTTTTTCAGCATTTTTCAAAACTAATTAAAACGAGAAAAGCAGAGAACAGTGATTAATAATAATAATAATAATAATAATAATAATAATAATAATAATAATAATCTTATCAACATATTTGTAAGAATTACAAAAAATAAAACAACCAATACAGTCAGTATTGAAGACTTTCTTATATATATATATATATATATATATATATACATATATATATATATATATACATATATATATATATATATATATATATATATATATATATACAGTAGTTTTAGAAAAAACATAACTCATCTTACAAATATGAATTATTTACTACGTAATAAGAAACTAATTGTAGATTTTATTTTATTTTTTTTCAAAAAAGAGAGAATGATTACAGTAATTCCTCATTTTTCTGTCAAAATACTAATTCCTATGAATAATGATCCGAACAATAGTGAATTTTAGTTTTCGTCTAGAATTAAAAAAAAAACTTGTTATTCTATTGAATGCCACAACCAGTGTTGAACAGATTAATTTCTGCATATCTCTATCATGCAATAATCTTATATTAGCATAATTGTATACTTTTTAACCCGTATGAAATGTTCCTAATATTTCTGGCATTTCTATGACAATATGACGTCATCATTGATTGGTTTTTCTTGTTAATCACTAAAATGTATTAGAAATCATTAGCTAGTGGTTTAAGAGGGAAGGAGACAGTAGAGTCATCATGAACAATTTGTGTTGTTTTTTCTTGTCATGTCTTATTTTGCTAGAAACTGTGATCAACAGTAGTTCATGTTCGAAATGACAAGAAGAAAAAGAACGACACCAGCACCGACAACAACAAGGAGCATCAACAACACGAAACCGGCATAAAAATGGTCCTTAACTTTTCAACGGAATAAACATTCATTTCAATTTGTATTGGATTATTTTATTTTCACGAATATATCAAACACTTCTTTCTAATGATTACATATAAAAAACTCTCATATGAGTTTATGTTAACTTATGAACAAATGAATCATTTTGATTTGATTGGTTATCTTGTACAATGTATATTAGGCTTATTTACTGGTAATCTTGAGAGCTTTATGTATATTTACATGCATTTATTTACTTGTATTTCATATACTACTTATAAACATTAAACTAGAGTTTGTGTGCGTGTTATCAACTCTCATGCTCACTTCATCTCGGATTGTTTATCCTTATTTTTAATATTCGAATGAATGAACTATAAATATCTTGAATATATATTTTGTAGATAACTTATTTTATTCTGTAATTCATTAACGTGTTCAACTCAATATATTATGAGATATAAAGTAATCAGATCCTAACATATTTCATTCATTGCACTAGAGACAATTCATGATCACAAAACATTGTTGAACTAATCGTGCAAAACATATATACACATGCACACACACACACACAAATATATTCACATGTGAAAAATGAAAAGGTGCACAAAACATGACACACTAGTCCTTCAAACAACATTTCGATATAAAACAACAATCAAGGTTAACAAAGTAAGAATAACAAAAAGAAAATTTACAACTTAAAATAAAAACAAAATCCCCATTCTATCGAAATTATAATCTTATCGATAAGTAATCAATACACGTCTAACATGCGAAAACTAACAATTTAAAGTATGGAATAGGAAATACATTACAAGTGAATCATTAAGACTGGATAAATATAGGGAATTTATTGATTTTCGAAAATATAGCGATCATTTACAAAACGATATAAACGATTCCTTCTGAGAATGGTAATGGAAACAATCCACATATTTAGTGGTGACAAATTGAACATTTTGAATTGAAAGGATATAAACGTTTCAGTTTTTCGCTTATCGGTTTTCGTGTATGACTTTATTAAATTAGTACTACTTAATAAAACTCAGTAGTTTGATGAAACAAACTATTTTCTTATTTTATACACAATTCCGTTTATTACGTTGAAGAGAGCAAACACAAAAATTTGAGCAGAATAAGATGAATTCATTTTATTTCGTTTGGTTCTTGTCTACTGCTTAAAATGTGTAATATTTAAAATCTTAACTCAGAATTAGATTCAAATCACTAACATGAAAGAGTTTAGTTGGAAGGTGCTTTGATCATACATCAGAATGGTATAAGCAAAAGTGTAAATGATTTTCATAGAATAGATAAAAGATTGCGAATAAATATGTACTTTATACAGAAGAACATTCTACAACATCGATGGTAAAAAAAAAGTGTAAAAGGCTAGAAACAAGTGGATAGGTAAAGAATAAACTCTAGTAATAAATGAGAATAAAATGATTGAAGCTTAGTTTATCGAAATTAAATTACTAATCTAGAAGAAAGTCGAAATCAAAGGTAATAAGATAATTGGTTAAAAGAAAGAGTTTAACGAAATCTAATGATGTAATGGAGGAATATTTATTGCCAAGATAAAGAAAGATTAACAACTATCTCTTTTTAAACACCTAGATCAGGTTTTATGCGCCTGATAGCAATGGCTTAGGCAAACTTCAGAAGACTAGAGCTTGACTGTTTTTAAATCGCCTTGAAAGATTGCAAAGTATCAACCTGAAGTCCTGTATTCAAGAGATGTTTGGTGATTGCACAGTGTAAAGTGAACCTTTTTATTGTACAAACGCTTTAAAGAACATGTTCATAAAAGGTACGCTCTTCTTTCTGTTCGGTCAATGTAGCTGCTTTAACAGATACACATAAATTTATAGATACGGTGGATGGTCACATGTGAAAAGATTGTTTTCAACAATCGACTGTCTGATGTCAGTATGGTATTAGTTAACTTTTTTGTCAACACTACGTAATTACATTAAATTATTATTGCATTAAATAAAGTTACCATCACCAATTAAACATACGTGCTTTTACATAAATAATATACTGTTTCAATTATTTTATGCAACTCTATAATCATTAGGAAAGAAATTATATGCATTTCTATAACTAGATATGATTTCTCCAAAAAAAATGTACTAACAGAAAATAAAATCAATGAAACGATACGTAACATGCATCATATCA
This sequence comes from Schistosoma turkestanicum, assembly GCA_944470395.2. Taxonomy (NCBI): domain Eukaryota; kingdom Metazoa; phylum Platyhelminthes; class Trematoda; order Strigeidida; family Schistosomatidae; genus Schistosoma; species Schistosoma turkestanicum. Next base: position 9,854,762 of record OX103979.1, on the reverse strand, counting down.
TAAATGCTTACTGGAACTATGTAAAGCGTATAATTGGCCTGGAAAATAAGTATGTTATGTAAATTTGAAAAGAAAAATAGTTGAATCAATTAAGAAATTACTATTAAACCTAAATGAATAAAATAATTTGGCTTATACAGGTGATTGAATTCTGGATCTTAACAAATTATATTGACGAGTAGTATCTGACATGAAATAACAACAGTCTCATATGCATAGGAGTAATGTTCTATGGGAAGTTAATAGCTTTTGCATTTTTATGACTATGCTACCCAATATTTTTAAACCAGTTAATCTGTAAGTAGCACTGGAATTCCCCAACTTCGGTGATACTTTGAACACTGATAAAATAAACTGTAAATACTATTGAAATCTATGCGGTGTTCAAGAAAGACTCCATAGTTCAGAAATATTTTCAGAGGACTTATGCAATAAATAGTGTAAATAAGTGATAGAGGTTCGTCGAAGTTCTACAGTTCTTAGTTCATACTGTGGACTGAATTTAACTAAACAACCAATGTAAATTAAAAGCACTGGACACCTGGCAGTGAACTGTTTAGTAGTACTTTGAGATTAATCTTGTATGGATCAAATATGTTTATTGGAGAGAGAAGAGTATACGTTAACTTTTCAGCAAAATATAAATAGCAGTGAAACATGAAATATGGGGAATATAATAGAACAATCAAACTAACCTGCTTCTAAATCAACCGATTCAATTACTTCAACTGTTCCTGGTTCACGTGTGGTAGTCGACTCTTTGACAGTCGGTTTCGATTCTAATTGAGCACGAATACTAATAGTAAGTGCTTCCAATTCTGGTAAGCGACATTCCAACGCTTCTATAAGAGTAGATGTTCCATTGATATGTTCTTCTAAATGATCTGGTTGAACACTTGTCATTGAATGTATTCTACCCAACATATCTAAAGCCTGATGTTGATCAAGTAACTGTTTTGAAGTTTCATTTTGAACATTAGATAATATGGATGGCTTAATAGTTGTACCAGAAACTTCCAAAGGAACACCTAGTCGAACAGCTTGTTCTGATATAGCAGCAAAAAGGTCTGACATTGAATGTAATTGCTCGACAAACTAAAATGTTAGAAGACAGACATTCATACAAATTTCAAATATGGAAACTATGACATGAACAAGGACACAGTTATATATCGTTATTATGACTACTGCTAGTTGTAGTACATTGGACTGTAGCTGCTGCCTAGACGTGGTGGTCAAGCTTGCCTATCGTGATGATCCAACCGAACTATATTAGCTGAAACATGTATACATTTGGATCCTACCATGCCAGGCAGGTCGATTGGAGAACTGTGAGACTAAAAGCAGCAACTCAAGGTCTGACGGAGAATTTGTACTGCTAACCGTAGAGGGGTGTGACAGCAGTAAGGTATTTTCTTCGGACATCCAGCACCTCCATCGATGCTGCTTTCTCACATGGAAGGAAGGGGTTAGAAAAGGTCGACCCTAAAAATATCACACCTCACTTTACCTCACGGATTTCCATCTCCAGCGATAAGGCCATTTGAAGAGCAAAGCTAAAACCTCAAAAACTTCCCATCAAAAGGCCGCATGTGACCGGCTTCAAGCAGTTGTCCCTTGTGCTCTGCAGTCACACTTTCAGGTTGCCAAGATCAACGCTAATCCAATTTCCTTTTCATGTTCCTCAAGAAAAGCTCTTAAATGGTGTGGACGGATGGGAAGTGACATCCGCCATCATAACCGTAACCTGACTGACTAATTAACAATATTAGAGATTTCAAAGCAACATATCATCGTAGTTCTTCAGCTGAGAAAAACGTGTACGACTGATTAGCAGTTAAGTAAAGATAAGAGTATGTCATTAAACATGCTTTTAATTGTGTGTAATAAAACTAAGTGAGGATGTATAATATGGGATAAAACTAACAGACAAACTCACTTCATCTGATTGTTTCAAATTCGCTTCTGCTTTGATTACACGAGTTTTAATCAGCTTACGTAAATTAGCATAATTATCACAGATTTGTTTAACTTGCAAACGAACGGCATTAGCTTCATCCGGAGCAATTAAAGATAATAATGGTCCACTTGTTCTTAAAATTCTATCCAATACAGATTTTTGACGTTCGATCTCATCATCCAAACTCTTCACAAATAAATGGTCAATAATAATAATACGTAAATATTAGGAAGATATAAGAAAATATTCATTAAAAAATGATAAAACTTTAGTCATTATTCACACAAAACAGTCATTCAGCAATAAGGTTGATCATATTCGCCTTATCCTTAATGTTGACTAACTATGGTTGGTAGAGTTACAATATATACATCCACTAGACTAAGTGAATGCATATTTGGTGTACTTGAGTTCAATGTTAGGTTATGATGAATGAGTTCGTGTATTTTGATTGTTTGATGATATTTCTAGAGACAGTGTTTATTGTGTCAATATGATGAAAGAATTCTCGGGAACTGTGGCTAAACGAATTACACAGCTAACTTTTATGCTTCAGATCTTTTTTTCAAAACTTTTCACATATAAACTTCCATGTACATAGCTGAATAGTGACACGTATACTTTGAGATTTGTGGAATAGAATGTTGTACTGTGGGCAATTAAAGAGTTGTTTAGTTTGACAAAACTTCATAAGTTTGAATAAGCAGAGGCCTAAGTTAGACAAATATCTGATATGACCGTATCCAACTCAAATTCAATTAAGGAGTACGCTGACCAAAAAACTATGGATGGTATTGAGGTAAGTGATTAAGGAACTTAAAAACACATAGTTAACGGTTATCTGAAAATTGTCGAATAAAAATAAGCGATAAACATAAGGTAAAGGGTTAGCTATGTTGTGTTGTTGAGTTTTACTGAAATCATGAATCAAACAATGTTAAGGAACCCTTGGAAACTTGGAAGCGATGGACCACTGTCTTATCCTAATGTGAAACACTTTAGCAAAGCGCATCCCCGACCCCAGGAGTGGGAACCGAACCCACGACTCCTGGTCACGCGCGCTAACTTCACTAGTATTAATGTCTAAAACTTCAATCAATCTATGATACTGCGAGATCATCATCCATCATCTTCGGTAAGTAACTGCCCCATACTTGACACGGCTGAGCTTCAGTGATCACAGCTTCTCAATGGAACTCTTCACAAACTTAGCCGGTAGCTAGCACATGACAGTTGTCACTACAGTGTTGTGGAGATTGTTGAATCCCATTGAGATCATGAACTGATCAATATTAGACCACCATTGGAATCCGGTTTAGTGGTCAGGAAGTAAATCGTTCACGAGCAACGAAATAGGTCCAGGGTTCGATTCCCACTCGCGGGGTCGTGGATATGCATTGCTGATGTGTCTCAAACTGGGAAGAAACAGCGGTCCACTGCTGCTAGGTTCCCGATGGGTGCCTAACATTGTTCGGTTCACAATTCCAATGAGAATAAATATTATAGAAGATTTCCCATAAACCAACTAGCCGGGGAATATGATTGCGTCTAGACTTGAGGGTAATTTTTTAGTAAAATCGATTTCATTCAAGGACAGCTGCAATTGGACGACGTAATATTAGTTCGATATGCTTCAAAATATCATGGAACAGTGGGGGCTATTATTAATTGACCTAGATAGGTAAATGGCCATGGATTGTTTGGTGTCTTTTATTTTTTATCCTTGATTGATCGTTTATTATTGATAAATAACTCAATAGTACTACTTTTTTGTGAAATTTTTCTGTTGTATAGAGATTGGTAAAATAGATTACGTGACTACGGTGACAGATTGTCCATGTAGACCTTGGAAGAAGTGACTCACATTAAGTCACAAAATGTCAGAAATACAAATCTCTACCCGTTAGGAGATTACCAAAAACTATAATTATTTTACTAGTATTAATGCTCAACCTCTTTGAAACTATCAAGTCTAACCATGGTACTGATAACTACAAATTTTAATTATGGTATATCAATATTTCAAAATGTTTTTGATATAATTAAAGTTATAGTGAATGTTTATAGTGTTACAAACCAAACTTTTAGACTAACTGCTGCAAAGGAAGACAGTTATCTGATTATGTATATATGTGAGGGAAGGAATTACTTTCAAAAACTGAACTATTAACTTCAAAATTTGGAATGACAGAACAACTGATCGAAAAGAAGAGACGCTTTATATTAGTGCAATGATCAAAAGATATAAAAATCTTGATCACATAAAGAAGCACAGGAATCAAATTTTCCAAGTCATTCATCAACTGATGACATGGAGACTTGACTATCACGCCGTACTACTACTACTAATACCATATCATTAACTTCAGATAACTACTGAATTCTTTTTTCAATAAAATTAATGAATTATGCTTAATTTTGAAACACTAACAGTAGTTACCTTAATCAGTTCAACTTGTTTACGATTACCACCGAAATCATCAGCGGTAATATTGGCATCGGATACAGTGTCAACAAGATCATTTTTCATTTGTTCAATATGTTGAAGCCATTTTTGAAATTCAACCATATCTGTTGTGAAACATTTAGCTAATGGATAAACTTCAGCAAATCTAATTTCTGTTTGACTCAATCGATTGTCAAGTGTGATCATTTGTTTTGAAACATTTGACACAGCATCACTTAATTCATGATAAAATTTATCTGTGGTGAATGGTATATAAGATTTGTTTGTTTTCATAGGTGATGAGGTGATAATTGTATTGCGATTAGCGGAATTGGTTGATAATGTAGATAGTTGTATGATGTCATGAATTTGATCACATAATTGTTGTAAATCAATTTGATGCTTTTTCCAATTCCCTTGAAATTGTTCTATTCTGGTGTGTAATTTATCTAACATAACAGGTTGATAGGGTAGTACAGCTAAATAAGGAAATTCCGTACCAAGTGAATTGATAGTTGGCATTTTCTCCATTGATTCATTCATGTTAAAATGATTTTCATCCGAATAATGATCCCAATCTAGCGATGGTGTAGTGGATATTTTCGGATCGAAACGTTTCAATGCCAAGTCTAACCATTGTGATTTAATTTCTAATTTATGCATTAATTGTTTAGCTTTTTGACGATTACTACCCAGAAGTTTGGCTAAATCAGTAAGCTATACATGTTGTATACATACATAAATTTGAATGAAAGATAAAAGTAGAGAAATTACTGAATGCAGAACATATATGTATATATAAGTGGAATACAAAGTGAATTGTTAAAATATGCACTGACCACAGAGTAGTAGATTGATGATGAAAACTACTTTTTAGTTATACAATATTTTAAACGTTCCTAAGGTGTACAACCAAAAAATCCACTACAATTCATGCAACATTATTGTTCACATGAGACAACAATTTCAACTATCTGTTCGCAATCTTCGTACGGATTGTAATATACTGTTCCTTCGCTTTACTATTGTTTCCCTTTTTCATTTATCATTGGTAAGGTTGGAACACGTTATGCTAGTAAAACGCTCAGTATTTCTTGATTGTATTATATCAAGTTGTATTCAAGAGTGGGGTCACTAATGAATAGCTTTCCAGATGAATTTCCAACTGAGAAGTTATTATATATGAATTCAACTAAGTCGGGAGTAACCGAAAGTGTTCAGTGACTATAACTCTATGGTAAAACTGATTGAATTTCAATGTGTAGGCCCCGACGGATTACAAATAGGTCCTGAAACATGAAGCGGCTGACTTCTGTTTCGTGTGGGATTGTGAACGCATGTTATTTAACATTACCAGCTTAAGGTTGAATATCTCTTTATTATAACTCCCTGGCTTTTAATCGTTCTATTACTTGATCGATTGAAGATGGAAGTATCATGGAGGTATCGATTTTAACTAACAAATCATAAAGCACTAATTCCAACTAACCTTTTTATTGAATTCATCATATCGTTTTAATTCATTGTCGATTTGTTCCACATGTCCAAGTTTACTGTCCGAATGGTTAGGCAATTGTATTGTTGTCAATGTTGAAGGATTAGTAAACAAATCCATAGGTTTGCAAATTTGTTTTAATTGATTCCAAAGATTATGAACCTGTTCGTATTGTGGTTCTAATCCATTGATCATTTCATATTCTAATTGATCTATTATTGATTTCTCCATTTGGGTTAAATTAACGTCTTTTGTTGTATTGTTTTTCAGTAATGTATCAAACCGTGATTCAACATTAAGCATACGCAAACTAAGCGTATTCACAGAGGATGTTAAACATTGAGCGACAGGTAAAGCTGATTCTAAAATAAACAGTTTTCGTCTTGTATCTGATCGTAATTCTTCATACATATCACTTAGATTGATTAATCGATTTTGTATAGATTCTTCATTTATAAGGACTATGGCAGAAAGAAATCATAGAATAAAGCTTTTAATGAATAGTAATTGCTATTATTATTGCTTCTATATGAATATCCATATTTATTTCAAACTACTCAAAAGAAAGACTTTGATCTTTCTTTCCACTAACAGTTTTTCTGAATAGAGAAACTCAATTTTATTTGAGTATCGGTATGAAAATTGACACCGAAATTCAGGCATATCCAGCTGACGGAGTTCCAGATAGGACGGAACACGCGTCCTAGATTCTACTGTTATCATTAATTATTATTGTTATTGTTGTTATCATTAATGGTCATAATCCATCTACTCTACAAAATGTCATTTCACTCAATTTCTACTCTTTCTATAATAGGATTTGTATCTTTATGTATAGATAAATAAAAACTGGATGGTTAAATGAGTCAAATTTTCAGTACAGAGTCACGTGAATTTCAAGTTCACTTCATCTGCTAATTTTTAGGAAGCCAAATAGTCTCTATCAAAAATCATATATCTGGAATGTAACTAAACGGTTTATTGTGTAGATGATATTCATGCGATTAGTTGATTTCACTATCGAGACGATGCTTTTATGAGGTCAACGATGAAAGTGCTAAGCTAAATTGCAGTGATTAATAAAGCTGATAACCCAAGTACAACATTATGTACTCACCTTTGAGTCATAGGTTTACGTGTAAAATTCAATGATACTAAGTAGGGGCCTAGGGATCCTGGGTTGGATAACTGGCGAGGTCATGAGTGTGCACTGATCATAACTCCCATACTCAGATGAAACAGCTGTCAAGTGCCTCATGAACTTCAATAATCGTCTAACCATAGTCAGTCATCTGAAACCACAACATTACTAAACTATCAAGATCGAAGTTTATGGATTGATTGTATATCTAATAGATATGGGACATAGCCTCACCCGTTACAGTCTAAACGGTTGTAAAATAACTCATTTAGGATGTGAGAAAAATTCTAGGTGACCTATTGTTTGATCGATATGACGGTAAGTGTAAGAATAGACTTAAAACTACAACAGTTACTAGTTTTCAGCGAAGCTTTTCATTTTGATATCAATCGTATATTATCTGTTCTTTCTATTTTGTCAATTATGAAGCAACGTTTTAAGTGATCAATGCGAATAATTAAACTCAATAAAATATTTTTAAAAAATTATTGTAATGCTTACATCCACCTGATTTACATAATTGTTCACCGCTTAATGTAATCTCTTCAATAGCGGATTGATAATTTTCAATGTCTTCTGATAAATTCTGAATATGCGAAAACAAATCAATCGAGAAAGTAGTAAGAGAATGAATGAATAAACAGTACACGATAAGACTAAAACAAAAATTTTTCCTTAAATTGAATTATCTTATTTTGTTGATGTTTACAAGAAAATAATGAGTCATTCTTGAACCGATTGTCATGCAACTTTCGAAGAATAATTGGTATATTTCATTTCGCCTGTTCAGTAAATAAGAATAACTTATACTGCATTAAAATATTTTCAATGTTTGTGTCAGTCTTATGGAAATCGACCGGAGGACATGTTGAAGAAAAACAGAGCAATCTTGGTCAACACGTCTGCGGAGAATTTGAACGAGAATGGTGACAACGAATATATGTTAGAAAGATATTAACTGCTTTCACTCAATGTAACAACAGGATTTCGGAAGTTTGAAGAGACTACTTTTATAACATACATACATACATAAAAGACATATCGGAGCATACAGCACGACTACTGAAACCATTTGGAATAGGTGTGGCACACAAACCAACAAAATCACTTCAATCAATCCTATGTAGACCAAAGGACAAAATGACAAAGGAAGAAAAACCAAATACCATCTACAAAATAAATTGCTCAGACTGTGAAAAATACTACATAGGACAAAGTGGACGGCCTCTTCAGCTTCGTTTACGTGAACACCAATTAGCAGTCAAACGCCACGACAACGATTCGCTTATATCAATACACACCGACAATTATGGATACACATTCGATTGGAACAATGTGGAAATACTAGGTAGGGGGAGGACAAAGAACACTAAGGAATTTTTAGAAGCTTGGCACTCAGGTCAATCAGCAATCAACAAACACACCGACAATGACCCAATTTATCAACCAATCAGGAAAATCATAGGTGACATGGGATCAAGAAACAGATCAAAAAGAGGATACAATCAAAACAAAGTTGCAAACAACGACATGTTTAAGGTCAACAGCAACCAATCAAGATCGAGGTTAGCGGAACAAGCTACATGTCAAACGTGGAGAAATTCGAATGCTTCACTTCTGTCTGAAGTTTGTGCTGATGATGTAGTAGTTCAGAAGAACAATGAAAGCTCCACAACCAAAACAACCCCAGCTCAGAGAACCAAACACCACCACCACAATCATCCACCTGAGCTACAAATCTTCTCCACCATCTCATAGTATGGAGTTTCAAATGCTCTTCCTATAGTTACACAATGAAGAGACGTAATGAGTTCTATCGAAATTGTACTTGGATAAACATTTACTACCATTAATTTATTGTTTTATATAAACAAAAGCGGATGATGGTCAAAAGGCTAAAAAAAAAATTAGAAAAACAAGTTATGACAACACATGAAAATTGTCTGATAATATAAGACTTACTTTTAATTTCTTTAATTCTTCCGTTAGATCGATTAAAATTGTTGTATTACCTGGGGTAGTTGTAGTGACTTGCATTGATTCATTTAAACAAGTTTGTTTTTGTTTCAACCAAATTAATAATTGATGAATTCGTTCATTGAACAGCTTTTCACTTTCATGGCACAATCGAAATTTATTCAAATTAAATTGTATCTCTTTACGTACACAATCATAATCATCTTTAAGTAATTGTTTTTCAAAATTCAATCTATTTTGATTTGATACATTCGGAAGTGATTGAATTAATTTGTCTAATTGGTCAAAATTATCATTTCTTGCTAGGATACGACTATTCAATGTATGATAATCATCAATTAATAATGTAATCACTTCCGGATTAGGTGATGATGATAGATCTGATGATAAGAACTGATTTGTCAAGATATGCAAATCATGTTGAACCTAGTTAAATAAGAGAAAAAGGAGAAGAGTTGCTCAATTATTTAATACAATAACAGACACACACCAATAATTTTTAAATCGTGTTCTTAAGTTTAAATAATAGATTAAATGGATTTCTTAAAGACAAAAAATCAGTGTTTAAGGAGGATGCGTGAAATAGTTTTTGAAGGGATTTTCAGGAGATTGTTTAATTGCATTGAAATATTCAATGAATATCAAGTTGTTTTGAACATTGAACTTTCAATGATTTCATCTAGGAACAAGGTAGTTGATATTTTTTTCGGGATATTTTTTTCATTGTAGTTTGTTATTCAATTTCTAGAAATTTAAGTAATGATCATACTAGAGGTGTTTGAAATATCAAAAACACAGTCAAGAAAGTTAGTTGAGTGTATGTAAAATTTTGGTTGGTTCAGAGTTTTACATTAACAGTTGTTAATTTTTCTCTGCGATTCACCATTAAACAAGTTATACCAGATTTTACATAAGAGTAGTATCGTTTGATTCATCAAAGAGCATATTCAAACGAAATAGAACAATAAAAACTAGACAAAGAAGTCATACAGGAGGGAATATTTCTTTAAATCAATGAAGTATCAGTAGAGCGATTAAGAAGTATAATAATTTTTTAATGAATAAATAATCTAACCCTTTTTAATTTGTTCAGTTCAATATTCAGAAAGTAAATTTTCAACTTTTATATATACACTAGACATATTGGAGCTATTTTATTGTGATCGAAAATTCTTTACTTTAAATATTTAAATTGTGCGTTTACTTAACATTGGAATATTCAACGGTACAGTTCTAGCTTTGTAAGAACATTAAACATTGTCCATTTGAAAGAAACGATAGAAAACTCTGTACTTATGATGTTGGTAAGTAAGAAAGGTTATAAACCTGTTAGTTCAGTGATAAAATGCTTAATGTGACAGCCATATGTTTGTACTCCGAATTTTAGTGGAAGAGAAATCTCAAATTAGTAAGCGATAATTACACAATTTGACTGAGTCATGTTAGTAGATATAAACTACCTAGTTGGAATGCCCGAGACGACAGTAACTGATGGTTAGAGACTTTGAATGATGTGACTCAAAATCGTTTACACTGGCGCAGGTGCATCCATTCTTTATCTTCACTTAAATTCTAATCTTCTAAATTCCTCATGACCTTTTTCCTATTACAAATTTATTTTACTGGATTGTACTTCTGGAATCATATATATTCGAACCCTAATCTTCCTTATTACTGTTGATACTGCTACAACCTTTACTGCTATGCGATTCGGATTGACAGTTGCGTCTCTCTGACAGTGTGATATGACAACTTGAAGTGATGTACGTACGTAACAAGTTCGACGTTGTAGCTGACTGACTGACTGACTGAGTTATGTAACTTAGTTCTCACTTAAAGGAGATCAGATGAAAAACATACTCATATAATAAACAACAAACATCTGATTATGATATGTAATACATTTACCTCGACTAGAGTATCACGTAAATGTGATATCAATCGTTCAGCTTGTTTTTCCGATGATATCACAGTTTTTGAACTGACTGATTCTTCATGAATCATATTCTCTAATGATTTTATTTCATATTCTAATTGATGTGAACTAATTGGTTTATCAGATGAATCATTTGATGATTGATACAATGCTTCACTTAATTCTTTCAATGATTTCATATTAGAATTTAATTCATCTAATTCTTTTTGAAGATTACTATAAGGGGGAGAGAGAAAAAGTGAAAAAAATCAATTGACAGAAATCACGTGTAGTAGCGAAATACACTTGTGTTGTATTGCAAGTTAATAATATCAGTTAGGCGCAATCAGATAATTATTGAAAGACAAAATAAGTACTGAATAAATCTTTGTCTGTAATTTTACAATGTTAAGCACTATAAAATCATGCTATTAGTGGACTACTTAAAATTTTGCGTCGTCACTTAATCATAACCATTTGTGAAAATATTGCAGCAAATGTTCTTGTTTCAGACTTAATTTATCTAATTCATTATGTATGCTAACCGTATAAGTCTAAAATAAAGACGTTTTTAGGACTCTTCATTATCAAGAAGACAAATGCTGCTTCCCTGTTATAGAATGTCTTAGTTAAAAATTTTGTCGCAGATGGACTCCAGCTCTAACATGACCACATTTGAAACTTATTTAAGTTAGCCATAAGGTCACTCAAACATATTTATTGCTTATTATCGATGAACAACCAGTTAAACGTGTAAATACAGAAAAAAACGTCGGGATTATTTATTTCTATGTCAGACGAAGAATCGCTGGATTAATGAGACCATGTATTAGTCGGAGATCGAGAAATGTGAGCATGTTTATTTTTATTTAAAGGGTCAACAGATTGTATGAATTTAGTTACCGGATCAAACGTTTATCCTGAATTTTATCTAGTTCTGTGATATTCACAGCTGTCTATGCAAAGAATCTATAAGTTCTGGAAACTAGAAACCTCGGAAAATAAACATACGGATAAAATATACCAAGCTTAAAAAATATGCATGCCACTTTGTGCTGGTTATTAGTGGTAATTAATTCATTTTGACGGTCCAATGAAAAAATTGCGAAGGGAATTTACCAAGATATTTTACTTAAAGAGAACAACATTAAATATATAGCACTAACTTACTGTTCACTTAAAGGTAATTGACGAGATTCTCTAACTTTTTTCAATGAACTATTTATATTTTGACGAAGTGTTGACAATTGTTCCGTTTGTTTAACGCGATTATTCAATGCACTGATAATATGGTTTATTTGTTTTGACATGTTATTACACTGTGTGTCATATTGATTCAATGTTGTTGAAAAATTTGAGTAAATTGGACTAAGCTTCCTTTCATCTGGCAACGATGTCATTTTATCAGCTAATTCAATACGTCCAGCAGTCAGATTTTGTTTGCAATCATTAAGCTGTAGAGTGAATGAATGGAAACTGATTAACAGTAGTAATACTTTGAAATAACAAGAAAATAAGCAAGGAATTAAAGAATTAGAATGAAAATGCAAATCCATTTGAGAATAATGATTGCTAACTGTTGAGTTTGAGAGTAAATAATTCCAGCTAACTATCTCCAACTACCTAATACCACACAATAATGAATCACTTAGACTTGCAACTACATTTCAACTTATCAACAAGATTCACTCAGCACTAGGGAGTATAGATAGAGATTATATTGATTACTACTTAGCAGTCAATCATTATAAATATGCATAGTGTGTGTCGTGAATTCTGCAACAAACTATTGGTAAATACTGCAGACTGTGAATATCTTCCAATTCATTGAGTAAATCAAGCTCTGAAAACTAAGCTTATCTACATTCATAAGTGTATTTAAACAGCTTCAATTTTAAAAGAAGTGATTTACTATTTGTATAGCAACTACCTTATAATTAATATACCTTAATTTGACTATGGGGTCAGATAGACTGAATAAGGCTTACTGTTCAGCCTCAATCATAATAGTATTTCGAATATGTTAGAAAAACAAGTGGTCATTCTTAAGAGAGATGAGGAAAAAACTATTCCCGTCACCTATTAAGAAATACATTGTGGACATTATACAAGCTGTTGAACTGGTGAAAGACAAATACTTTTTAGTAAGAGTAAAAGATGTTAGCCATATCGCAAAGCGTTAGAATCCAAAAAAATACTAGTCATTGAGTCAAGGATTTTGTTCAGACTACAAGTTTCATCAATGGCATGGAGTAACAATCAATCACAACAGAATAGAACTACTGATTCAAGCGAATAATATAAATGGATGAGTAAAATTTAAAAAGAGGTGAAATACTTAATTTCCTCCTTCAGTTAGACTAATTCTAAATTCGTAGTTCATTTGATTTTAGCCTATAGGACCAACTGTTTTTACACATTTGAAATCATCAATTAATCATTGTTAGACCACCATTAGAAACCTGGAAACACTGGACGGCCGTCAAGTTCTAGTATGGGACTTATCAGCAGTGTGCATCCACGACTCCTGCATCTCGCAGGATTCGAACCCGGGACCTTCGGTAATGTGCGCGAACGCCCATACAAGGATGAAACGGCCATCCAGTGATTCCAGGTTTCTAATGGTGGTCTAACAATGATTAATTGATGGTTTCAAATGTGTAAAAACACTTATCTCCATAACTCTAATTGAAAAAGGATCAATTGCGTTTTTATTCTCTGAGTTCTATAAAAAACCATTGATTAGATCGTTATTGACAAAAAAAGTAATACATCCACAATTAAAATTAGGAAAAATCTACACAATACTTTAAGACAAAAAGCAATGAAACAGTAGAAACTATTACCTGTTTTAACAACTCTTCAAAATATTCAATTCTTTGTTTTGTTGTCTCCGAATTTAAATTAATTATTTTTTCATTTTTATTAATATTTAATTGAATATTTTGCAATTCAGCATAAATATAGTTTAATTTTTTAATAAAATGTATTGCAAATGGATCCATCTCTTTAACTTGGAACATTTCAAAATTCATTTCTAATGCTTGTCCAATAGTTTCTAATCGTTTATTGGTTAGTTGTAATTCATTGGAAAGTTTCTGCATTGATTGTTTCGGTTTTGTATCACCGTTTGCTTGAATCAATGATTCCAATTGATTTAATTGAGAAACTAAATTGATATGAGATGATTTATTTTTTGAATTGGAATATTTCTGCGGATAACTGGTTAATTCTGATAGTTCAGCTTGTAATTCAATCATTTGACCACGTATTTGTTGGATTTGATTTGATGCCGAAGAAGTCGGTGATGACGATATTGGCGATGAGGGTGACGATGATTTGAGATCGTTTAGTTCTATGGTAGATAAAACTTGTTGTAGATTTAACCATCGAGTTTCTAGGTTATCACATGATTGTTTGTAAGTATCAAGTGAATTTTGTGCCATTGAATAAGCCTTTTGAATCTCATCAATATGAGACTTTGAATGAAAAGAGAACATTATTTAAAAAAGAAAAAGGCACAATAAGGAACAAGACTAATTGATTGTCAAATAATAAAAATGAAGACTGTGTCAAGGGTTAACAGAAAATGTAAAATGACATGAATCATACTGTGATTTTACATCGTGGCATTTTATCAAGTATCCGATACATTAATCAATAACAAGAGATAAAGGCGATAAAAAAATTAAATCAAGACGTTTAACACTGTAGTTTCGCTGCCCAAACAATAATGTTCTTCCACTTTAATTTAAGTATTCTGATTCAGATTGCATCATTGTTGGCTAGAGAAAAATTCAAGTATGTGTAGAAACGAGTACTGATGGTGATTTTCTATTTTATGACAAGGAGGTAGAGATCAGACCCCTAACTTTCGGTTACCAGATAACAACCTAGAAAATGGTTTTAAACACAAGTTATGTGTGGATAGCTGGTAAGTATCAATACAGTAAGACTTAAACAGTAGAATATATACTTTCATACAGATAACCATAGATACCAACAAGAGCTGCACAGATGTTTCGTTATAGTTCGGAACATTTCGTCAGCGAAAATCTATCTATAACCGCACATAAAATCTAGTCTGCAACGATATGACAGTCCGGTGTATTTTCTTTGTTAGGATTTATTTATACAAAGTCAGGTTACAATCACATTTAATCATAAAAAACATCAGCTAGTCTACTTTGATTTATATCAAATATAGGATTTCTAACATTTTACTCAGATATTCATTTTTTAACAGGTAAAATGGAATAACGAATACTATAGGCAATGAGTGTTTTTATTAGGAGAGAATACAAGAAAATTTTCAACTACAATGTAAACTATTACTAATAAATGGTAGAATCTATGTGGTTTACATCATAAAGTTGTGAAGATTGTTTGGTTTCATTGACATGATCAATCGATCATTGTGAGACCACCATTAAAAACTTGGAAGCACTGAACGACCGTTTCTTCCTAGTATGTGAATCATCAGCAGTACGCATCCACGAACCCCGTAAGCGATCTCGTGCACCAACGTTTAACTTCTAGACCCCTGAGCAAGCATTCGACAATGTTAATCTATAACTATGATCAATTCAAGATAGTGCACAACCTCACCCATTCTCTTCGGTAGGTGACTGCCTACATTCGACGTGGTTGAACCCCACTGGCCAGTGTTTCTCATTAGAACTCCGAGAGTTTCTTCAAGAAGCAAGTCATTAGCGAGTGAATTTCTATGATTTGCCTTATGCAGTTGTGAAGACTGTTGATCGATTCATCATTTCAAAGAATCTATGCATCTACTAAATTTTGTTGTTTATAATCGCTCAGATAAGACAAAATAATATGATATTTTAAATCATTTTAATATGTTGAAGGGAGGAAAAAAAGTGATTGAAAACTGAATAAAAGCTTACAAGTTTCACTTTGACATCATTCTCTAGTTTATTAAGTTTATTCTGTAAACCATTTGTATTGATTTGTAATTTATTTAGTTGATCTTCAGTTAATTCATTGAATTTATCATTACCATCAGTTTTAATGGAATGCAATTTTTCTTTGAAAGAATTTAATTCATTGTTTTTATCATGAATAACTTGTAGACGATTTTGTAATGTTTTTTGATAATTCATCAGTGGTAGAGGTTTTTCTTCTAAATATTGTCCATTTGCAGCTAAAGGTTCATTGCATAATTGAACAGCTTCGTTTGTTATCCATACCTTAATTTGTTGATAGCAGAATTTTATAAATTCAAGTTATGGAAAAAAATACATAACATAAAATAATATCTAATTTAATTGAATATATACATAACTTCCACTGAGTAGATGAACGATGCTACTTATGATTCCAATGATAATAGACATGAGATTAAAATGTTGCGAAGTGTAAATAACACTCTTTTGCAGTTGTTTTTAAAGTATTAGATTCGCTCTTGTTTAAAAGACCTTACCGCTGGAGACGGAAATCCGTGAGGTAAGGTGAGGTGTGACATTTTTAGGGTCAACCTTTTCTAACCTTTACTTCCTTGTGAGAAGGCAGCATCAATGGAGGTGCTTGCTGTCCGAGAGAAGCACCCTACCGCTGTTACATCCCTCTACAGTCAGCAGTACGACTTCTCCCTCAGACCCTGAGTTGCTGCTTTTAGTCTCACCGTTCTCCAATCGACCTGCATGGCATGGTAGAACCAACAAGAACATATGTTCCAGCCAATATAGCTCGTTTGGGTCATCACGATAGACGAGCCTGACAACCACGTCAAGGTAGCAGCTACGGTCGGCACCTAAACTGGTGATAAGGAGTGAAGCAGTTGAGCGTGTAGACCGCTTCACCTATCTCGGGAAACGCGTCAGTGCTGATGGCTGACGAAATCTCAGCACGGATACAGAAGGCTTGATTGGCTTTTGCCAACTTGCGTCACTTACGGCGAAGGCGAGATATCCGTTTGCTGACTAAAAGACGAGTGTACTGCTCAGTAGTTCGTTCCGTCCTACTTTATGGCTACGAAACATGGCCGGTAAGAGTAGAGGACATTCTTAAGTTATTAGTATTCTATTGTAGATGTCTTCGAGGTGTTTCTCTTGTATCCTGGGACAGCCGAGCAAGCAATGCTGCTGTTAGGAAACGAGTTCTAGGTAGGGACAGAAAATCAATAGATGAAGTATTGAAACTTCATCAGTTGTGGTGGTTGGGAACGCCCAACCACCAACTGCCTCGTCGAGCTTTGTTTTGTAGTGTAGGAGTAGGTAGGAAGAAAGCTAGGGGCGGCCAAACCAAAACATGGCACAAATCCATAACGTCACGGACAAGTAGAATGAGTCATGTTGGTAGATGAAAACTAACTGGATGGGGTCCGCGAGATGATAGTGATTGATGGTTAGAGACAATGAATGACTTGGTTCAAAACCGTTTGCAATGTCGCAGGTGCATTCATTCTTTATGTTCTCTTAAATTCGAGCCTTCTGAGTTCCCATCACCTATAACTTTTCCTTTCCAAGTTTATCTCACTGAATTATACTTCTCGAATTATATCTTCAAACCCTAATCTTCTCCATTACCGATAATAATTCTACTATCGCTATCACTCTTGGATTTGAACTAACAGTTGCGTCTCTGTGCTAATGTGGTATGGCAACCTGAACTGACGTACATACATACGAAGTTCTATGATGTAACTGACTGTCAATCAGCTCCGGAAAGAATCGAATTCATGTTCAACAGGGCTTTTCGGTAAAAATGGGTATATTCAATCGAATCTTATTGTTCAGCGTGTAATAATATAACATTTCGATCATACAGTAACTGATAAACTGGCTTCAAACAAATAAGCATTCGATTAAACGTAGGATTGTGTTAACATAGCGGATTACATAACACAACATTGGTCATAAAATTCATGTCTTATTAATATAGACTACTATTTATGCTAACTGCAGCTAGGGTATAATAATTTACAAGATTCCATTGAGTGAAACGAATCAACCATGTAAAATAAACGGTAATACTAGGTGATAAGTTTAATGATTTTTCTGAGGAAAATGTATCTTTCCTTAAATACGTGAATGTAGTCACTTACTTCCAATTCTTTCAGTTGTTCAGATAATAGAAATTCTTTGTTCATTTTTGATTTTAACTGTTTCTGTTGTGCTGTCACAGCATTCTGCAATGAATTCATTTGATTGATGCATAAATCTACAGTTTTTGAATCTATTGGTAAAGGCAATGATTTTATTTCGCTGTTTTCTTTTAAATCTTGTAATTCTCTTTGTTTAACTTTTAATTCTTCTGACATAAACTACAATCAACAGAGAATTTGCAATGGAAACGATAAAGATAATGATTTATTCAGAGTAAAATTGTAAAAAAAAAAAAGAAATTTATTTAAAAGTATGAAGAATAAATTAGATTGTATATATCTACTGTTAAGTTCAAAAGTGATTCACATCCGAAATTGATAAAAGTTGAGAAGCTAGCAAAATATATAAGGAGATGTTTCACTGAGACACTTCTCAGAGAGTGTATGATCGTCAGTTCTGCACAGAGCTAATCTGATTAGATCTTTACTTGAAGCTTGAAGCTATCACCAGTTCACCTTAGTCGATAAACACGGACGAGACAATTACCAGCGTCCAGGTAGGCTACCTTGATCCCAACTGCAAAACAGAAATCTTGATAAGCGTAGAAAATATATTCTACAACACCCAGCAATCACAATACAATCAAGCATAAAACTCTCGTTTATTTATACATCATAGAAACGTCCTTGGGACAGTCACAAAAATAGTACACTAAAATACACAGCAGCCAATCACAGTCATGGATTTTCCTGGTGGGAAATAAAATCTCAAGGTCAACGGGTCAGCCCATGCTCTCAAACGTGAAATCCAAAAATAAGGCATTTATCAAGCGAGGTCTGGGCATCTAACATCCCCAGCATAATCTGAGATTTCTTCGTGTCTATTGGTAAGTTATTTCTGTAATCAACTCATTAGAATGTAATCCGGTTCTGTGTGAAAAATATCCTCCAATCATCGATCATTTTTTTATGAATCATATATAATTTGGAATAGTTCGTTATACAGTTTAGCTTGAATTCGATGACATGGTAAACATGGAATTTCTTCAGTACAAAAATTGATCAGTTTATTGATCATTTCACAATAAATTTTCTCATATATCTACATTTATATTCATAAAATAAAAAATGTTTGAATTTGAAATCTCTCTGTAAATGTTAAAACTTTAATGACAATAGTAATGATGACGATAAAGCTTACTTCTAAATTTTTTAATTCATTTTCAATTTGCTTTGTCTCCGGTATACTTGTAGGAGGTGTTCGATTAGCATCTAACAGATCATGGGACATATTCTGTAATTGTTTATTCTTCACGGACAACCATTGATTCAATTCATCTAGTTGATTTATTGGACTTATTTGAGATTGGCTGGATACCAATGGTGAATGTTCAAGTGTTCCTTTATCATGTTTATGATATTCTTTGATTAATTGATCATATGAATGTTGAAGATCTGAAAGCTAGAATTACAATCGATACGATTGAATAGAAGTTATTAGTCACTGAATTTTTTGGTTGAAGATAATTAACATTCTAATTGTAGCTTAAATAGCTGAGTTTGTATGCAGCCTAATGTATTTTTTTCAATGTGTGTCTGTGTGAAAAATAGAGGAGGACGGTCAATAGGTTCCTAATTTATAATTTATCTTGAAATCCATCATTCTCTTCCATAATTATATCAATCAGTATATTATAAATGAAATTCATAAATTTACAACAGAACAATAAAAATAATCATTCTTATAATTAAGCTACAATTTAATACATAAATGATGATTTTATTTAATTAATATTAGTCAAATTTGTTTCAAAATAGCCTTATTCTAATCGGAAGTAGCAAAAAAACATAAAATCTTAACAATTTCTTATCATATCTGATTACAGACTAACGAATAAGCATAATTAACTTGATATCATAAAAAATATATAACCGATCTAACTAAAGATGATAAAGATATATGTGCCGGAAGTATATATATATATATATATATATATATATATATATATATATATATATATGGGAATAATAATTTCTCTAGCGATACGTGATAGAAGTTAAGTATTTTCAATTAGAGTTATAGAGATTAGTGTTTTTACACACTGAAATCATCAATCAATCATTGTTAGACCACCATTAGAAACCTGGAAGCACTGGACGACCGTCAAGTCCTGGTATAGGACTACTCATCAGTAGTGCGCATCCACAACTCCTGCACCAAACAAGATTCGAACCCAGAACCTTCGGTCCTGATACAAAATATAAAATTCATAGTGTATCTGTTTAAGAATGAATTATCTTGTCAATTTTAGGTTTATTTCTAGTTAACAATGGTGGAATGCAAAAATTGGACAAACATTCTCCTAAAAGGAAATTAATTTAAATTTCAACGGACGACAGAAACATTCTTATGAAAAACTAAGAAGCTTATATTGTATTGCATCATATTCCAGACTAAGTAAGGGAAAGTTAACCTTTGGAAATGTATGAACTAAACTGACCAATGTAAACTGTACGTTTTTTTCAAAGCAAAAAATTTCTAATCTAGAGTCCACTGAAAAGACTTATTCGATGAAAAAGTTAATTTAACAGACAATTAACTATGCAGTGGTAATAATTAACTTGAAGTAGAAATATCATACTTACTTTCGCTTTCATATTACATCGATCCAGCGGACTTGTAGACTGTTCACATAATTGTGTACACAATTGTTCAGCTTTTTGTAAAATTGGTTTTATTTCTTGAATTTTCTTACTTGTTTCATTTAAATCAATTGTTTTTTCAAGAGGTTCTCTTTCTGGAATTCTACAATTTGCAATAAGTGTATAAAGTAGTATGAATAATTGTCAAATAATTAATCAACATTCTACAGTGGACTTGATTTTACTTCAGATGAAGGATTAAACCATTATATGTTTAAAATATACCACTGACAATGTAGGAAAGCTTACTGGCCTTATGCTAATTTGGTTTTCTTTTAATCCCTACAATCATAGATTTCACCTGAACTGTCTAGCAACTGCAATGCCAACAAATGTATAAAATTTCTGATCCAGTAAAAAGTATATTTAACTTATTTCACAGTAACCTTGTGGTTATTACGTACTTGTTTTAGTAAAGATGATCAAAGGAAAAACAAGTTCTAGTTTCAAAGTGTAAAGAAGTAACATTGGTAATTTTGAACACTGTAAGCAATCGTTTTAGATTGTTACCAGTGAAACAATCAATAGGAATTATTTAAAAATGAATATATGATTCACGTTATTTAAATGGCCTAATAATAATTAATTACAACCAAGTTAATGTGACAGAGAAGTTCACATCAGTAGACTTATAAATAACATAAATTTTATGAGTTTGGTGAATTGTTGTTAGTGCTGCGAATAACAGATTATCTATTAATTCAATTACAGATATAATTAAGTAATATAATTTAGTTAACAATTAAATAAAAACCATCTCCGGCTAACATAAGCCAATGAATTTTTTAGTAGATAGCAAAAAAAGTAATGATGCTGAAAGTTGTATAGAATACAGTCTAATCGCACAACTGATTCATAGTTTGGCACAGTTATCTACAGCATAAAATATAAGATAGTAGCGTAATATCATGAACTGACTGTGGTTAGACAAGCACATCACTGAAATCAGGCTCAGTGATCTAGAGTTGGAACATTTACGGGAGAATGGACATCCCAATTTCAGTCACCTGTAGTGGGATCGCGTGTATTCACTGTTGCAGTTTTTCTTACCAGAATCTAACTAAGACTAGTCCATAATACTACCAATAAAAACTCGGAAATCTTCACAAAATCCCCTAATCTAAATATTTCTTTAACTTTTAAATAATTTATCTGTAATTTCATATAATTTATCATAGTAATCAAAAGAAAAAGAATAGTAGAGTGTTTCAATTTACCGGTCCATGTTTGTTTTAATTGATTTCAATTGTGAATCTAATTTTTGCACTAATTGATCATAACTATCTCTCGGTTCAATTTTATTCATTGTTTCATTCTCCCATGTTGATAATTCACTAACTAACTGACTGAAATCATTACGAACACGTTGATTTGACGAATTCAAGTCTAATTGATTTACTAAAGATTCAGGAAGAGAATTTTTTAAATTTTGTACTAAATGATTAAATTTATTTAATTCTGGAACAACACTGTCCAATTCTTCACGAAGTGTAGAAATCTAATGCAAAGAAAGTAAAGAGACAGATATATAATTGAATACAGTGTTCATAGTAATCATTATAGTATAAAGTTACCAGTTAAATAAGATCGTTTTTACCACACGAAAATATTTAATAAAGCTTTGTAATCAATAGTATTTCTCCAATTAGATACATGTTTTACACCAGAAAACTTTATTAATCTAACGGACCAAATTTTACAGATTGCACCACCAAAAATACTTCGAAAATATTACTAATCAAATTAAAGAATCAGGCGGTGATCGTCAGAAGGGAAATTTCAAGTCGGTCAGTCAGTTACAACATAGAACTTCGTACATGAGTACATAAGTTCAGGTTTCTATACCACATTAGCACAGAGACGCAATTGTCAGTTCAACTCCCATAGTGGTAGAAATAGTAGAAATATTGGCAATAGTGGAGAAGATTAGGGTTTCAAGATAGTATGCAAGAAGTATAACTCAGTGAAATAAACTTAGAAAATATAAAGTTAGAGGTGATGACAAATTCAGAAGATTAGAATTTCATAGAACACAAAGAGTAAATGCACCTGAGCCATTGAAAACGACTTTCAGCCATGTCATTCAAGGTCTTTAACCATCGATTACTATCATCTCGCGGACCACAGCTAGGTAGTCTGCATCTACCAACGTGACTCACTCCATTTTTCTAGTGACTTCATGGATTTGTGCCATAGGGAAGTGGCTTAGTGAGCTATCAAGTTATAACGATATTCTAGTCTTTCTATCATGATAAATTCAGTGATTCGGGTTGGTTTTCATTCACAATACAGATCATAAAAAGCAGGGTTTTTTACTGTTTACTGAGTTCGTCCAAGTCACCTAATTGTTATCAATTATGTAAAATCTTTATTTTTTGTCGTGAAAGCAGTCAAGTAAATTAGGCATTACAAATTCTTGATCGTTTATTGTTCCATGGGTTATCAGCTACGTTTTAATCAATATGAAATATAAACAAAATGATCTAAAGTATACTAAACATATCAAGTGATGGATATGAACCTAAATATACCGTTACGTCACAGCCTAAATAATATAACTGATTCATGTTATCCTCTGTCAACTCATTTCAGTAGATGCTTCTGCATACGATGAAGATATGGTCTCGGCCAGCGACCTACATAACTACCTCCACAGCAGCAGGTCATCTGGTTGACAAATACTGAATTGATCAGTTTGTCAGTATGTTTTAGTAAGGGATGTAGTGCCTCCACATATATTCCAGTTCGCTTACATCTAACTTGGTTAAGCCCTTTCGATTAATTTATTTAACCAAGCCATTTGTATAGTAACAATTTATATGTACCATTCGTTCTTATTATTGTCTGGTTTGTATGAGCTCACATGACATGTCCCACTTGTGATTTGACCTTTTCAATCATTCCTCGCTTTTATTCATGTGTGCATACCTATTTCGCTTGTCATATGTCTGCCTTATTTTTGTCTGACTATATATTCTTAGTCATGCACTATTTCTTTGAGTTGGCTCTTATCCTTCTCCAACGCGCTTCGCCTATTCATTCGCTTCCTTCGCCCATTCGTTCGCATTGTAATCCTAGGAGTTGGCTCATTAGCCTTCTCCAATTCACGTCGTTTCGTACGCTTTGTTCGCTGCTTTTCAACTTCGCTTTGTGGTGTGTCTAAAAATAAATGTATTCATTACTTCGAATTCATCTTCTGATTTACAACCGTCAGACGCCACTTTGTAACGATTGTCTAGACGAGCTAATTACGAAGCATAAGAACACGCAGATATTGGCCACAACAGGGACAATACAGATCAACGAGATTATATTTTCCAAAATATGCGGTAGATATAGGATATTTAGCTTCGGATGAATCGTTTGATATTATTTTTTTTAAAGAACATAAACAAATAATAAAACTAACTTCATTCAAATGACTCTCGCTTCCTATTTCATTCTCTGCAAGGCATTTATCATGCACATTGTGTATTCGACTCGCTTTTTCTTGTAGTATTTGTGTGAGATCAGCATTGAGTTTATGAAATTCATTCAAATCATGTTGTAACTTGTTTAAATCTTGCTGTAACTTATCACTAAATAAAACAGCTTCGTTCCATTGTTGTTCAAGAGAATGCATTGAATTTCTTAATTCTACAGCACCTGGCATATGATCACGATTGTGTAGAATTTGTGTAAAACTTTGACGGACACTTTCAAGTTTTGGTATTTGTTCATTCAACTGAGCACGATATCTGCATTGAAAAAAAAGCCAAACAGTTATGATTAGTTAACAAAAAATCAATTTAAGTTATCAAATATACCGCTTCCTGACACGAATAGAATAAGTGAGATATTTCAACTACAGTTCGAGTTTAAATGACGAATTCGGAAGCAATGTCACTGAATATTTATTCGTAGGAATAAAATTGTTTAAGGAAGGGGGAAATGTCAACATATAACATTGAATAAAATTGTATTGTTTTTAGCCTAAATATGTCTCAATTATATCGTAACAGAAAATAATCGTAGCTAGTTCTCAGTGAATGTCTGCCTACAAAATTACTTAATATATTTAATTATTGGCTCCGACATTCTTTTAAAAAAGATCTACATTTCTACCTAATTATCCGATCTGAGGTACATTGTATGACATACGATACTAGCTGATACGGAAGAACAGAGAACATTACACATGTTCTGGATACCACTACCATAGCTATTAAAACGAAACATATGTTATTCTTTTGCAAACTAGTTTGCAACGAGTATTTACCAAAGAGTTGTTTCATGACATTGCTAAATCATCCTAATTGAAAGCTACTCTTTGTGTAGTAATCATGATTATATTATTTACAGTTCATAACTTATATCTGTCCTGATGCTGAATTTAGAGCAAAACCTGTTAATGAAAATAATGTTCCTAGCTTATACATATTGAGACTAACATTTGTCGTATTCGTCTATTTGATTTACATGATCATATAAGTCCTAAATCTAAGAACTATAAGTAATCATGACTAGCGATTTAAGTTTTCCAGTGTTTTGCTTGGCGGCTCTAGATACAGTACAGTTTCGAATACAGTAGAGTTTTAAATACAGTTCCAATTAGCATTATGGGCTAGAAACAAAACAATACTCATTATCAAATATGTATAATTAAGTTAATTAAAATACTAACAACTTACTTTTTAAATTCATTTATAGTTTGATTTACAGATTGTACAGTAGAGATATTTTTATTCATATTATTCACTGTTTTCATATAATCTTCCAACCAATTTATTAATTCAAAACGTTTTTCTTCGAAATTCTTTAAATTTGTTATTGTCGATTGAAATTCATTTCGACGTTCATTTAAACAATTACTTAATTGATCATAACGTTCATGTAACTCGTCTAATTCATGATTGATTTCATTGATTTCTTTCATAGAAATTGTGTATGAATTTTTTTTTAAAACAAAATTTAAAAAAAATCAAAATTTGAATAAACCACTTCGATTGAAATTTATTTATTAAGAAACATAATTTTATTACGGGGTTGCCAAGATTGTTAAGTTACACATTTTTATGAAACCATGAATCAATCAATGTTAGATCATCATTCGAAACTTGGAAGCACTGAACGGCCGTTTCGTCCTGGTATGGGATTCGTCAGCAGTTCGAATACTGTGGGGGCAGCGGTTGTGGATGCGCACTGCCGGTGAGTTCAATACCAGGACGAAACGGCTGTCCAGTGCTTCCAGGTTTCTAATGGTGGTCTAACATTGATCAATCCATGGTTTCAAAACATAATTTTGTAAAAAAAAAAGTTTATTACAACGTTCATTTGATTTTTTATTTTATCATGATGAAACAGATGAGTGTTAAACACAACTTTCGATGTCGATTGAATCTATGGCTTGATTTTCTTAATTTATTTCAAATAAATTTATATAAATTCAATGAGAATATATGAAATTGTTAATGAGCAAATATTATTCACATGTATGAGGTAAGAAAAATAATTATTGAACATGCATAGCTATTGTGTTTGTTTTATTATTGTTTAGAAAATAATGATTTTTAAATAATATATACTACCAAATGAGTTAAAAAAAAAACACACACACACACTATCCAACATGGTTATCGAAAGGTGTATGCAAATCACACAACAGCTAGATTATTGGATATTTGTAGCCATTTATCTTTAGCGGAATCCATATTTAAAATATTCATAAAGTGAAATGAAGTGCTTCTAAGGGAATACAGATGAAAAATAATTTGCGTATAGTGAAGTCTTTCCGATGATAAATCGATTTAAGTTAGATCCTTGTGTTGAGTAGTAGCAGTATATCTAATAAATTAGTTCACTGTCAGTTATTTTTTGACACTGCCCTTTGACTTTTACGTAACCTGAAATTCTGGTTGGCTTTTCTTACCTCTGTTAATGATGCACTACGTTTCTATCTTTACTGTAAATCATTATATGTTGAAAAAATGTAATCATCTAGATGAACTTTGAGCTCATTGTTCAAGATTATTTTGAGGAGCATTTATCATTATTTTAACTTTGTTATCGATTAGTTAGCATGTGTTCAGTAATGATACTTTTTCCAAACATTCATAGCTCTTTTTTTTGAAACCATGAATCGATCAATGTTAGACCACCATTAGAAACCTGGAAGCACTGGACGACCGTCAAGTCCTGGTATGGGACTCCTCAGCAGTGCGCATCCGCGACTCCTGCACCCCGCAAGATTCAAACCCAGGACGTCCGGTATTGTGCGCAAACGCCTAGCCATCGGACCACTGAGCCGGTATCTAACAGTGTTAACTTCTAACTTCATAGCTCAACAAACTTTAAATATTCATTTTTTGTAGCGATCATTTATTTTGCCTAGTTCAAGATTAACAATACAAAGAGATGCTAGATGTTTATAAGCAGAACCATTGGTTGCAACCGTATTGGTCAATAAGTTTTAAGCGATCATAGCCAAATAAGCTGATGACAATACCGACAAACATCACACGTATTTTACAATAATACGATTTGCTCAAAGAGAGCGATTCGTTTAATATTTTAGGGAACTATTAAATGCAATTATCCAGAAATGTAATGAACTTTTTATCGATGACGACTGCGACAAAAATAAATCAACAACAATAACAACACGATAAAAGAGATGATTAGATATGAGAGGTTATCAATACAAATCATGAGGATATTTTGTACAAAAGGACTAAATAAAAAGTGATTAGTATTTGAATAAATTTACAACAACACATTTAAGGAGAATTTCGATAAAATAAGTAATCTACAGGGAAAATGTCAAAATTGATGTAAATCATAGAGAAAGATAACAATATTTATCACCAGAATCAAAACTATGCTATACATGCATTCATTATCCGATAATCAGATATATTTAATATTCAACAATCATTGAAATATATATATTAACACTTGAATTGATGCGATGTTATATGCACGCACAAGCGCAACATTATACACATGACACATTCAAAAACACCTTAAACATTAAGGCACCAATATAAAAAAAATACGATGTGATATTTCATTTGCAACAAATCATTGAATCTTTCATATATATTTAGTTCAATGAAAATCACAGAGCAATGAACAAGTGATTTGGCTTAGTTTAGGATTCTCTAGTAGTATGTATGCACTTATAATTCAACTTAGAAAATATGGAATATAGGATTCCATCTCAGTGGTTGAAAAGTTATTGAATTGATCATTAAACCGAAGGTCCAGTGTATATAGGCCCGTGTTGCATATATTACTGATGAATCAAGAGCACTAAGCCAAAACATTTATTTCAATGTACTATTTACTTTTGATGCAAACTATATTCACTCTGTTATCAAGTATTGTAAAGTTGGATAAAAAAGAGTATCAATTCAAATAAATTCTAGCAATAGACGAAAGTGAATGAGACCAAAAGTTTAATTACAATCAAGAATGTAAACAGAAACAAAAGCGAAAAACATGCACTAAATGTTTAGTTATTATTTTGTTACATGCAGATAGTGATGATGACAATAATAATAACAGTACAGTTGTTTGTTGATGCTCGGTTATATACATACTTATAATGAATGCTTGAGAAAATTAAGCTTACCATGTAGATTATACATTGGATCGGCACTGGAAATACCACTCGATGCACTGCTAGCCATTGGACTTAATACATTCATTAGTTTATTGTCTTTTGATTGTTTGTAAGCAGTAGAAGTGGATACATGTGGTACTGCTGTTGAATTATAGTACATACACACACATATATGTTGGGATAAAGTGAATTTGTAAAGAATATCACGGGTCATATGCAATGTATGCAAAATACGAAACAGTATGGCAGATGTAATACTGATTGGATTTATTCGTTAATTAAAGGCAAGAAAAGTACTATGTACGAGTATTTTATACGCAGTCTTGTTTTTACAACGGTTCAATTTATATTATTATAGTGTACACATGAATACACTTTAACTTTGACCGGATGAAACAATAATGGTGGGGGTCATGAATTCCATTAGTTCCCTTTCTTATCGACAGATGTCACAGAACAGATCACTACAATTTCTTTAATTAGATGATGACTTATTCATATCACACTAAGTTGATGATTTAAAATTTCAGACTAAAACAAACGTTCAGTCATAAATATACCGTTAAGATATGATTTTTGGTATTTGATTTATAGTTTGCACATTGAGATGCGATAAGATTTACTTGAGCAAGAAATTCGCACAATCATTTTGACAAAACTATTATCGCATTAATCAGACACCCGAAAAATTTGAGGAATCAGCGACTTAACAGAGAGTCGCTCTTGAACGTATAACATTGCAATATTGGTTACAGGATGAAATTTAAACAAACGAGTATAACTTCAAAAAACGTCTTTCAAAAAAGAGCCAGTTTATCGATTCTTCGTAATAATAATAATATTCTAAAATATAATGATTCTATTTCGTATCTTCCTTTTTATCAACTGTGAAGATGAGTCAAGTCTTTTGTTTCACTAAAGTTACTGCTAATGTCATCATCACATCATATTAATGATGAATACATCAAACAGGGTAAAATTATATCGCAGTTGAGGATAGGTTAGTTTATCGAATCGGTGTATTGGGGTTTAGGCAGTCATTGTGCATTTCTGACTTAGCAAGTATTGATCATACATCAATTACTGGGATTGTGGCAATACGAATTAATACCTAGATGCTTTTGTACTATACAGAGTATAGTTGATAAGAAATGTATGCACATCTAATAACCAACAAAGAGTTACTGTTGTTCACTTGTTAGCATTCCTCTATTTAAGTCAACAATGTATAATACCATTAACAAAATTTTAAAAAAATCAACTGTTTAATTCCTCATATAGAACTGGATTTACTCATCAAATCTCATTATTTTCACAAATTTTTAGAGTTGCGACTTCCATTCACAAACTAACTTCATGAATCAGATGAGAATGGTATTTCTTACATATAAATTTACTGAGTCGCACTTATATCACTGACCAATGATATTTAATCAATAGAGTCGTTGAAAATATATAATCAAACTTTTTATTTGTGATTCTATCTGTGACTTGCTTGATCAATAGCTTAACCGAATCCTTCCCTAATTATCTAGATCATAGTTAAGACGTTTAACCATCTTGGTCTGTGACGTGATGAATGTGAAGGGCTGCTACTGTAAATATACTGCTGATTTGATGGTTGATAAAGTCTTATTGATTGGTATTTAGAATTTTGCTTTAGGCCCTTCGGTAAATTAGCAAACATCACAGTGTCTTTTTTTGCTTTTATTTATGAATTACTTGTATAATGCAAAAACATAAATAGGCAAATAAGTTGACATTGTATTCACATAAATAATTAATCAATAATGTCAAAGTTACCTGCAGACGAAATATCAGCATCATTTGATGCAGTTGTGGCAAGTTCAAAATTCTTATCAATTCCACTGGATTTATGCAATACAGTATCATAAGCAGTGCCTAATTGATCAACTTCATTCAAATTTTGTTTGATTGTCTCCAACAATGAATGCAATTCATTTAATTTGTTCATTTGTTGTTTCAACGAATTCACATTCAATGTAAAAGGCGCTGATAAAGTAGTTAAACGTCCATCGGCAATCGATAACATTTCTTGTACTTGATTACGTACTTGTACATAAGAATGATTGAAAGATTCTCTTGTTTTCAAATCACTTTCACGTGTACTTATTAAACGAAGTAATTGTAACCAACGATTAGTCAAATTGGTCATATTTTCTTTTATCGATTTACTGTTATCATCATTTTCAGGCAGTTTAGTCAATAAACTATTAATGGATTGTTGTATATTGTCTAGTTGTAGTTGACGATTCGGTATATGTTTCTGTTCATGTTCAATATTAGAAATGAAAAAATAGAAACGATATATATTTAGTTAGTGTTCATCGATTTCGTCTCTTCATACTAGTCTCATTCAGTTTTATCATATACTTCTAAAAATAACAGTTATTCGTCATAAGGTCTTACAAACCAATCTTCGGTTTTGAAATAATTCCAGAGATATGAAGTGCATGAATGAAATAGTCTTCTCATATGAAGCTGTTGACAAAAGTCACTCTTTTGAATAGACCATGGCAACAAATCTAATCTCCCAAAGCTCAGGTAACAGTTTACATCGACACGTAGTCTAACAATGAACAAGGTAGATAATTGGTCAAAGTAATGTCCTAACAATTATTACACACTGAGTATTATGGCATACCTAAATCTATGCGTCAATATAGATGGTATGTACTTATAGTCGGAGACAATGTGTATTTTGGGATATGACCAAAAGACTGGAGATAAGGATTCTAAAGGAGTTTTGAGTAAAACAGTGCTCTTCAACTAGGCGGTTTACAAGGCGATTCTTCATCACTGAATGAAATAAGTTGGGTGTAAAGGGAATGAAGTAGCTATGTTACCTTAATTTGAAGTTTCACAGTAGCGTACTTACAGTGTCAAGAGTAAAACTTTTCAAGTGTCTCGACGTTTACTTTTCTATTCAGTTATGGATTCAGAATCCAATTTTCCATGCTTTTCAGTTTTATTGGTTTGGTGATATGATATGACCATAGCTAGATATTGTCACTGATAGACATCAGTCTTAAGTTTTTAACAGATTAACCATAAATCCTACTCTTCTATTAAAACTTAAGAAAATCAACTGATGAGAAACAAATTGGTGTAACGAATTGATCAATTGAATTCTGGGTGAATTCATGGTGAAACTTCTGAAAAGTGTGCTTTTAAGAGATAATCCTTTTCTCTTAGAAAAAGCGATGTAAGTCTACTGACATAAAACCTAAAAAGAAGAGTAGAACAGACTTCACTCATTAAACTTACTTTAATTGACTGAAGTTTATGTTTTAAGTAGTCCTCTGGTAGATGAGCAGTCGTTTGAAAATTTAACTGATTTCCAACTTGATCAAGCCATATATTGAATTCCTTTATTTCATTTTCACATTGTACCAACTGATTTGTCAATGTATTCAATTGTGAAATTCGTGAAATAACATCATCCTTCAAAGTTTCAAGTCTGAAGAGAGAGAAAAAAAGAGAGTAACAATAATAATAACAATATGGGAAATAGGTGAAAAGTATAAAATTCATTGATCCACTGAATGGATATGAAAAAAAAATATGATATCTGGAAAGTAACCAATAAACGTTAAAAACAGAAGATTGATAATTATCTATTATGGGGAAGAGTTTTGGAGGTTTGTGTTTTTACACATTTGAAATCATCAATCAATCATTGTTAGACCACCATTAGAAACCTGGAAGCACTGGACGGCCGTCAAGTCCTGGTATGGGACTCATCAGCAGTGCGCATCCACGACTCCTGCTCCTCGCAGGATTCGAACCCAGGACCTTCGGTATTGTGCGCACTGCTGATGAGTCCCATACCAGGACGAAATGGCCGTCCAGTGCTCTCAGGTTTCTAATGGTGGTCTAACAATCATTGATTGATGATTATCTATTAATTATAGAGGACCTATTAATATAATGTAAATTATTTAAAATTCACGATGAATTTCCATAGTTTATTTATTTAATCACTTTTAAAATACAACCGATGACAGTTAACACTGACGAGTTGAGAGTAGAAATAAAGGGGTGTTTGTAGAGTAGGCCAGCATGTGCTGTCACTGGGATTTGTTTAATCAAAGCCATCTAATCTTGTCAAATATGTCACAGTTAGCTATCATCCGCATGCATATGAATTTGAATTTTGGTGTACTCAGTATACGTGAATTTGATGGTTAAAGATACTTGGTGAAGCAGGTGCATAGTTATCCTTGTAACATGAATGGACATTCGCTATGCTATTTCTAAGAAACATATAATTCAATATTCTAATCATCCATTATACTGTATTTCTATGTTTTGATGATAATTCTTTATTTTTAGTTGTAAAATCATAATGTACTAGCAGGTTTTTAATTGATTGACACTGATTGACACTTCAATTATGTAAAGAAAATGCTTCGGTGTAGAAAGTTGCACAATTCAAAAACCTAATCACTTTAAATACACTTCATACAAATTATATTTGTATTCATGCAATAGTCTAGTCAAAGTGATTAAAATGACAATTCGCTTAGAAAATAATGGTTGCCTGTTTGACGATGATAATTTAATGAAGTTATAAATTATTTGGAAAATTTTATCCATGTTAGTATTATTGATTGAGCGATTGCAGTGAAAAAAAGTAAAATGTATCATTATTCTTGTAAATGAAAATCATATTGATGTAAAAGACAAGTTGGCGTAGAAGTTAGTTGACGCCAATAAAAACTGGAAAAAAAAGCAACCATTATTATAAACTAGATTGCGATGAAATTGTAGTTGAAGATGAATAATTTTATACAGTTCAGTTACATTGAAGATGACTATAAAATTGAACAATGAACGACATCAGTCAATCGTTGCAACTAATTAATCCTATGGAAATTCGATGAACAGAAAAGCTGCATTCTCAATTTGAAATAACTGTGCTGGAATTGTGTAGATTATTCGACTTAAAGAAAGTTTTCAACACAGAATCCCTTTACCTAGAGACAATCAATGAAAAAGTAGCCGTATATACTGTTTATGGTTCATATTCGTTAATCTTCAGTCGTGTACACTTACGACCTCACAGCGGAATAGAATTGAAACACCTATAGGTTAATTAGAGTAAACTATACCTTTAGACTATGGAGTCGGAGGATCTAGTGACATTCTATTTTCAAATTTAGTTACATGGAGGTGAAGTACCGTTTTACGTGATCACAGAGAAAATTATTCAAACAATTATTATGTAGAATATTGAAATACACAATGAAATAACAATTATTATACCGATTGTCTAGAATATCCGTCTGTTTCAATTCCGATTGTGCTAATCGTAATTTACTAGGATCAGTTGTTTTAATTTGTTCCATTGTTTGATTTAAACGATTTCTTATTGTCTTTGAAGCCAGCTGTATATTATTAATTTGTGCTAAAGTTTCATTTAATTTATTTATATCTGTAGGAGGCAATTCCGTAGACTGTTTGTTAACATCATCAGTATTATAATCCGTTGATAATTGATCACCAATTTGATTTGTTTTATTTAAAAATTCATTTAAACATTCTTGTGTTGTTTGATTGGTTAGCAAATATTTCATAAATTGTTTTTGTAATTTTTCACATTGATCAACTAACTGTTGTTGATAATTGAAAGCATTTTGTACTGGTTGATGAATTGCATGCATTAAATTATTTGTCATAAGATTAGCTTCTGTGCATTTCTCTTCGATTAACTGTAATTCAATCGATTTCAAATTCTAAGAAAAGAGCAACAACAACAACAACAGTTAGGAAAAAAAATGAGATGAAAAAAAGTAAATAAGAGTGTTCTCACAAAATCATGATAAGTGAAAAAATTAAGTACTTGTAGAGACTGTGAATTTTAAAGTCATTACTTTACCGACTGTGATTTTCCTGAAGAGAACTGTTAAAATACTGCTGTTTGTCTAAACTGCTTAATTAGATTCCTACTACTGAGAACAGGAAATGTAAGTAATAATTATTCTGGTTCGAATTTTCGGTCAAGATACAGTTGAACCGTAGATTCGGTTAAGCAGTCACAGCCTCCTTTACTCCTGGTTTTTTTCACTTGAGTAGCTGATATGTTCGTCACTAGGTATGCCTGAAGCTATTACGAGGTCACCTTAGTCGATAAAACGCGAACGAGACAATTGCCAGCGCCCAGGTAGGCTACCTTGATTCCCAACTGCAAAACAGTAGTCTTGATAAGTGTAGAAAGTATATTCTACAACACTCAGCAAACACGATACAATCAAGCACACAAATCTCGTTTATTTATACATCATAGAAACGTCCTTGGGACAGTCATTAAAATAGCACACTAAAATACACAGCAGCCAATCACAGTCATGGATTTTCCTGGTGGGAAATAAAATCTCAAGGTCAACGGGTCAGCCCATGCTCTCAAATGTGAAATCCAAGATTAGGCATTTATCAAGCGAGTTCTGGGGATCTAACATCCCCAACAGTAGCTGATTTGGGCATGTTTATAGAAAGTGTATAAATCAGTGCTGAAATCGGATGGTTCTAGCAGATATCATTTTCTGGCAATGAATTTTCAGTTATACTCATGAAAGTGAATTCAACGAAGTTGATATCTATATAGGAAGGAGCTTAAATCTGTAATGGAGCAGTAGCAAATAGAATTTCAGACCTTATTAAGACAATGACGCAAAATTGTGCAATTAGCAACAATCTTTAACTAGTTTTCTTTCTATGAATGAATTTCACACTTTGATATCCATGGAAGCATTGAATTGATGACAGGAAAAAAAATTCACTTTACAATATAACAGAAAGTTCAATGAAAAAAAGACAAACATTTTTCTTTGCCTTAATTGTACTATTAATATTGAAAATAAAAACTACCTATTTATTGAAATACTAAAGAAAATAAAATTCAATTAAACAAATTGTCTACTACATAAAAAATGATCAATTTATAAATGTTAAATTAATCTTACTTTTAAATCATTTTCAATTGTGTTTAAATCACTATGTATGACATATAATTTATTTAATTGTTCTTGACTCAGCTTTTTAATTTTATTCCCTGTGAAAGTATGCAACTCGTTAGATTGGAGTAGACATTTTTGAATGTTATTTAATTGTAATTTAATTTTATTCAATTGATCCACTGATTCATCAGTTACATGTTTTTCATATTGTTTGTATAGAATATTAATTTCTGTAAGATATGCCAATTGAGTGTCTAAACAACTAGTCAAATGTATAAGTCGATGGTTGGCTTCTTTCACTGTACACTCTACTCTATTTTCTAATTCTGTATTGTTTCGTTGAATTTCATTTTCATATTGTTTACAATCTAATCCAGTGAAATGATTCAATTTGATATTATAAGTTTTCTGTTGTAATAATAGTAGAGAATAAGAAACACAGTTAGAAAAACAAGAAAACAAAACAATAATTTTAGAAAATATCAAATTCACAATGTAAGTTATTGAATGAATAGAATTACACTGAATCTATTTTGTACTTGTTGAC
Source organism: Schistosoma turkestanicum (assembly GCA_944470395.2). Classification (NCBI taxonomy): domain Eukaryota; kingdom Metazoa; phylum Platyhelminthes; class Trematoda; order Strigeidida; family Schistosomatidae; genus Schistosoma; species Schistosoma turkestanicum. The sequence continues at coordinate 9,818,929 of OX103979.1, read as the reverse complement.
TACAACATGACTAATAATAATAATCATAATAATAAAATAAGAAACTCGGGATTAAGACGATATAAGTTCAGAACTCCAACTAGAGCCCTTCTGGGGTTACTGCTGGTTCCAAGCCCGGATAAATGAGGAAGGTTAGCGACTCCGTCCCATCGAAAAAAAACGCTAACCACAAAAAATAATTCAAACCATTATTAACTCTGCCATGAGAATTGGAAGGTCTTCAACTTCAAATATAATCGCATAATCTAGGTGTAAATTCCAGGTTTCTAATGGTGGTCTAACAATGATTGATTGATGATTTCAAATGTGTAAAAACACAAACCTCCAAAGCTCTGCCCCAAAATTCAATTTTATCTTTTTTTTTAAAAAACTTTGTACTTTACTTTCATTTCATACTGGTTATTGGTTTATTTGTCTTTAAATCCTACTTCTTATTGTAATTTTATGTAGCAGATTGACTTTGGTTTAGACAACCAGTGAAAAATCAGAAAGTAATGGTTTTGTATTTTTTTTTTCAATTCGAGTATGGAATGGCTCGATAGTACGAATTTATAGCCTTATTTCAATATCGAATCTAGGATCGTCAGGCATTGCAACTGGTGCTTAACTTTTATACCGCTTACATTGCTAACTTTAGCTGTGTTCTTTTTTCTCCTAAAATTGGTATTATTAATTACATTTGTCAGGTTTTTCTGTCGTTCATTCCCTTAAGTTGTTATAATTACAGGCTATATCCACTTGCATTGATACATATTCCCACTGATCCCTACAATTTCTGTGAATGATTTGCTATTCTCCTTACTAGACTACCTAATTTGCTAGTTATTAAGGAGTCGAAGATATGGCTCAACTATTTAGCCACCTATTTATTTTACAAGTAAATTAGAATTGTCAACTAATAATAAACATCTTCTTACCTTACTATCAGCATAACGATTAACAGATGAAATGAATTTCTGCTTTACACTTGGTAATGTACTGATCATATTGTTATGTGATGAATTCGATTCACTTAATGCTGCTTTCAATTGTAATATACATGAATCTATTTCATTTGGATGATTAATTGTTTTCAGGTTATTCGACAATTGATTCTTTCCAATGGTGGTTGTAGCAGTAGTAGTTGTAGTAGTAGTGTTTATAGATGGTGTGTTAGCAACAATCAAAACAGAACTTAAATTTTCCAATAGACTACGAAGACTTTGTAATTTATCAGTAAGATGTTCCAATGAATCTAGACTATGAAGTAGAATTCGAACTCGACTTTCAGCTTCAGTTTGTAGCTTGAGATTTTAGAAAAAAAAAAGAAAATTTATGCATGAAAAGTGGATAATATTTTTACTAAACCGATTATTCACTGAAAAGTAACTAATAATAAAGTTGCTTAGTCTATTGTGTTGATCAAATCTTACCGACCAAATGGAAATTTAGTCATGAGTTCACATGACTCAACATCTTATGCATTATAATTTTGAGTTAAGGTAGTTGGAACCAATAAGTGGAAAAGCTTCAGTGTAAACTTTAAGCCAGATGGAACTTATCATTAAGCTATATCTACGATCTTGATGCAACTGATGATTTTCATGGGATTCGATCCCACGTTTGTGTATAATAAACATTCAAAGTGTAATTGATGGCGAACAAACATGGATATCATTCAACTGTTATCGTTCTCAGAATATCATTTGAAATTTACTGAATTAATAAAATCAACTTACATCTTCTAAACGTGATCGTAATTCTTGACAATTCAACTCTAATGATTTCCAAACAGATTCTGGTTGATTAGTATGACGTAAAGTTTCAATAGCTTGTTCAGTTTGGAATAACACGGATCTACTTGAAGATTGACGAGTACGAATTGTATCTAAAATTTCCTATGATGATAAAGCATAAATATACGCACATAATTTATAATTAATAAGTACTAGTTATTCTTGTTTAAAAAGACTACACCAACTATTGATTATTTTGTGCGAAGGGATGTATAAATTGTTATTTACTCAAAAAGCATTTACGCTAACTAATGGTTATATTCTCTGTGATAAATAACTCAATCTATCGATTAGACAAAATTTTGATCATAAGATCATAAATAATTAAGATTATATATAAACCAAGCTAACAATACAGAAATGGTTCTGTAATCCCAAGGATGAATATATCCATATAAGTGGTGAGGTTTTGTTTGATTGCAAACAATTACGCCACCTTTTTAAGTATATCTTATCATCTGATTAGATGTTTAAATAGATTAGAAATAAGTAGTACAATTGATTACTTTTGATATTCTCGTTTAAGTACTGGGAAAAACTTTAAACTAAGGAGTTAAAGTATTGAAAATAGCTATAAGTAAATATTGTCAAAAAGGTCTAGAACTAAATAAAGTAAATCAAAGTGAAATGAGATGATTTCATATGATGAGCTTTTGATGTAAAGTTCATGATTGGATAGTTTAATTTACATTTTTAAAATTCAACTTTTTTTCAAGAATGTTTAATGTATCAGCAAAAAATTGTTAAGTGTTCGGAGTACTATAATTTTCGCTTACATAACAAATGATACTAGTCATCTTCGATGCCCAACCAAGACAAGGTCCTAGGCGTGAGCTCAAATGAGGTTATTGTGTGGAAGTTGTTGTAGAATTATCAAACATCAATGAAACACCTACTAGTCCTAATTTTTTAATGCTTCTTTGTCCGATGAGAAGAACAAGTTTCTAATAAGGCTGTAAATCACAAAATAGTTTTTTTGGTTGCAAAGGATAAACGAGCAACTCTAAGCATAACAAAAAATTATAGTTGCATAAAAATGTGTACAAACTTACTTGGTGATCGTCTAAGAGATGGCGGTTTAAATTGTCATCTAAAGTTAAATGTCCCATTTCTAGAAGTTTTAATTCTAAACCAGTTATCCACGAAGTTTCTTTATCCAAAGCAGTAGAAAGTTGAGATATCAGCTTTCTTGTAGTCTCTGGTTCTGTAGACTATAGGATTATTTATATGTTGTAATCGAATCAATTTTATTGTGTTCCGTATAGCAAAACAACGAAGAAAATATTTTTGTTTTAATAATTACAGATTCAAAGTTGATAAACAGTATGATAATATAATTTTGATATTACTTATAATGACACTAGTAGTAAATACGAAAACAGAAAAGTAACCTGAACTCTTGCAATGATTATGTAATCAGCATGTAGAATAACAGAAGTGTTGCCTAACTGGAATTAACAACTAATTCTTTACCAACTTTACCAACAGAATGTGAACAAACATTTGTGCTGAAAAGCATAGAATGGGATACAAAGGATTGATTACATTCTGTAAACATCGTCGTTCTCCATTGAGGTTCTTATTTGTGAAGACAGCAGGGTTTAATCAGCACCTAACTTAAGAATGCATAAAAATTATGAGCTTTGCAATGAAAATTCAGAAATATGCTGTCAAAGTGAAAAACTGATATGATTCCAGTTTTAGACTTTTTGAAAAAATCATTAACTAAATGAATCTGTTTGCATCTTTTTCGCCACATTAACTGGAGCATTTGTTTTGAAGTGAATACAAATTTCTCAAATAGTACTACTATGTAACCTTTGAGAAAAGGAAACATGTATCATACATAGTCTGCTTTCAAGAAAATCACATAATTTTATATTTTGTTCCAATTCGAAATATTGGTTTTTCGTGGACAAACTATTATCCGTTCACACGCTTAAATCTAATGAATAAGGTTATTGCTTTCAAAATAGAGGATACAAGGCAATGAAAATAAATAGTCAGATTCATAGAACACGATAACCACCACAAACAACGATTAATGCATTAAAAGTCATGAATAAAAAAGATTCGTAAGTCACTGTAACTGAACATTCAATGAGGTACTTAAAAATATTAAACAATTATAAACAATGCTCAAAAACTAATTAGGACCATAATTCATTAATGGAAGCTATCAAGTGAAATAACTGGAAAATTGAAACCCAAAATGAACAGATCCAATAAAAAAGATTATCAAATCATGCAAACAAATGTCTTAACGAGTAATTAACATCAAGAAAGTTTAAACAAGTCAAAATTAAATGATCAAGAATGTTTCACTAATAAATTATTATATACGCCCAAAACAGGTGAAACGAAATGTGAACTACACATTATATCAATGGAAAGAGCCAGGACCATACTGTGAACGTAATACCTTATTTCCCCGCATTTAAGGGAAGTAAAGTCATTATTGGTGACCTAGTATAGGTTATTGAAAAAAACTTATTATTAGTCAAGGATAGCTTAAAGAAAATACGAGGAGAGGAAATATATGAAAAAACATCAGTAGGTTACAAAAAAAACAATCATAAATAAATAGTGTATTACGATTCAAGGTATTAACAAATTGAATTTGTATTGAACGAAACAAAAACTATCAGCGAACGATAAGCGTCAATGAAGTAGGTTAAAAAACAAACACAATTAGGAACACACATTCTGATACGAAAACACTGTCGAAAACACTAAAAACACAGCGACAATCACAAGCATCACAATATCAACGACGAAAAAAAAAGAAAAAACAGAAAATTCAAATATTCGAAATAAACAAGAAACTTACGTCGAACAATGTGGAAGCAGACGAACGACTAAATATTGATGCAACAGGAGTCACATGGGCAAACACACAACCTTCAAAAAGGTGTGACCTCATCGAAACAGGATGATTATCAGTCAGATGAGAGTTCAAATAAAAAGCATCTGGACCACTAGAATCCCGCTGTTGAGCTTTCAAGTCTACCACAGGTGCACCAACCTCATCCACACACAATGAATCACTCGTCCCACCGACAGATCCCAACTCAGACAACCTTCCTACACCAACATCTACAACTGGCTCCAAACCATCCGTCGATGGACACACCACATCTCCTGATCTCGAAGACATCGACTCCATCGCAAGAGCAATCAAACCTGCAGGCGACAACAAACCTGTCAACATCATCCTACCAAGACTCTCGAGACGTCCGGAACCAGGATCACGGACCAACGACTGCTCGCCTGATATAAGCCCACTCTTCACAGCCTGCGACAACGTCAACACCTCACCACTAGACGGATCACGAACCAGTCCGGACTTCGTGTCAACAAGTCCCGCTTCAATCGCCTCACATAACTGAAGTCCACGTTGCTCAGGTGAAACACACACTTCTCCAGACCTAACACCATCTGACGACAGCATGTCCGAATCCCAACCACTGTCCACACCTCGTCGCTCCGTCACGTCCGACAACAACTCCGACACACTCGTCGAACCCACACCCATCACAACACCATCTCTGCTCGGCAACACAACACCCTCACTCGTCAGCATCACTGGCCTCTTCACACCACCGTCGTGCACATCCACATCGGGTACACCGGATTCAGACATACTCTCTGAGGACACAACACCCTCACATTCATCACCGACTCTATGCACTGGTGTCGCGTCAGCGCCCAAAACTCATCGCACCACGTTCACCCACTCTCACATCTGCCATCGTCAAGCCAGATGGACGAGTCGTGGATTCGCGTTGATCGCTCTTCCAGTCTGCCACACTTGCACCAACCTCATCCACACACAATGAATCACTCGTCCCACCGACAGATCCCAACTCAGACAACCTTCCTACACCAACATCTACAACTGGCTCCAAACCATCCGTCGATGGACACACCACATCTCCTGATCTCGAAGACATCGACTCCATCGCAAGAGCAATCAAACCTGCAGGCGACAACAAACCTGTCAACATCATCCTACCAAGACTCTCGAGACGTCCGGAACCAGGATCACGGACCAACGACTGCTCGCCTGATATAAGCCCACTCTTCACAGCCTGCGACAACGTCAACACCTCACCACTAGACGGATCACGAACCAGTCCGGACTTCGTGTCAACAAGTCCCGCTTCAATCGCCTCACATAACTGAAGTCCACGTTGCTCAGGTGAAACACACACTTCTCCAGACCTAACACCATCTGACGACAGCATGTCCGAATCCCAACCACTGTCCACACCTCGTCGCTCCGTCACGTCCGACAACAACTCCGACACACTCGTCGAACCCACACCCATCACAACACCATCTCTGCTCGGCAACACAACACCCTCACTCGTCAGCATCACTGGCCTCTTCACACCACCGTCGTGCACATCCACATCGGGTACACCGGATTCAGACATACTCTCTGAGGACACAACACCCTCACATTCATCACCGACTCTATGCACTGGTGTCGCGTCAGCGCCCAAACTCATCGCACCACGTTCACCCACTCTCACATCTGCCATCGTCAAGCCAGATGGACGAGTCGTGGATTCGCGTTGATCGCTCTTCCAGTCTGCCACACTTGCACCAACCTCATCCACACACAATGAATCACTCGTCCCACCGACAGATCCCAACTCAGACAACCTTCCTACACCAACATCTACAACTGGCTCCAAACCATCCGTCGATGGACACACCACATCTCCTGATCTCGAAGACATCGACTCCATCGCAATAGCAATCAAACCTGCAGGCGACAACAAACCTGTCAACATCATCCTACCAAGACTCTCGAGACGTCCGGAACCAGGATCACGGACCAACGACTGCTCGCCTGATATAAGCCCACTCTTCACAGCCTGCGACAACGTCAACACCTCACCACTAGACGGATCACGAACCAGTCCGGACTTCGTGTCAACAAGTCCCGCTTCAATCGCCTCACATAACTGAAGTCCACGTTGCTCAGGTGAAACACACACTTCTCCAGACCTAACACCATCTGACGACAGCATGTCCGAATCCCAACCACTGTCCACACCTCGTCGCTCCGTCACGTCCGACAACAACTCCGACACACTCGTCGAACCCACACCCATCACAACACCATCTCTGCTCGGCAACACAACACCCTCACTCGTCAGCATCACTGGCCTCTTCACACCACCGTCGTGCACATCCACATCGGGTACACCGGATTCAGACATACTCTCTGAGGACACAACACCCTCACATTCATCACCGACTCTATGCACTGGTGTCGCGTCAGCGCCCAAACTCATCGCACCACGTTCACCCACTCTCACATCTGCCATCGTCAAGCCAGATGGACGAGTCGTGGATTCGCGTTGATCGCTCTTCCAGTCTGCCACACTTGCACCAACCTCATCCACACACAATGAATCACTCGTCCCACCGACAGATCCCAACTCAGACAACCTTCCTACACCAACATCTACAACTGGCTCCAAACCATCCGTCGATGGACACACCACATCTCCTGATCTCGAAGACATCGACTCCATCGCAATAGCAATCAAACCTGCAGGCGACAACAAACCTGTCAACATCATCCTACCAAGACTCTCGAGACGTCCGGAACCAGGATCACGGACCAACGACTGCTCGCCTGATATAAGCCCACTCTTCACAGCCTGCGACAACGTCAACACCTCACCACTAGACGGATCACGAACCAGTCCGGACTTCGTGTCAACAAGTCCCGCTTCAATCGCCTCACATAACTGAAGTCCACGTTGCTCAGGTGAAACACACACTTCTCCAGACCTAACACCATCTGACGACAGCATGTCCGAATCCCAACCACTGTCCACACCTCGTCGCTCCGTCACGTCCGACAACAACTCCGACACACTCGTCGAACCCACACCCATCACAACACCATCTCTGCTCGGCAACACAACACCCTCACTCGTCAGCATCACTGGCCTCTTCACACCACCGTCGTGCACATCCACATCGGGTACACCGGATTCAGACATACTCTCTGAGGACACAACACCCTCACATTCATCACCGACTCTATGCACTGGTGTCGCGTCAGCGCCCAAACTCATCGCACCACGTTCACCCACTCTCACATCTGCCATCGTCAAGCCAGATGGACGAGTCGTGGATTCGCGTTGATCGCTCTTCCAGTCTGCCACACTTGCACCAACCTCATCCACACACAATGAATCACTCGTCCCACCGACAGATCCCAACTCAGACAACCTTCCTACACCAACATCTACAACTGGCTCCAAACCATCCGTCGATGGACACACCACATCTCCTGATCTCGAAGACATCGACTCCATCGCAATAGCAATCAAACCTGCAGGCGACAACAAACCTGTCAACATCATCCTACCAAGACTCTCGAGACGTCCGGAACCAGGATCACGGACCAACGACTGCTCGCCTGATATAAGCCCACTCTTCACAGCCTGCGACAACGTCAACACCTCACCACTAGACGGATCACGAACCAGTCCGGACTTCGTGTCAACAAGTCCCGCTTCAATCGCCTCACATAACTGAAGTCCACGTTGCTCAGGTGAAACACACACTTCTCCAGACCTAACACCATCTGACGACACCATGTCCGAATCCCAACCACTGTCCACACCTCGTCGCTCCGTCACGTCCGACAACAACTCCGACACACTCGTCGAACCCACACCCATCACAACACCATCTCTGCTCGGCAACACAACACCCTCACTCGTCAGCATCACTGGCCTCTTCACACCACCGTCGTGCACATCCACATCGGGTACACCGGATTCAGACATACTCTCTGAGGACACAACACCCTCACATTCATCACCGACTCTATGCACTGGTGTCGCGTCAGCGCCCAAACTCATCGCACCACGTTCACCCACTCTCACATCTGCCATCGTCAAGCCAGATGGACGAGTCGTGGATTCGCGTTGATCGCTCTTCCAGTCTGCCACACTTGCACCAACCTCATCCACACACAATGAATCACTCGTCCCACCGACAGATCCCAACTCAGACAACCTTCCTACACCAACATCTACAACTGGCTCCAAACCATCCGTCGATGGACACACCACATCTCCTGATCTCGAAGACATCGACTCCATCGCAAGAGCAATCAAACCTGCAGGCGACAACAAACCTGTCAACATCATCCTACCAAGACTCTCGAGACGTCCGGAACCAGGATCACGGACCAACGACTGCTCGCCTGATATAAGCCCACTCTTCACAGCCTGCGACAACGTCAACACCTCACCACTAGACGGATCACGAACCAGTCCGGACTTCGTGTCAACAAGTCCCGCTTCAATCGCCTCACATAACTGAAGTCCACGTTGCTCAGGTGAAACACACACTTCTCCAGACCTAACACCATCTGACGACACCATGTCCGAATCCCAACCACTGTCCACACCTCGTCGCTCCGTCACGTCCGACAACAACTCCGACACACTCGTCGAACCCACACCCATCACAACACCATCTCTGCTCGGCAACACAACACCCTCACTCGTCAGCATCACTGGCCTCTTCACACCACCGTCGTGCACATCCACATCGGGTACACCGGATTCAGACATACTCTCTGAGGACACAACACCCTCACATTCATCACCGACTCTATGCACTGGTGTCGCGTCAGCGCCCAAACTCATCGCACCACGTTCACCCACTCTCACATCTGCCATCGTCAAGCCAGATGGACGAGTCGTGGATTCGCGTTGATCGCTCTTCCAGTCTGCCACACTTGCACCAACCTCATCCACACACAATGAATCACTCGTCCCACCGACAGATCCCAACTCAGACAACCTTCCTACACCAACATCTACAACTGGCTCCAAACCATCCGTCGATGGACACACCACATCTCCTGATCTCGAAGACATCGACTCCATCGCAAGAGCAATCAAACCTGCAGGCGACAACAAACCTGTCAACATCATCCTACCAAGACTCTCGAGACGTCCGGAACCAGGATCACGGACCAACGACTGCTCGCCTGATATAAGCCCACTCTTCACAGCCTGCGACAACGTCAACACCTCACCACTAGACGGATCACGAACCAGTCCGGACTTCGTGTCAACAAGTCCCGCTTCAATCGCCTCACATAACTGAAGTCCACGTTGCTCAGGTGAAACACACACTTCTCCAGACCTAACACCATCTGACGACAGCATGTCCGAATCCCAACCACTGTCCACACCTCGTCGCTCCGTCACGTCCGACAACAACTCCGACACACTCGTCGAACCCACACCCATCACAACACCATCTCTGCTCGGCAACACAACACCCTCACTCGTCAGCATCACTGGCCTCTTCACACCACCGTCGTGCACATCCACATCGGGTACACCGGATTCAGACATACTCTCTGAGGACACAACACCCTCACATTCATCACCGACTCTATGCACTGGTGTCGCATCAGCACCCAAACTCATCGCACCAAGTTCACCCACTCTCACATCTGCCATCGTCAAGCCAGATGGACGAGTCGTGGATTCGCGTTGATCGCTCTTCCAGTCTGCCACACTTGCACCAACCTCATCCACACACAATGAATCACTCGTCCCACCGACAGATCCCAACTCAGACAACCTTCCTACACCAACATCTACAACTGGCTCCAAACCATCCGTCGATGGACACACCACATCTCCTGATCTCGAAGACATCGACTCCATCGCAAGAGCAATCAAACCTGCAGGCGACAACAAACCTGTCAACATCATCCTACCAAGACTCTCGAGACGTCCGGAACCAGGATCACGGACCAACGACTGCTCGCCTGATATAAGCCCACTCTTCACAGCCTGCGACAACGTCAACACCTCACCACTAGACGGATCACGAACCAGTCCGGACTTCGTGTCAACAAGTCCCGCTTCAATCGCCTCACATAACTGAAGTCCACGTTGCTCAGGTGAAACACACACTTCTCCAGACCTAACACCATCTGACGACACCATGTCCGAATCCCAACCACTGTCCACACCTCGTCGCTCCGTCACGTCCGACAACAACTCCGACACACTCGTCGAACCCACACCCATCACAACACCATCTCTGCTCGGCAACACAACACCCTCACTCGTCAGCATCACTGGCCTCTTCACACCACCGTCGTGCACATCCACATCGGGTACACCGGATTCAGACATACTCTCTGAGGACACAACACCCTCACATTCATCACCGACTCTATGCACTGGTGTCGCATCAGCACCCAAACTCATCGCACCAAGTTCACCCACTCCAACATCTGCCATCGTCAAGCCAGATGGACGAGTCTTGGATTCGCGTTGATCGCTCTTCCAGTCTGCCACACTTGCACCAACCTCATCCACACACAATGAATCACTCGTCCCACCGACAGATCCCAACTCAGACAACCTTCCTACACCAACATCTACAACTGGCTCCAAACCATCCGTCGATGGACACACCACATCTCCTGATCTCGAAGACATCGACTCCATCGCAAGAGCAATCAAACCTGCAGGCGACAACAAACCTGTCAACATCATCCTACCAAGACTCTCGAGACGTCCGGAACCAGGATCACGGACCAACGACTGCTCGCCTGATATAAGCCCACTCTTCACAGCCTGCGACAACGTCAACACCTCACCACTAGACGGATCACGAACCAGTCCGGACTTCGTGTCAACAAGTCCCGCTTCAATCGCCTCACATAACTGAAGTCCACGTTGCTCAGGTGAAACACACACTTCTCCAGACCTAACACCATCTGACGACAGCATGTCCGAATCCCAACCACTGTCCACACCTCGTCGCTCCGTCACGTCCGACAACAACTCCGACACACTCGTCGAACCCACACCCATCACAACACCATCTCTGCTCGGCAACATAACACCCTCACTCGTCAGCATCACTGGCCTCTTCACACCACCGTCGTGCACATCCACATCGGGTACACCGGATTCAGACATACTCGCTGAGGACACAACACCCTCACATTCATCACCGACTCTATGCACTGGTGTCGCATCAGCACCCAAACTCATCGCACCAAGTTCACCCACTCCAACATCTGCCATCATCAAGCCAGATGGACGAGTCGTGGATTCGCGTTGATCGCTCTTCCAGTCTGCCACACTTGCACCAACCTCATCCACACACAATGAATCACTCGTCCCACCGACAGATCCCAACTCAGACAACCTTCCTACACCAACATCTACAACTGGCTCCAAACCATCCGTCGATGGACACACCACATCTCCTGATCTCGAAGACATCGACTCCATCGCAAGAGCAATCAAACCTGCAGGCGACAACAAACCTGTCAACATCATCCTACCAAGACTCTCGAGACGTCCGGAACCAGGATCACGGACCAACGACTGCTCGCCTGATATAAGCCCACTCTTCACAGCCTGCGACAACGTCAACACCTCACCACTAGACGGATCACGAACCAGTCCGGACTTCGTGTCAACAAGTCCCGCTTCAATCGCCTCACATAACTGAAGTCCACGTTGCTCAGGTGAAACACACACTTCTCCAGACCTAACACCATCTGACGACACCATGTCCGAATCCCAACCACTGTCCACACCTCGTCGCTCCGTCACGTCCGACAACAACTCCGACACACTCGTCGAACCCACACCCATCACAACACCATCTCTGCTCGGCAACACAACACCCTCACTCGTCAGCATCACTGGCCTCTTCACACCACCGTCGTGCACATCCACATCGGGTACACCGGATTCAGACATACTCTCTGAGGACACAACACCCTCACATTCATCACCGACTCTATGCACTGGTGTCGCGTCAGCGCCCAAACTCATCGCACCAAGTTCACTCACTCCAACATCTGCCATCATCAAGCCAGATGGACGAGTCGTGGATTCGCGTTGATCGCTCTTCCAGTCTGCCACACTTGCACCAACCTCATCCACACACAATGAATCACTCGTCCCACCGACAGATCCCAACTCAGACAACCTTCCTACACCAACATCTACAACTGGCTCCAAACCATCCGTCGATGGACACACCACATCTCCTGATCTCGAAGACATCGACTCCATCGCAAGAGCAATCAAACCTGCAGGCGACAACAAACCTGTCAACATCATCCTACCAAGACTCTCGAGACGTCCGGAACCAGGATCACGGACCAACGACTGCTCGCCTGATATAAGCCCACTCTTCACAGCCTGCGACAACGTCAACACCTCACCACTAGACGGATCACGAACCAGTCCGGACTTCGTGTCAACAAGTCCCGCTTCAATCGCCTCACATAACTGAAGTCCACGTTGCTCAGGTGAAACACACACTTCTCCAGACCTAACACCATCTGACGACACCATGTCCGAATCCCAACCACTGTCCACACCTCGTCGCTCCGTCACGTCCGACAACAACTCCGACACACTCGTCGAACCCACACCCATCACAACACCATCTCTGCTCGGCAACACAACACCCTCACTCGTCAGCATCACTGGCCTCTTCACACCACCGTCGTGCACATCCACATCGGGTACACCGGATTCAGACATACTCTCTGAGGACACAACACCCTCACATTCATCACCGACTCTATGCACTGGTGTCGCGTCAGCGCCCAAACTCATCGCACCAAGTTCACTCACTCCAACATCTGCCATCATCAAGCCAGATGGACGAGTCGTGGATTCGCGTTGATCGCTCTTCCAGTCTGCCACACTTGCACCAACCTCATCCACACACAATGAATCACTCGTCCCACCGACAGATCCCAACTCAGACAACCTTCCTACACCAACATCTACAACTGGCTCCAAACCATCCGTCGATGGACACACCACATCTCCTGATCTCGAAGACATCGACTCCATCGCAAGAGCAATCAAACCTGCAGGCGACAACAAACCTGTCAACATCATCCTACCAAGACTCTCGAGACGTCCGGAACCAGGATCACGGACCAACGACTGCTCGCCTGATATAAGCCCACTCTTCACAGCCTGCGACAACGTCAACACCTCACCACTAGACGGATCACGAACCAGTCCGGACTTCGTGTCAACAAGTCCCGCTTCAATCGCCTCACATAACTGAAGTCCACGTTGCTCAGGTGAAACACACACTTCTCCAGACCTAACACCATCTGACGACACCATGTCCGAATCCCAACCACTGTCCACACCTCGTCGCTCCGTCACGTCCGACAACAACTCCGACACACTCGTCGAACCCACACCCATCACAACACCATCTCTGCTCGGCAACACAACACCCTCACTCGTCAGCATCACTGGCCTCTTCACACCACCGTCGTGCACATCCACATCGGGTACACCGGATTCAGACATACTCTCTGAGGACACAACACCCTCACATTCATCACCGACTCTATGCACTGGTGTCGCGTCAGCCCCCAAACTCATCGCACCAAGTTCACTCACTCCAACATCTGCCATCATCAAGCCAGATGGACGAGTCGTGGATTCGCGTTGATCGCTCTTCCAGTCTGCCACACTTGCACCAACCTCATCCACACACAATGAATCACTCGTCCCACCGACAGATCCCAACTCAGACAACCTTCCTACACCAACATCTACAACTGGCTCCAAACCATCCGTCGATGGACACACCACATCTCCTGATCTCGAAGACATCGACTCCATCGCAAGAGCAATCAAACCTGCAGGCGACAACAAACCTGTCAACATCATCCTACCAAGACTCTCGAGACGTCCGGAACCAGGATCACGGACCAACGACTGCTCGCCTGATATAAGCCCACTCTTCACAGCCTGCGACAACGTCAACACCTCACCACTAGACGGATCACGAACCAGTCCGGACTTCGTGTCAACAAGTCCCGCTTCAATCGCCTCACATAACTGAAGTCCACGTTGCTCAGGTGAAACACACACTTCTCCAGACCTAACACCATCTGACGACACCATGTCCGAATCCCAACCACTGTCCACACCTCGTCGCTCCGTCACGTCCGACAACAACTCCGACACACTCGTCGAACCCACACCCATCACAACACCATCTCTGCTCGGCAACACAACACCCTCACTCGTCAGCCTCACTGGCCTCTTCACACCACCGTCGTGCACATCCACATCGGGTACACCGGATTCAGACATACTCTCTGAGGACACAACACCCTCACATTCATCACCGACTCTATGCACTGGTGTCGCATCAGCCCCCAAACTCATCGCACCAAGTTCACTCACTCCAACATCTGCCATCATCAAGCCAGATGGACGAGTCGTGGATTCGCGTTGATCGCTCTTCCAGTCTGCCACACTTGCACCAACCTCATCCACACACAATGAATCACTCGTCCCACCGACAGATCCCAACTCAGACAACCTTCCTACACCAACATCTACAACTGGCTCCAAACCATCCGTCGATGGACACACCACATCTCCTGATCTCGAAGACATCGACTCCATCGCAAGAGCAATCAAACCTGCAGGCGACAACAAACCTGTCAACATCATCCTACCAAGACTCTCGAGACGTCCGGAACCAGGATCACGGACCAACGACTGCTCGCCTGATATAAGCCCACTCTTCACAGCCTGCGACAACGTCAACACCTCACCACTAGACGGATCACGAACCAGTCCGGACTTCGTGTCAACAAGTCCCGCTTCAATCGCCTCACATAACTGAAGTCCACGTTGCTCAGGTGAAACACACACTTCTCCAGACCTAACACCATCTGACGACAGCATGTCCGAATCCCAACCACTGTCCACACCTCGTCGCTCCGTCACGTCCGACAACAACTCCGACACACTCGTCGAACCCACACCCATCACAACACCATCTCTGCTCGGCAACACAACACCCTCACTCGTCAGCATCACTGGCCTCTTCACACCACCGTCGTGCACATCCACATCGGGTACACCGGATTCAGACATACTCTCTGAGGACACAACACCCTCACATTCATCACCGACTCTATGCACTGGTGTCGCATCAGCACCCAAACTCATCGCACCAAGTTCACCCACTCCAACATCTGCCATCGTCAAGCCAGATGGACGAGTCTTGGATTCGCGTTGATCGCTCTTCCAGTCTGCCACACTTGCACCAACCTCATCCACACACAATGAATCACTCGTCCCACCGACAGATCCCAACTCAGACAACCTTCCTACACCAACATCTACAACTGGCTCCAAACCATCCGTCGATGGACACACCACATCTCCTGATCTCGAAGACATCGACTCCATCGCAAGAGCAATCAAACCTGCAGGCGACAACAAACCTGTCAACATCATCCTACCAAGACTCTCGAGACGTCCGGAACCAGGATCACGGACCAACGACTGCTCGCCTGATATAAGCCCACTCTTCACAGCCTGCGACAACGTCAACACCTCACCACTAGACGGATCACGAACCAGTCCGGACTTCGTGTCAACAAGTCCCGCTTCAATCGCCTCACATAACTGAAGTCCACGTTGCTCAGGTGAAACACACACTTCTCCAGACCTAACACCATCTGACGACAGCATGTCCGAATCCCAACCACTGTCCACACCTCGTCGCTCCGTCACGTCCGACAACAACTCCGACACACTCGTCGAATCCACACTTATGGCATCCTGATTTTGGTTCTGTGACATTATATCCTTGTTTGTGTTGGATATTGCAGTTTTCATGTTGATGGTATCAGTGTAGTTACTTTCCATTTGTTTTTTGTGCATATGTTTTTTATTTGCCTCTTCAGTATTGTGGTGTTGATTCATTTCTGTCCCTAAGGATTCCAGTGTTCCATTTTGATTATCTACTGAGCCGGTGGTCGACTGACTGTGATTATTTATATTTTGTGCAATCTGCCTACTGTCATCCTGGATGGTTTTTTTCATTGTAATTCTTTCACTGGTGTCAAATAATGGTACTGTTTTATTTTCGTTACTATTCCATGTTAATGTTTTCTGTAGTACAGTTTTGCGAATAATCTGTTTATCACTTTCGTTTAATCTTGTGTCAATTTTGATGTTCATTTTGGAGTTGACACATTCTGAACTAATTCCTGATTTTAATAGTAGTTTTAACAGATTAGATCGCCACTGATTATTTAATGGCTCTGTTGATTCTGTTCGAATTATTAATGTTGCTGTATCTAGTATTGTTGCTAAACTATAATAAACAGGTATTTCTTGATTACCGTACATGGGATATTCCTTCAAGCTATCTTCATTATGATGCTGAACACAAACTAGTAATTGATTTGGATCGATCAATGCTTTTTCTACAGCCTCTAATAAATTAACGTTACTAGTTCTTCCACACTGTGTTCTTAATAAACCACGTTCAACATCAATCCATCCTCTTTGAATAGCAGTTTCAAGGAGAATATATCGTGGTGCATTTTTTGATAATGAATTTGAAGTAACTGTTGGTGTAGGATCGGGATATTGATATTTTACTAATGATAAACAAATAGCTGGCAGTGTAGTACTACTATCAACTAGACAAACAGATTGAAGTGGATGAAGTGGTGATTTCAATGGAAATCTTGAAGAATACCTAAAATGTGTATTCTTAACATAGTGAATATTTTGTATTAGATTTTATTAGTGAGATTACCAGCAATTATAAGAAATGCATGCATGCAATCGGCCAGTCAAGCGAGCAAATAAGCAAACACGCAAATTGTAGGCAAGCAATGACCAAAACGACACAGATGCGGGATATAAAATGAAAATGGTCAACAAGCAAAGAAGCAAAAATAACAATAGTAATAATAATAATAATTTAAAAACAAACAGGAACGCAATGATGCAACAAGGGATTGATTATGTATGCACAATGACATATCACGTTGTTAATAAATAATTACCGTGGATAAATGATTTTCATGTTTTCAATGAGTAGTAGTAGTATAATGATGACGATGATAATGATGGAAATTCAATATCATTGTAATTTGCATTACAATAATAACGATAACAATAATAATAGTAATAATGATAATAATAATAATAATAATTTAAACAAACAATCACAATGACAACAATGAAACAACGCAAAAAAATGGAGGAAAAAAGAGGAAAAGAAAGAAGTTTAGTATTAGATAACAGTTGTAATTAAAAAAAAAACATAATGAGTTAATACAACGTAATAAAACGTACATATTAATTAACTAATCAATTAGTAAATATCATATCAAAAAAATGTGAATGAGAATTAGGTAAGCGTCTTTTATAACCGTCGAATGATTCAGTTCTTTAACAGTATGGCATTCAGCTAATCGATGAGTAAATTGTGTAGCAGAGAAGATAGCATAACCGTAACTTTGATCCACTGTTAACATAAGTTATTAAAAATAGCATTAAAAGCTTGGTAATTGTTTCCCCATAGTTAGGCTGTATGGTGCACGTAAAAATATTTAGTTGATAAGTCATTTTTTTAAGCCTAATCATATATATCCGACACAAGTGTACCGTTCGTTAGGTACTGGAACGTAAGTCTACTTATCAGTGACAGACAATAATTTCAACTTGCGACTACAGTCTCAATCAGTTAATCAAGGGGGTTGGACTTTGGAATAACTATCTACAGAGGCTTTATGGTCAGACTCAAATTGTCGTATAATAGTATCTATAACGAGTTGTCATCTGATTTGACATATATAGTTTAGAAGTTACCATTGATATCAATATTACTTAGTTTTTTTTAAAGACGAATTAAGGACGATTGCTCTGTCTAACTCTTACATTCCAGGGGTTATTCTATTTGATGAAAATCCTCTTATTGAAGTAGGATATGCAAATGACACAGATTATTCAGGGGAAACATATGAAAAGAGGCAGGAATCTATGATGGTTTTGTAGAACTGGTCAGTATACAAAGCATTCTTATTGTTTTTGAGATAGTGGAAAACGCAACTCCACCACATTCTAATTGTGTAAATAAATACATACTTCACAACAGAAAAAAAATATTTACTATAAAATATTTTCAAAGACTAACACTTTTATTGTCATACAAGGATGAAAATGATCGTTATTACTAATGCTGAGTAGACAAGTAATAACGGTTACGACCACTGAGAAAACCAGAGACAGATATACTGTTAAAAGAATTCAAAGCATCTATTAAAATTTTAAGGCTGAGACAGTAATTTAAACCATGTACGATATCCCGTTTGCTGATGAACTACTCATGACTAAGAATAGTGTCATTTACAACTAATCTTGTATATGAATCGTTATATGCATACCTATACACTGATATATTGGAAACTTTTCAACAGCTCAAATAGAGATTCAAACAATTATAGATCGTTTATAAAAAATCAACAAAGAATATTAGATATTGCACGTAACAACAGCAAGATATGATACTCTGTCATAGAATATTGGTACTCTTATTATCATAAATGTTCAAGTTTGATAAACGTTTGCTAGGATTGATGTTCAGTAAACTTTGACTTTAAGGTTAAAAGAACCCATATACATATATATTTGAACAGAGGATGGAAAGAATTTCCAGTGTTCGTGTATGATAATATTTTCTACATTGAAATATCGATTAATCTTAATGAATGTTTATTTATTTCTTCATATGAGATCACACTATGTTTTCACTATCTTTCTCGATACAATTTGCTAAATTATATCAAGTCTTTATGAAATATCATATGAAAACGAACATATTGCAGTCGGTAATCTATGACTTTAATGCCTGACATATATTCGGTCTCAAACTGGCCTTTAACCTGAACTTAACCATCAAAACAAAGCCCAAAAGACTGATCACCAATGGAGACAAAATAATGGTGAGATTATAGAAACCTAGTAGTCGATAAAGCAGTCGAGGCTAAAAGAATTTCTGCGACTCTATCACAATTACGAAAGTCGACTATTGTAGAGTCACATGGATGAGTTCCTGTGTAGTGTGCATTACGGTATCAGAATCGCAGAGCCCCTCTTCCAAACTAGACAAGTTTTTAAAGCATGTCAAAGAAGTGTATCCACTCTAACTTTTTGGTTTTGTATAAAAAATCTTAAATCTATTTCAACTATTTTCTGATATGCTGAAATTTCTCAAGATCATTTAAGATTCATTAAAGGTTGTCCAGAAATGATGGTCTCGACTATAACAATCACATCCACATGATTATAATCGTTTTGGATGGAGGAGTTTTGTTACCCATTTAGAACTTGAGATATGACAATTTTAAATTACATTTTAGTCAACAATCTAATAGGAAACATGATGAATAAACACATCCAGTGTATTTAGACGAACATGTAAAACTCAGCGATTAATTTGTGATTTCAAATCAAATCCCTTTATAACTAAAAGTGTGACTTTCAATTGGTTTGAATGATTTTCAATAATACTCTATTTTTAGTATCAAACCATGATCAAAACTAACTAGCATTTATCGTACATTACCCAGAAATTCTAATTTTCTGAATTCTCCATAACCTTTCTTTTCCTTTGTTTTTAGGATTTATCTCACTGATTTATATTTTCCTCAATCATATCTTCGATTCGTAGTCATCTCCATCACCGCTAACACTGCTGAAACCTCTACTACTAAGGGGCGGCGGCTTGAAGTGATATACGTACGTAAGAAGTTCGATATTGCAGCTAGCTGACTGACGTAATGGACTAATGACTAACAAAGTATTCAGCAAAGAAACTCCAAAAATAGATTCACTGAGTTAAACTCTACTGCTTATACTAGAATATTGCTTTCACAAACACAAAGAGTGAATTTCCTAATGGCTGATAAACTGTTGACCCCGTATTGAGTAGTTTCTAAATATTAATGTAAACTGAAGACAATAAATAAGTTATCAGAATACTTACCTGGATAGGTTTGTTCAATTCTTGTTTATGATCAGTAAACTGTTGTTGACTAGCATGTAAATATGTGGAAACAGCAGATTTG
The DNA here is from genome assembly GCA_944470395.2 of Schistosoma turkestanicum. NCBI lineage: Eukaryota > Metazoa > Platyhelminthes > Trematoda > Strigeidida > Schistosomatidae > Schistosoma > Schistosoma turkestanicum. Next base: position 9,798,175 of record OX103979.1, on the reverse strand, counting down.
TCATTTTTCATAGCATGGTCATTTTCAGTTGGTGTAGTCTGACAGTCTGATTTCAGTTGATATCTGATAGAAGAATCTGTCATTAACCGATGATTAGGTCGATAACTTGGCGGCGTTTTACACGGTATTTGACGTTGTACATTTAATGTTGTATGTGGTGAAATATGCATAGATTTTTGACCAGTTGAATAGATTTCTTTATTTACATTATTTAGAAGTGGTTTACCACGATGTATGGTGTGTATAGATGTGGTAAATACAGTAGCTTCTTCAACTGTACGTACATGAACATGATCAAATGAACTGCCAATTAAATCAAATGGTGGCGGATTTCCAACAGGCAATGCTTGTATCCAACCTTGATAAAGAGCCTCTTCGATTGAATATAAATTTCCGCTTATCGGATGAGTATATGTACAATGGATAGGATCAATAACACCAGTTCCTAGTGCATCATATACTGAAACTAAACTATTCAAATAAGGATCAAATACTTTTTCTAGACGATATATATCATGACGATAATGAAATACTTCTAACCAATATAAAGAATTAGATGTTTGCTGATCATTTTCCAAATGTTGTTCAGCTTGAGTAAAAACAATACCGAAAACAAAACCTTTTGTAAGTGCTTCTGGAATAGGATAGGATTGTCCACTGATTGGATCACAAACAGTTTTCCTGTGCACATCAACACGTCCTTCACGAACCATTGTGTCAGTGATAGCGGCTTCAACAAGTACATCATCATGTAGATAATAGAAAGCATACAGTACACAGTTACGCTCTTTCAATTTAGGTATTTCACAACTTTTTATTCTAGGCTTCTTACAAACGGTATATTCATCACCATCGTTTGCTTTAGATTTTGGACGTAAATTACAATGAGATGATTTACCGCGCAGTCGTCCAACACCATGACAATCTAAGAATTTAATCAATTTTGATTCAGTACGACCACTGTTAGTGATAAAATCATTTCCATTATTTAATAAGTGATTCGATGGTATAACAGGAGGCAGTGTGTTATTACGTAGGTCAGCAGTAGAGTTTGTATCTTTAACATTTCGTCTTTTGATAGCTAATAAGGAATCCATACTATGAGTATATCCTTTATTCGGTAAGCCATTGAGATTTTTATAAGTCTATAAAATAATTTTCAAAAAAAAGCACAGCAATTATTTGAAACTTGGTAACTGAAAAGAAAAATCAGTGATGATAATTAGAATGATAAGTGTGAGTTATGATTAGTAATGGTAATTTTTGTCAACTTCTATCTTAATATCTTTAGAGTATATAAAATATGAATGTAAGTTAATAGGTAAATTTATGTTTGTATAACCTATGGCTTGTGGCTGTCGGTATTCGATATATTCGATATAAACTTCGTATACTGCTCGTCCTGATAGCCGTTACTAGATAACGCACAACGGTGTATAAATCAGTAGACGAATACGAAGCGTTGATTACGTTTATTATCGCACCACACATAGATCACAAAACTACAGACACACGAGGCGAAAATGATATGCGAGTGCCGGAGAGCAAGAAAGCAGGCAAGCGAGCGAGTGAGCCTGTGAGCGTGCCAGTGAGCAGATCGGTGAATAGGATTAAAATGTACATATATATACTTAGGAAAATGAATGAGTCATTGGATTATTTAAGAGATTAATACTAAAGCGAGTAGAATGAATGTGTGTATGCGGTAAGCAATGTTCAATCATAACAGCTCATACAAACGCGACAATAATAAAGGTACAGTGATACAGACAAGTTGTTGCTGTACCAACGACTGTCTTTTAAATAAGTTCATCAACAGGGCTTAGCCAAAGTAAATGTATGTGAGCTGCTATAGCCTAGCCATTTATGAGTTTGACTTGAGTATATTATAGCAGTGCATAAACTTCACTGTGAAAATGATTTCAGACATTCATTTATTCAAACAAACTGCAAAAAGTGCTAGCTTGGCTTAGTCTTCTCAGCCTACTCCGTTTCAATAAACATGACTCTAGATTTATAGTCAAACAGATAGAAGAAAGCTAAAGAAAGATAACGAATAGAGAAAGCGATAAACAAACATATACTCTCTAATAAAAACACTAAAGCTTACAAGCGAATAGTTGACACGGCTAAGTAATAATATGTGTACAGGGAAGCTGAAATAATATGAACTAAATATTTGATATTCTAATGCAAACATTGCTGAAACTGCTAAATGAAAGCGACTGAAGGGTAGTTGGAAGCTGTATGATCTGTTTTTAAGGTGGCGCATTCATATATATATATATATATATATATATATTCGCTTTGATGAGTTATCTACTATTACCTAACACCGTTACTTTCCCCAACTCTTCGATTTTCACTGCCTAACACTGTTCATAATCATTGTGTGAATTATCTATCAGTTTGTAGGTGATGTAGATCGTGTTATTATTACACTAAACTTTTGGTCTTCCCTTATCCACAACACGTAGAAATGCATGCGATGGAACAAAAAGCTTGATCGCAATCGAATTATATGTGACAAAAGAAGGGGAAAGTCTCTACTTTTATTATCTAACAATGGCTGTTAGTTGTGGTTGTGGTTCGAAACTGTCACGCCATACATCATAGGAGCACAGTTTCAGCAAACAGTGATCATTGTTCGTTCGTTTCATAGAAATCCTGAATACCTTTTCACTCAATCTAGTCAACCTACCTGAGTTCGGTAGAGCTACTACATTTGGAAGTTTGATATTTTGTTTTATCAAGCAGTAGCCAACCTAAAATTCAAAATCAAGCTTCTTTTGATCATCATGTTTAGTTAAAAGCATATGCTATTTAGTTTCTGCAAGATACACTAGCAGTTTAGTGGAACAAACGGAAAAATCAACTGTATTATCTGTATTTGCTTCGAATAGATAAAAGAATTCTATTTATTTAATTCCGAAAAGAATTGAAAGTGAACATTCATGTAAAAAATTTCTATTCTCGAAAAGAGTCGAATGAGATGAAAGTTTCTGCAACGTCAAATATACATAATAAGGATGGATAAAATACACTATTCCTACTTACTTCCGTAGCGGGAGGTTTCAATAATCCTTGTTTAATAGCATCATGAACATTCATAGAAATCGATCGATTAGAATTATTCATATTATCTGATTGATGAAAAGTATTCGAGACTGGATCAATTAATCCTTTTTCAAGAGCATCTTCAAAAGTCACTATTTCTGTGGATAATTTTTTCTCAGTTATCAAACCTTGATTAATAGCATCAGTTAATGGAATCCATTTATTTTTACACAATAAAACACCTTTATGATCATTGATTAGACCAATTGAAATAGCTCTATCCAATGAATACAATTTCTCTGTGTTAAATTCTTTCACTATCGTATGTTCAACATTAATTAAACCCATCGTGATAGCTGCATTCAAAGACATTGAATCTGTGTATCCTGGCATTCGGATAACACATTTTGATCCAGGTTGTTTAATCAGTTGACCACTATTAAATAATTGAACCAAAGTATATGGTGACTTATCTGTGGAATCCATCATAAGACTATCATGAGAAGCTTCGCAATCATTACCATAAATTGATATGTAGCCTAATTGTTGTGCAGATTCAATTGAAATACTTGGTTGAACACCATAATATGTGAAAGAGTCCAAATTGATAAGACCTTTCTTGATAGCTTCATTTGGATCAATTCGAGTACCAGTTCGAGGATCAAGAACATTTAAAATCTTATACATACGAGTCTCTTTGACAGAAACCATTTCATTTAAGTTATTTACTTCTGAATGCAGTAAATGAGGTACAGATGCAGTATTATCCTAAGAGAGTAAAAAATTTAAAAGAAAAAAGGTGAGAGCAGTTAGATAATCTGACGTCATGTTGATTGAAAGATCAATTCTTTTGAATTCATAATTACTTTCATAACCTAATACAACAAATGGTAACGTTATAAGACTGTTGGAATTAAGAAAATTTATTAGGTTTCAGATTATTTGAAGGGGTAAAACCGTGTACAGTCTATATACCGTTCGTTGGTCATACTGTACATTGGAGTGGTACATACATTTTTCTCTAGTGGCATTCAGAAAATAACGGGCATTTATTACCTACTAGGATATTCTTAAAAACTGTTTGAATAGCTCGTTCAGAAATGATGTTGACTATAACGATCTAAAAGATCATCACAATAAATTGTTAATCAGTCTAGGTTTTAAAGTCACAGATTTGTGAGGATATCAAAAGTAAAGACTTGATAAATATCGCGCAAGAACATAACTAATTAACAAATTTATCCTGTTTTTCAAACAATTCATACTTTTAGTCTGCTCCTACCGAGAAAGACAAGGAATGCTGAAATTCGTTTGATCTAATGAAAATGGTAGTATACTCTCAGAGTAATAACGTTGTTAGGTTACGAAATCAGAGTTTACATATCGCAGTTTCCCTGATATCATGTTGAAGTTATTTGTTGAGATGAATAGTTCTAAACTTCCTGTTGGGGATGTTAGATCCCCAAAATTCGCTTGATAATGCCGTATTTTGGTTTTCACGTTTCGCCAGCATGGGCTGATCAGATGACCTTGAGATTTCAATTCCCACCAGCAAAATCAATGGCTGTGATTGGCTGCAGTGTATTTTAGTATGCTATTTTCTTAACTGTCTCAAGGACGTTGTTATGTTGTATAAATAAACGAGAGTTGTATGCTTGGTTGTTGTGTGATGGCTGGGTGTTTGTAGAATATACTTTCTACGCTTACCAAGACTTCTGTTTTACCGTTTGGATTCAAGGTAGCCTCCCTGGAAGCTGGTAAAAAAATCGTTCGCGTTTATCGACTAAGGTAAACTCGTAATAGCCTCAAGCATACTAAGTGACGAACATATCAGTGGCGACGGGGCTCACAATTCACAATGTCAATTAATCTTGAACAGTTAGAATCTTTACTGGAACGTCAAGGTAAACGATATGAACAGTTCCAGGAACGTATGTTGGAGCTGTTAATGAAACAAATGAATTTGAATCACAGAGGTTTTGCCGATGATTCATATAATCCGCATACAGACTCGATAGTTAATTCCATTCATGAATTTCATTTTGATGGCCTTGCTGGTGTGACTTTCGAGTCTTGGTTCAAGAAGTATGAGGATTTGTTCAAGGTCGACCTCAACAATCTTGATGACGCCACCAAAGTCAGAATCCTTTTGAGAAAGCTCGGCACAATCGAACACGAACGTTATAGTAATTTCATCCTCCCAAAGAACCCACGAGATTTCTCTTTTGATGCTTCAATTGATACGCTGTCGCAAATCTTCTCTGAACAGTCATCTCTCTTTAATATTCGTTATCAATGCCTCAAAATAATCAAGTCAAATGAAGATGACTGGGTAAAGCATGCTGGCTTAGTAAATCGTGAATGCGAACGATTTAAATTATCATCAATGACGGAAGATCAGTTTAAGTGCCTTGTGTTTGTGTGCAGCTTACAATCTCCTGACGATGCTGATATAAGAACCAGAATCCTAAGTAAAATTGAACAGTGCCCAAACATCTCGCTTCAAGAAATAACTGCAGAGTGCCAGAGATTAGTAAACTTGAAGCATGATACCTCCATGGTCGAAAACAAGGGCCTCTCATCATACGTGCATTCCATTAGTGAAAAGAAAAATTCCAATTCGGCCCAAAAACCCAAAATGAATCCACCTTCTGCTTGCTGGCACTGCGGTTCATGGCACTATGTACGGAACTGCCCATTTAGGCAGCATAGATGCAGGAAGTGTAAAGTCATCGGTCATAAAGATGGCTTTTGCCTACAGAAAAAGCCAAAGCGATCCAGAAGTGCTAAGAAGCCTGTTCCTAGATCCAGTACCAATGCATTGAGCCTAATATCTTCCTGCCAAAGCTCATCACCAGGTGAGAGGAAATTTATTACTCTTAATATTAACGGTTATTTGTGTAGAATGCAAATAGATACTGCATCTGATGTCACTATCCTCTTACGCAAAAATTGGACCAAATTGGGCAGCCCAAGCCTGCAGCACACAACACAAAAGCCTCGTACAGCATGTGGTAATTATCTTCGTCTGTTAGGACAATTGGAATGTAAAGTTGCTTTCCGAGATTCGTCGTTTACTGGGGTATGCTATATAACGCCAGCTGATCTAAATTTACTTGGTTTAGATTGGTTCGACCAGCTAAAATTGGCTGATGTCCCGCTAAATACCATATGCAGCCTGGTATCACAACGACATGACCCAGAAGCGTATACGAAGAAGCTGATGACAGAGTTTTCAACCATTTTTGAACCTGGATTAGGTCGGTGCACTGCTATGAAAGCAACACTTCGGTTGAAACATGGGGCTAAGCCTGCTTTTCGTCCAAAGAGACCTGTACCGTATGCTACATTAGCAACAGTAGATGAAGAGCTGGATCGCCTTCAACGACAAGGAGTTATTACTCCCGTTTCTTACTCCAGTTGGGCAGCACCTATAGTCGTTATCAAGAAGGCCAACGGCACGATACGTATATGTGCTGACTTCTCTACAGGTCTCAACGCAGCTCTAGAACAGCATCATTATCCTCTGCCAGTCCCAGCAGATCTGTTCACTATGCTGAATGGGGGAAAGTTCTTCGCAAAGCTTGACCTAGCTGATGCTTATTTGCAAGTGGAAGTCGATGAAGCATCTAAAGAGCTGCTTACTATCAACACTCATCGTGGTTTGTTCCAGTATAACCGTCTACCTTTTGGAGTTAAGACTGCCCCATCTATCTTCCAACAACTAATGGATACTATCCTGTCAGATATCTCAGGGGTTGCAGCTTATCTCGATGATATCTTGATTGTTGCGAAGACGTTAGAACAGCTACGGGAACGCACGACATTGGTACTACAACGCATCAGTGACAATGGTTTCCGGTTACGCCCAGAAAAATGCCAGTTTCTATTGCAGTCGGTAAAGTATTTGGGATTCATCTTTGATGCCGACGGTCGCAGACCGGATCCTGAAAACATCCGAGCTATCAAACTGATGCCCACTCCCACTAATGTTTCCGAATTACGATCTTTTCTCGGTTTGATCAGTTATTATTCAGCTTTTGTTCCCTCGATGCATGATATTCGCGCTCCATTGAATTGTCTACTGCAGAAGCATAGCACATGGAACTGGACTAAAGAGTGTGACGCGGCTTTTGGTAAACTCAAGTCTATAATTAGCTCGGAATTGTTATTAACACACTACGATCCATCCATGCCAATCATCGTAGCAGCAGACGCTTCAGCATATGGCCTAGGTGCTGTTATTTCACATCAATTTCCAGACGCGTCGGAAAAAGCCGTTATGCATGCATCCCGTACACTGACCCCAGCAGAAAAGAAGTATAGCCAGATAGAGAAAGAAGCTCTTGCCCTTGTGTTTGCTGTTCGCCGTTTCCATAAGTTTCTGTACGGTCGGAGATTCACGCTCCTCACAGATCACAAGCCTCTGTTAGCAATATTTGGTTCAAAGTCTGGCATTCCAGCCCATTCTGCAAATCGTCTTCAGCGATGGGCCTTGGTACTTTTGGGGTATGATTTCGAAATCCAATATCGACGTACTCTACAATTCGGTCAAGCAGACGCCTTGTCACGACTCATTAATGATCAAGTGGAGGCTGAGGAAAACATGGTGATCGCATCTCTGTCAGTAGAAGACCACGCAGAATGTTATCTGACAACCGCAGTTCGCGCATTACCGGTGTCTGCAACAGACATACAAAATGCTTCTAGAAACGACCCCATCATCAAGATGACGATGAAATATGTCACTAACGGGTGGCCGTCGAAAAAGTTTGAAGGTGACATGAAGCAACTGTATCAGCAGCGGGATTCACTATGCATCGTGAACGATTGTTTGATGTTTGCTGAAAGAGTAGTGGTGCCAGAATCCCTTCGTGCAAAAGTGCTCAGACAGTTCCATCTTGGTCATCCTGGGATTAAACGAATGAAGTCCATAGCCAGGAGTTATGCATACTGGCCTCATATGGATCAACATGTCACAGCGTTGGTTGGAAAATGCATCCGGTGTCAGCAGGCGGCAAAGATGGATGCCAAAATTCCGCCGGTTTCATGGCCCAAACCTGAGCATCCTTGGTCCAGGATACATGTCGACTTCGCTGGCCCAATAAATGGAACTATGTATTTAATTGTCGTCGACGCCTTTTCTAAATGGCCGGAAATCAGCCCCGTTATGCCACCCACTACAACTAAGACTATACAGCTCCTAACTGAAATTTTCTCACGAAATGGCATACCAGATGTGATCGTATCCGACAATGGCTCTCAATTCACCTCTTCCCAATTCCAGAATTTCTGTCAACGGCTAGCTATTAAACACTTACGCTCGCCACCATACCACCCGCAATCGAATGGGCAGGCGGAAAGGTTTGTGGATACGTTTAAAAGAGCACTGCTCAAGTCAAAAGGGGAGGGGATGCCAGCCGAAACGTTACAAAATTTCTTGTACGTCTATCGGACAACACCAAATGAATTGTTACCGGAGCAAAAGTCCCCAGCTGAAATCCTGATGGGAAGAAGATTGAAAACGATTCACAGCCTGATGCATCCGACCAATGCACCCTCATCAGTAGAGACAAAGCAGCAAAGACAATCCGCTTACGAGGTGGGATGCCCTGTGTTTGCCCGCGACTACAGAACGAACCATGGTCCTTGGGTAGAAGCGAGAGTGGTCAGAAGGGTTGGTCGAGTTATGTACGAAGTCGACGTAGGAGGTGATAAATGGTCACGTCATCGCAATCAGATACGCAGACGGCTAGCCCCAGATCGCCCATCAAGAGCAGAAAGCCTTCCCCTTGACATCTTGCTTGATACCTTCAACCTACCGAGAGCCCCGCCACGAGAAGAAACTCAGCAGCAAGCTGTTCTTCGTTCCCGAAGGTATCCCCTCAGACAGCGGCGAACAATAGTCAAGATGCAAGTCGACCCCAGGAGAACAAGCTATTAAAAAGGGGAGGAGTGTTGGGGATGTTAGATCCCCAAAATTCGCTTGATAATGCCGTATTTTGGTTTTCACGTTTCGCCAGCATGGGCTGATCAGATGACCTTGAGATTTCAATTCCCACCAGCAAAATCAATGGCTGTGATTGGCTGCAGTGTATTTTAGTATGCTATTTTCTTAACTGTCTCAAGGACGTTGTTATGTTGTATAAATAAACGAGAGTTGTATGCTTGGTTGTTGTGTGATGGCTGGGTGTTTGTAGAATATACTTTCTACGCTTACCAAGACTTCTGTTTTACCGTTTGGATTCAAGGTAGCCTCCCTGGAAGCTGGTAAAAAAATCGTTCGCGTTTATCGACTAAGGTAAACTCGTAATAGCCTCAAGCATACTAAGTGACGAACTTATCACTTCCAGACATAAAGTTTTTATGAGGATATTTGATAAAGTTTACTCTCTAGATAATCTGAATAGGGAAGTTCATAACAAGTTTTATTCAACCAAATAATGTACAAACAAGAAATATCCATGAAAAGATTAAGAGATATTTTTAAATTCTTCGGACTCTAGAATAATTTTGCTTTTTCATGTTCAAAAAAACCACACTTTAATTCTTGGAACTTTGGAAAACATAAAAAGGTGTTTTTTATCCGTACTTAAGAAATGATACCTCTTTTATGATTTCACACAGTACAGTATTGATAAACAATAAAGGTATTGTATCAACCATAACGAATTCATGATAAACGCATCGCTGAAAGCTACTTTATTTAGCCACTTTCAGTTTTCTTTCATCGTTTAGAATTCGCTATGCTTATGAATCATTAGAAGTGAACATATGTCTACGGTAAAGATCATACAAAATAATGGCTAGAATACATACACAAACAAATCAGACGAAAACGACTTATCGAAATGTGAACAGTTATCAAAGGAAAATAAGTTTGCTAGTTTGGAAAAAAAAACTTATTTGTGTGGAGATGGAGGACAATGTAACTCTAAAAGTGAAGAAAGATATTGTTTTGGAAAAAATTTTAAGTGAAAAGCTATACATGGTACATTCTGTTCACTACTCAACATTAGTAAGCTAGAAGTTCAATGTTATATGAGTAGTGTAACACATTTTAAAAAAATATCTCTTACCCGTGTCCTAAGTGAGAATTTATCAATGTCAACTGCTCATACTACTCAATCAATTATGATAAGTTAGATCATCATCATGATATGATTCTTTTATTAATGGAATTATAACAATGTTAATCAGTTGAGATTTTTTTCTAGTCTTCAAAAATTTCAAAACTTTAAGTCGATCATCATGTTAAAGCTTTGATACCATTCAGAGGGAAATTACCTGTTCATCACTTTTAAGCATGATCGTTCTTCATATACTATTTTCCGGACTCAACACACCAAGTCTTCTATATTATTCTAATTATTCTTAGTTTTTAGAATAATTTCGACAATTACACTCTATGATAAATCATAATAATTTGTTCAGAACTACAATAAAATGTATTGGAATACAGATGTCAGGCAGTGAATTTTATTCCCTAACTTGTATTTCAACGTGGTAATGAATATTTTATTTTTGCTTAGTGTAAGCTTCCACATATCTTGTTGAAAAATAATATATCATCACCATCACCTAAATGAACTAATTGTACAAAGCAAATGTATCATCTTTTTTGGATCCTCTTACAAACTTCACACCGATTAGAACGAAGCAAATGAATTCAACATCGATATTTCCCTCTATTTGTTTGCATTCTTCGTCTATTATATCATGCTAATAATCCCCTCGATGTGATCTGTTACTTTCCCATCTATAAACGAACCAATGAAGTTTTGTGTGGTTGTATCTGCTTATCATTCGAAAATTAGCACAATTTTCAGGTAGATTTTGAAATTATATTTACTTTTGACGTTGTTTGGTGGTGAATTAACCAGATCAGTGGGAAGAACATTGCAGACTAGTACAAGCATTTGTCAGACGGTGCAACGTTGACCCCCTATGGAAGTAATTCTCTGATAAAACAGGGTAACTGCCGATTGACGTTTAATGACAAGGTCAACTACCAATATTTATACTGAAGCACAAGTTTCATTAATTATAAGGGATTCCTGAGATATGTGGTTAAATTAGTATTACAGTTAAAGATATCTCTCTTCACTATAAGAGGTTTAATGACAATCAATAACTGATATATTAATGAAGGATTACAGTAATAACTAATTAAGTAAGACCGGTTTTTGAAAGCTGCTTAGCAGTCCAATCAATCGATATTCAAACACTGGGTCACATGTTCGAAGCTAACTTAAATTGATTTGAAAAGGAAAATGGTTGTACGAAACATATATCGCGATGTTTTAAAGCTACTAATTGGCTAACAATTTATGATGTTATAAAAATTGGAACTATACACATCATTCTCGTAATGTTTAGTGTGTGAACTAGAAGTCTTATGTCTTTCAACCACATATGTTTTCAGTGAGTTTTAATCATCCCAACTATTTGGTACAACAGTGTCATTTTGTCATAAAATACGACAGTAATTTTGGGTATCTGACCTCGAGAGACTGTGTTAATATTCGAGATTTGAATGATAAGCATTACTCGGCTATATTTCGTTTTGATTCATGTAATCATCCCAATATCCGCACATAAAAACACATTTTCAACTGTTATCAAAAGGTGGCAACAATGTTCACCTACAAGAAAATATTTTTGTCTAATGACTCTTTATCATGAATAAACAATAATCACTATTCATGTGGACCAGTGGTTTAGGGGTTGAAGAAGTTATATTTGAACTGGCAAATTACTGACTCAGAGTAACACCAATCTAAATCTGTTTGAGCATAAGAATAGTATAATACAAAAAAAAACTCCATAACATGTACTTGAATAATGCGTTACATAATTATTTATGTTAACAATAGTAGCAAGATTGTCGAGCTGAATTTTAAAAGTAAAAGATTGTGTTGAGTAGTAGTACTACATAAAATCCTAGTTAAAACAAAGCTTAGTAAGTTGATGAATTATATATATATATATATATATATATATATATCTTCAAAGATAAACTAATCAAGATTTCAAAGCCACCCACAGAAGAAAACGCAAACAATTGTGTGGTCAACCTGTCGAAACAAAATCTAACGACAACAGAATAACACCTCCTCCAAAAAGGATTAAACTAATACTCAAGTAACACATCAAAACTACAATTCTTCGCCACACTCAAGTCATCACTCAAAACGGCCGAAATAAATGAAGAAACTCAACAAGAAATACGACAAACCATAGTACCATTAACTCGAAGGAAGAGGAACAGTAACCAACTAACAGCACAACAATGAAAAGACTTAAAGAAACTCAGAACTACAAAAGATATTGTCATAGTTAAGGCGGACAAAGAAAGCACTACAGTAATTATGGACAGGGAACAATACGTCAGGAAAGCCGAGGAACTACTTCAGGACAGAAGCGTATATAAACCAATGAACACAAATCCAATAAAGGTTAGAAAGCCAAATCTCAAGAACTAAACAGGCTTGTCAAAGCAGGGCAAATATTAAAACAACATCAATGGAGAATGAGACCAAATGGACTAGTTATCCCATGATACTACGGTAAGTCGAAACTACACAAACCCAACATTCCACTACTTCCAATTGTATCCCTCTCTGGAACCCAAACACAACTTATCAAGAGAAATTTCAAGGATATTGCAACATTTGGTAGATTCATTCAATTACTCCATTAAGTTTTCCATAAAACTCTTGTATAAACTCCAGGAGATTCAAATCAACAACGACGAATTGATTGTATCCTTCGGCATAACAGCCTTATTCACCTTAATATAATCGTAACTAAGCCTGCCTGCTCCTCAACAACGACACAAATCTCACAAAAGTATATAAAACTTCAGAGTCAAATTCCCCTAGAACTCATCGATTTATACTTTAACAACGTACTTCCAATTCAACAACAAAATCTACGGACAAACGAAAGGAAGACCAATGGGATTATCAATATCAGAACTCATCGCAGAAGCCGTGGTGTAGAGACTAAAAGCATCAATTTTACCAGTGATCAAGCCTCTGCAGCTACATCTGCGTTTACATCAAATCGATGTAAAACATCATAACATTTCTTCCCTTATATTCATACATGCGGACAACTGTAGACATACATTTGATTGAAGCAAATGTTGAAATACTGGACAGAGGGAATACAAAGAACACACCGACAATGACGAAGTTTATCAACCAATCAGAAAAATCCTAGTCCATCATAGGATCAAGAAACAGATCAAAGGGGGATAAAATCAAAATATAAAGGTGCAGACAACGACAGGTTTAAGGTCAATTACAACCAATCAAGATCGAGGTTAACAGAACAAGCTACGGGTTATATATACACGGAGAAACTAGAATACTTCTTTTCTATCCGAATTTTGTGTTGATGGTGTTGATCAGCAGAACAATGAAAGCTCAACAACCAAAACATCCAGCTCAAAGAACGGAACTTCATTGATCTTTCAATATTACTGACTAATAAAGAGTTGAAAAGCAGTTCTTAGAAAACAATGTTATAGCGACAGATAGGGTTATTACTATGTTTTCTCTTAAGATGAATTTCATGAGAGAATTTATTATACTTTCTATACTATTCATGTAACGAATCTTCAGTGTGAATACACACTTTTCCATCAATGTGTCAGAATCATGAAGGTTAGGGTTTTTCTTTTCACTCCACTTAATGGTCCAAAGCTAAAAGTTGATTAATTCTTTTTTTTTCGTAAATAGAAAGACTATCAAAGTACATAGTTTCAACTCATTCTCCAAATTATCATTAGTTTTTTCTTTGTATTAGTGGATTAATGCGACAAGAATAAGGGAGGTGGTTTGAACTATGAGGAAAATAAGATGCATAATACACCTCTATTCAGTTTTATTACACCAAATGCTGTGAATGATTAGTTTTGAAAAGAAATGAATAGGAGAATTATTGAATTTCAATGAATGAATAAATAAATAGTAACTTGTAAAACAAACAGTTAACAGATCAGTACGCATCACATGTTTGCCTACTTTAGCATTTATTTAAAAACTTGTTTAAAGCCCATTTATCTTCATGAAGTGATTATTCATTAGTAATATACATACATTCATATTATGAAAAAATCACTAATCCTGTAGAATTTAGTGCTGGAAGAAGTGGTCATTAATTGACAGACATCATGTAAAGAGATCACAATCACCAGTTTGAACACTATGTCTAGTAAATTCTTAGGAAATGTTTCATCGGAATCAGATCACATATCGTGAATAAGTGAATCCACCACGAATAATTTACTGATATATTTTATTTTAATAATGGTTTGCATCAATGATTAGTAATCTATTTATCTAAGTAGATTGTTAATGTAAAATGTAGGTAAATTATTTTCTATGTTTATCGATTTTTCAACTAATCTATCTTTAAATAGACAATTTAAAATAGTGAAAAATATATTGATGATTTACCATGAGTGATTTTTCTTTTACTAAAATATGTCCTTTTTCTATTGCTTCACTGATTGGATAGATTTGGTTATGAACAGGATCTCGAAAAGTACCAGTTTCCATGTCTAGTAGATGACGACGAATTGCTTCTGATTGTGTAACTTTACGTCTACTAATTGGATCTATAACAGCTAATATATCATCAGATCGGCAACAATGTGTAAGCCATGAACCATTAAGTGTTTTATTTACTAAATTATTATTATCGTTATTATGTAAACCGGGACCAAGCCATGCTAAACGTGTTATGAAACGTTGATTGATTAAATAAGCCGATGAGGGACGATTGATAGATAAGCCTAATATAAGTTGAGCACCAACCGGTGATAGATCAATATTTTTTATTGTCTTCATATTTGGCGATAACATCATAGATGCGCCAGTAATAGGATCTATTATCTGTCCATATATTATAGCTGAATCATTTTGACAATCTTCACATGGTTTTAACCAACCAGAGTTAAGTGCATCCAAACCAGTTAGCTCACGACCATCTGTATTAAATAATCCACATCCTTGAGTTAATAATTGTATCGAATGTAAGTCACACAATGCTGAATGCTTAGCTGATTTTCTTAAAGAGATACGTTGTTGTGAAGAACTTGTACTATGTTGACGTATGCCTGTGCTAGAAAGAACAATCTCCTCTTTCGATGAATCAATTAGACCTGTACGAATAGCTTCTAATACAGGATGTTGATGATGTGTCTGATTAGATTCATTAACATCAAACAACAAACCAACCGGCGGTGGATAAGATTTAGTATATACAAGTCGAATGTAATTATTGTTAACTGCATCCCACAAATTCATAGGAGGTTTATTATCTAAAGTTATAAATCCTGATGGTGTGATTAAGTTTTTATTCAGAGCTTCGATTAAAGTCAATACTTGATTAGGATCGGATTGCATAAGAATTATAGCTGGTTGATTTCCAATTATCATTCCACGTTTAATTGCTTCTGGAAACAATACATATTGACCAGTGTGAGCATCGAGAATACCCATATTGTTTTTATGGTGTTTTTCGCTCATATTCGGAGTACTGAAAGATATCAGACCAGACAAAATAATTTCAGCTAAACAAGGAGCTTTAGTTAATAAACCTGCAGCTTGAGCTACTTCCATACCGACCTTTATTCGGCTGGAAGGTGAACCTGATCCAAGCCAATAACCAGATACATCATCAACAAGACCCATTTGAATTGCTTCAGCAAGACTGACACGTCGGTAAGAGGTAGCATGATAACCACCCTGCTGATTTTCAACAGGGACAATCACTTCTGGAACGGTATTATCCAGAAGTCCAGTTTTAATTGCATCTCTGATTGTTAACTCGTTTTCAGTAAATACTAACGAATTATTTGACAGTTTATTTTTGCTATTACTTTTCCCAGACTTCAGTAAACCAACACGTAGACGTCGCGTATTTGGATTGTAAGCACCAGAAGCTAACCAATCAGATAGACAGGGTTTCCAACAGATAGCTGTTTCATCAGTATTTAAGGCTTCGTACCACGTCAAATAACAATCTCGAAATTCTACGTATATTCCACTAGACAGAATAGCAGCTAAGTGATGAAAATCTGTTTCATTTATGAATCCGTCCGTGTATAAATCAATAACTTTTTTGCCATATGGCATGACTACACCAGTCTTTGGATCGATATAACGATTGATAGGGTTACGTGATGGACTAGTCAGAAATTCTGTTACAGACGCACTATAATCACCAACTTTTATATTTCTGTTTAAAGCCTGGATAGTGTAAGCAGTTAACCAGCCACGTTCAATGGCATCAGACCAGGAGATGGAGAGTGAACTTCGATTTTGATGACAATTACGTCCAACTAAATCAATTAATCCACATCGTAGTGCATCTCCTATGCAAATGGTTTCACCAAGTCCATATGTTTCATTCTCACCAGCTAGATTAGTAACAAACCATGCACCTGTAGTTGGAAAAATTTTCGGTCCATATAAATCATGTACTTTGGATATTGTAGTCAATGTAGCTGCTTCCCAACCTGTTGGCAGTAAACATATCGGTTGACTTTGGACACCACTAAGATATACACAATATTTGGATCCTTTTTCCCCAATTAGCCGATCAAAGAATGATAGATCTGAATGATTTTTATCGATTGAATTATTCGTAGCATTTAATGTTGATGTATGATCTTTTCTATTTTCTTGATACTTCGATTGTGACACTACAGGAGAAAAGGACGGTTGCGTTTCATTTAAACGATTGTTTAACTCATTTGGCCATTTGCCTGTGTATAGTTCACGATATGGCTTTATAAAAATTGGGCTAGATAAATTCATAGATATAGGTTCTTCAGATCGCAGAAGCTGGTGGAAAAAATAATTTGAAAAAAAGAAAGAATTAATTTAAAGGAAAGGTATGCTTAACAGTTATGATTGATGGACTTGAATTATTTATCGTATGGATTTTTGCAAGTATCTCAACTCTCCCTGTCTATGTGTGGAAACATTTTTGTTATTTGAATACACAAAATGCCATACAGAGATTATTTTAGTATGATAGAAATATACAGTTTGAGGCATTCAGGTAAGAGATATTTAAAAAGATTTCACAAAAACTGAATCAATATTTTTGAAGGACCCCTAAATCCGAACAAATTTAATTCAGTAATGCGAGTTGGTATATTTGGTTTTCACCTATACTATTTGTATATAGAGGCTAGTGGAACTACTCTACTGTTTAAGCAGAATTATATGAAGTGGGATTTGAACTTAGTGGACTTGTTGGCTAGAGGATGAGTGGTTTATGTACTAAAATATGCAGTTACGTTTAATCTGTTAGATAGGGTAGCAACAACAAGATGGCAATCAAAAACAGGATACCTCAGAATACTTGATTATTCGGTTTTTGTTCGCTCATTTCCGTGATATACAATGTGGTAATGAGTTGGTACATATTCATAGCAGGTTCTGTATAACGCAGTCAATGACAAACTAGTGAAATCATAAATATGATTCGGGATTCGGGTAAGTTTTGAAGGAGTCTATAGAAGTCTGGAAATGCCCGGAAACGTTTTATACAGTCAACGTTGAGATAATCATTGATACTCAAATGATAGGAAATTCCAAAGAACAAAGGAAAGTTTGGATAGGGAAAACACCGAAAAAGTTGGAACACTTCCGCGAACCAAAAGTCAAGCTTTAAGTAAATCCAAAGAAGAGGTCCCATTTTTCAAAAGTAGGAAGGTGTTGGGCAGTATCGAAATATCCTTCTGAAAAGTTCAAAGATGCCAGGAAGTGCTTTATCCAATCTGCACTGAAAAAGAACCTCCGCAGGGACATCTGGAAAATACAGAACCACATACCAAGGGCTCTAAATGGATAGTCAGCCACATTCCTACTATATTCAGTATGGAACCGGAAGCCCAAGGTCACGAACAACTTTATCAATACCCTCATTGTTCTGTACATAAATTTACCTTGCAGTAAAGTGTACTTTTTTGCCCTTTCTCATGGCTTTAAGTTGCAGTGTAGATTTAAGTCTGAAGTTATCAGAAGTGGATAAGAATGCGCATTTTTCATTCATTTAGGCAGCTTATCAGTAAGGCTGAGTGGGTAGTTGAAAAACATTGTAATTTGATTGAGAATTATTTAATGAGAACACATAAAATCAAAAAGTATTAATTATTCAACAACTAAAAATAAAACAATCATAATGATAAAATGTGTGTTTATTAATTTTTATCAAATAATTATCATCATGATTAAAATATTATTAGAACAGAAAAAATTACCCGATTTAAACAATTCACTATATCATATATACGACGAGAATGTGTATTAAATTGATTATTCAACTGATCAGTTGTTTGTAATACTCTGCCCATATCAAATAAACCATATCCTGGTGACCATTGATAATCACGTGAACCACCAGTTTTTTGAAATGTACTCTCAACTAATTCACGATAATTTTGGGTATGTTGTGCATAATTCTGTAAATTAAACATTTATATTAAAAAGAATGATCAATGGAAAAGAATAGTTCCTGATTAAAATAGTAATGAATTTGCAAGTGATGGTTTGATAGTGAGGAGGATTAAGTAAGAGAATTCAAAGCGCTACCGAATTTCGATTGATGATTGAGAACTGGTCAGCCAGTCGATCAGACACAACGTTAGAACCTGACATATATTCATTAGACCAAGAAGTTATTACATTGACGTAGTGGAGTAGTATCAGTAGTAACAAGATCAGAAAGAACAATCGTAAAAAGATACAATTACAGTAGAAAGATACAGGCTCCTGGAATAAAAAATCTTGAAGATAATTAAGAAGCTTAGGAACTAAAGGATGACAAAGAGTAAATGAATCAATAATGTTAGCTAACATCTCGAACCATTAGTTACTATGATCAAGTAGACAACAAACTGATAGTCTGCATCTAATTACACAGCTCAGTTAAACAGAGTAGTGTTATTGGTTAGTAGCTGAAACAGATTTTAAAATAGAAATATTACCCTACAACTATCAGGATACTTACTATCAGTTAGGTAAATAGGCAATTGGAAGGAAAAAGGAAGATAAAGAAAATGAAGAAGCGTTTTTTTCTATAGTTTATATCAACGAAATGACCTTATTTACATAACTTCTAACGACCGAAGAGCATCGGACAGCTGTTTCTTTCTAGTAAAGGACTTCTCAATATTCACACTGAGGGCTAACCTAGAATGTTCAAGTCTCACACTGAATAGTTCATTTTTAAATCATTAGGGTCAACAACAACGTCTATGAAACATGAACTCAAAAATTATTGAAAAAAAATCAAATTTGTATAGTTCATCAAAATAATTACCAATTATTACAAGATAATTTAATTTTTGATCTTATTTTGGTTTTATTTTCCTAATTGTTGTTACTCTTGCTTACTTCAATAGTTTTGTGAGAAATGTAACATTTAGTAGAAATGTTAAGTAAAATTTATTCAAGTCTAATGGAATAAACCAATGGAAATGTTGATGAGATTGTAAGTTCAAAAAATATGTACAAATATATATGTCTCCATAAATTAATATCAATTGAGGCAATAACAACAACAACACAGCCCAGTTTAATTAAGTGTACTTATTTTTAAAATATCTATTTAAGGGGTAGAAATCTAGTCAATTTCAAATGTAAATGAGTTTGGTAGTTTTATTTTATGCAAGTTATGATTCGACGGGTACGTTTTATGGGTATGAGGGCGGATATTACTTCCCTGCTGCCCACAATGTGGAAGGGTTCTGGTTTTAAAAAGGGGCATCAGCCTCATGACTTCCGAAGGGACTCGGCTTTCATCATGAGACGTCATAAATCTTCTAAATGAAGACCTTCTAACTCCCAGAGCAGAGTTTATATGGTTTGAATTATTTTTTCGACGGTAGTTTTAAACAAGTATTGGCCTAGTGACTACATCAGGGCTACATGGATTGATCTAAGTGCCATATATGGAATTAAGGGCAAGATTTACGTTTATTGCATGTTTTATTGTTATTTCAAATGCGAATCGAATCTCGGGCCAATAGGCCGGTTAATTTTTAATGACCACAGTTGTAGCTTTTCAAGTAATATAAAGCAAACTTTTACAAATTATTCTAACTCTTTTGATACCAAGATGAACGTCGCAAATGGATGAATTAGTCGTTTATTAAAATCTGTTCTCAAATACATTATACAATGAAAAGTGAAGCAACCGATATGGCTGACTATAATGGTAGTCTCTGTATTGAGACCAGTGTTAAAGTAACATTTTAACAATGAGAAAGAGAGTAATCCACATAAAACACTCGTAGATTATTATTTAAGTAATCACAAAACTGCTTCGTTAGCAAGATCACCAAGAAAAACTGTAATTTTCAAATTCCAAGTCTGTAAGAGCATATTCAAGTAGGAAATAATTCTCCAAATATCCGCATGATTGAAGAGTAACATTTATATTGAGTTTGTCTCACGTTTCCGGTCAGTTTATAGTTAATAGTTAAAGGTTCAATGTTAGTATCTTATCCAAGCTGTTGTTGAACACTGGATAATTAGAATGTATGAGGAAGTCAGTCACCTGGACAACTGCTCAATCAGTACACTTGCAAATGCTTATACAATAAAATGATGGATATTTTGTTGATTATTATTATTATTATTATTATTATTATTATTATTATTATTATTGTTATGAATATTCGAAATTGTAAGAGCAATAACTAAAATTACTCACAGTTAACGCTGATACTAAATGAGCGACTTCTTTGTTTAATTGTTCCATAACATCTGAATTAATTTGTAAATCAGTTAATAAATCATCTGATTGTTTAAGAATTTCTTTCAATAAACTAGGATTTTGTACAGTAATCATATTTGTATTGGATGATTTCAATCCTAACGATTGAGTTGTTTCACCAAATAATCGCATCCGAACAGAGTATTCATTTGACCAGACAATGAGTTGATTGGATAATTTCTGATAATTTGAGAAACAGACTAATGATTCACCAAATGCTTTGAGTCTGTTAATAGAAAAAAAATTAAAAAAAAAAGAAATTTCAAAGGAATATTACAAAACTGTATTTAATTTTATCTTAATCATAATCAAACAAAAAGATAGTTTTGCGTAACTTGCGATAAATTATGTGCTCCTCATGATAGATCAAGTAATAACAATCGAATGTTCGATCCTATCATTATTTTGCATGAAAAAGAAGCGTTTTCATTGTATAACTTGTAGTTAGACAGATGGACAGTGTTATTTTAGGGCGAATAGCAATCGCAACAAAGATTTAATGCGATGCACAAAGTGAGTATCTCAGTTTGAAGTTTATGGGTCCGTTGTCAGGACCCATTAGGTTTTCGTGGCATGTTTAAATTTGGGCATACGTTGCTAAGTCATTGTAATAATAGTATGAGAGTTTTTTTAAAACTACATGTTGTATGTACGTACGTACGAAGTTCTATGTTGTTGTTGACTGACTTGTTTAAACTACAATTTAGTGGACACTCATTTCAATGACGATGAATGTCTGATAACACTACACACCAATCGCTTCAACAAAACAGAAGTAAATGTAACATTGAATATACATAAGTAATAGACTTTAATAATTAACCAATCAAAAGGTTTATCGTCAATTTATTAAAACTTTGTCATATGCATGAGGATTGATCTTTGTTAAACAAACATTGAAAACTATGACACGATTGGATAGCTAGTTTTCAGTGAATCACAGAAAAAATTTAACAATCACCAGGACTTCTTAATTCCACACACACTAGTAATAAATTAAATTTTGAATAAATTTTTGTTACAAATAAGAGGAAATTATTATTGCTATTATTGATTTTGTTTGTCTCAAAAACGCTAACAGAATTAATCCCAGTCCAAAGTATTTCACGCATCCCTTTTTCTTCAATGATTATGAAATCTATTGTTTGACCAGAAACAATAAGCTTAAAATTGATTATTATAGCTTTGATTGTATTTTTACAAGTTTAACAATATTCAGGTGATTTAGTTTCTCTTCTTTTTCTAGGAGTACTTTTATAAAATGAACAATATTTTGGGGAAAGAAAGACGGCTTCATAACCAAAGTATTGAGTTTTCAAACAAAGGGTTGAAATTTCATTGAAATCATTAACTGGTCAATATTAGACGACCACTGAAACCGTGCAAGCACAGGACGGTTGTTTATTCAAAGTGTAGTGAGTGAAAATCACACAATCCGCTCTAAGTTCTGATTTCCAGGATTACTTAATCTGAGGCTTGCATTTTTGCTGACTGTTATTGACTGCTATACCTATTAAATGTAGGTGCACTTAATGCACTTGCTAGGTTGTCGGGTGACTTCCTCGTTTGTTGTTCTCTTTTCTAGTTCTCTCACTCACGTGCCTCTCCAAATGCTCCCCTAGTAAACAAGGCACCTTCTGGCTAAACGTGAACCGCTACGAAAGTATGGGACTACTTAGCAGTGAGTATACACGACTCCCGAGAGGGAATCGAACTAAGGATCTTTCATCCCAAGTGCAAACACCTAACCTTTTGACTACCGAGTCAGTAGTGTTAATGTCTAACTTAAATCAACCCACAATACTACGCGACCTCCATTGGTCATGGCTTCTCACTAAAACTTCGAGAATTCCTCCACGATGTTAGTCACTAGTGAGAATGTGCTAGGAAGAGACAGTCGTACAGTGCTCCCAAGTTTTCGACGGTGATCTAACACTGATCAGTTCATGATTTCAATCAAATTGAACAATTTCCAAAAGCCTATAGTGAAAATAGGTTGAAGGTTTAAACTACAGAACATCTAATTCTAGTTGAATAACCTCTTGTATAACTGTCTTACATACAAAATGTATGGATTAAACTACATAAACTATTAATTGGTTTACATAAGTTGCGATTCAGAATTTTTTTTAAATATTTTATGACGAACATGTTGACCTATGGTCAACAGGATAAGAGATAATTCAAAAGATATCACTTGTTGTATTGCGAACGTTGGGTTTCTTCAAAGAGGAGTTGCTTTTTCATGCTCATAGTTCATCAATCACGTTTCTATCCCAATAAGAAACAAGATAGAAATTGATTAGGTATGTTTTCCTTGTACCGTTATAACTAACTACATGAACTCCAACTTTGTAGTCTGTAATTTTCCACCCGGCTGATTTCAACAGTCAATAAATTCATGGTCTAATATCATTGTACAGAATAAACAACCACATTTTAGTTTTCTTCCAACTTACTTATACACCATAGCTAGTGCTTATAGAGACATGCAGTGTTTTGGGCATATGTAACATTCATATTTCTCAACCATAGATTTTTTCTAATCTTAATTAAGATAAATTTTCTAATTGAAACATTCCTGTCATTTGTTAGCGTTACACTTAACCTATTTAGTCATAATTAAATTACCGTAGTTGTAATAACTTTGGTGTACGGTCAATATATCACTGTTTCCTGTGGATGGACTGCAGAATCCTTCCTACCTTTTCTTATCCTTTCTATATTACGTTAATTTTCTCTCTCTCCTTTATTTACAATTATCACCTTATGTCTATTTGAACTTTTATTGAAATTGACCTTTTATTAATCTTCATATAAAATACCTTGACATGTGTGACCAGATTGTTTGAAATGTACAGTGCAAAGACATTACATTTTTCAGATCAACTACGTTTTCTCACTGTTTAATCAAAATTCATAAAAGGGACAAATTGTTTTAAATGAGGAAATATGTTGCTTCAGTAATACAAAATGATTTGTGAGCATGTAATTTTATACAATGTAAGAATAACTTTATCGAGTCTTAGAGAACTGTGACTTTTCGGCCCAGTTCATATATCTGTTATGTCTGTTTCTTACATTTGACTTAACATTTAACAATCAAATGTGTACTTTTAGCCGATCAGACTGACCAAGATAAAAGATATGTGGGGGCGGTCATCAGGATTAGATATATTAATCTAGTTTCTTGTAGATGCTAGTGTGAACTGTTTGAATTTGCCCAACTTGCCAAACATAAGAAACTTCCTAAATCTAAAATCCGACTATCAAACAAGCCTAGGCTACACAACGGCAATCGAATTTTTATGAGGAATGTTTAGATCAATCGACGGTTGTCAGTATGCGCATAGAAGATATCCCTTTCATAAAATGGATTTGAAGAAATAAAATTAGAGAAACTATCTAACCAATCAAAACATAATGAGAGCTTCATATCTCATTCACATAATTCGGTGGTTTTCTATTCATTTATCTATCAATCATATTATTCCATACAAACGAACATAAATACATGTACACAATTAAAGCTGAATCTTTCCACCTTTACAACCAATCACAAATCTCAGAAAAAAAATAGATGGTGGGTGGGTGGGTGGTTGTTGAGGCGAGGATGATAGTTACAGTCTAGTGTTTGTCGATTGATACAGGATGTGGATAGAGAGATAATTGTGTATGTATGTTTGTTAAATTTATCGAATGATCAGCTCACCGACCGAATCTAATTTACCGAATCAACTATTGAAACTAATTAAATTCCAGTTGTAGAGGCGATTACAAATATTATTTAGGAAAATTTTGGAAGAACAGTACTAAGTGCTGGAACCCTCAAGGCAAAAGGAAAAGAGGAAGGCCAAGGAACACATTACGCCGAGAAATAGAGAAAGATATGAGAAGAATGAACAAAAATTGGACAGAACTGGAAAGGGAAGCCCAGGAGAGAGTTGGTTGGAGAAAACTGGTGGGCGGCCTATGCTCCATTAGGGTTAACAGGCATAAGTATGTAAGTAAGTAAGTACTAAGTGCCATGGAGTACACAAGTTTGGCAGCAGAAGAAAACAAATATTCACTTACTCTTGTTCAACTTCTTTAGTAGCTTCAGCTAGACGATATTCAGAACAAGCAAGATTTGATTCCAAATAATGATTATCAGTAGAAGGTGATAAATGCATTTTTAAGAGATTTGAATTGTCACATAGATTAGCAGTATTATTAGGCAGCATCTCGTTAAATGTCCCACTGGAGGCCATAAATCTAGTTAACTGTTGACTAAGTGAATCTAGATCTGATCGAACTTGAGGAAGACGTTCAGCTACCGACTAAAATAATAATAACAATAATAATAATGATAATAATAATAATAATAATAATAATAATAAAATAATAAGTAACATTCAACTTTCTTAAAAAAACATTTACAATTTTCGCTTTCATTTTTTATTTTAAATAAACAAATGCTTGAAATTCATTCAATGAATATTGGTTGTTAAATTCGCCAGGAAAGTGAATGGTAATAGTATCACTTTCCTGTGATATCCCGCTTTCTGGAAGGATATACGGTTCCATAAAAAGAAATATATTTAGCAAGAATACAGTATACCCATTCCCATAACCGTGAAATAGATAAACTAAAAAAAACATTACGAAATAATAGCTATCCCAATAATTTTGCCCGGAACATTCTATCAGAATGGAAAAATAGGACAAGTACTAAAATTGTCAGCCAAAAAATATCTGCCAAAAACTTGATTTTAAAAGGGATATAGCGGTTGATGGCTCAACACATAGACTTAAAAGATCCGTTGGAAGAACATTTCATGTTACATGTTGTCTTCCCAACAAGACTAGTACTCACACAACAAATCAAAGATAGGTTACTGATGTGTATCAATTCGAATGCTCCTGTAGAGCTAGTTATATAGTTCCGACTCAAAAGGCAGTATCCCAGTATGCTCGTGAACATGTACCAGCACGGATGGGAAAGGAATGTCAGGAAAATCAATCAGCAGCGTCCTCTTTTCTGACTTAGTAGGTAGTGAACATCATATTAAAATAAATAAAACTTTCTTTGTTTTAAATCCTCTACACATCTGAGGTTATTTTGGTCGACTTCAGTAAACTTAACCTATGTAACCAAGAAGTATATTCAGCCTCTATCTGTGTCATAGTCTATGACAGGATCATCAGAAACCGAAAGTGGATAGTATAGACCTATTATTCTCCTTTCCGTTTCGTTTTGTGTTCATATCTGGATATTCATCTTCATTTATTTACATCAATGCGTTGATTTACTTAATTTCCATGTTTAGCATAATTACTTTAACCACACGGCTCAGGTTACACATAATAATAATAATAATAATAATAATAATAATAATAATAATAATAATAATAATAATAGTTAGTATTATTATCTCCATTGTCGAACCGAAATTTCCTCTATGATACATTTTACCCACATGATTTACTGTAGTATTGATTATCTTACTTTGAATCATTCTGACGTTTTCAGTCAAACAAATAACACAATTACGAAGTATCTCTACCGTTAATAGTAGTAAAAATTCACCATGTTCTAACATATAACACTGTCTAATTCAGTGATAACAATAATATTAGCGCATACATTTTGTTCGAATTATAGATTCATTAAAAAATAATTCTGTGAAGAAAACATTTATACAATAATAATTACATAGAATAAATGTACAATAAAAATCAAATGACTAAACACACACCTTCAAATCACGATGAGCTCTTTCTACCACTGTAACACGTAGACCATCCGGATCAGTTGAACAATTTAAATCATCAATTTGTAATAGACCATGTACACGTACAGCACAACCTAATAGACATAATTCACAATCAGTTAATATTTGATCAGTTTGTTCTAAACGAGCAATCCATGCATCAGCATCAGCTAAACGACAAGCGAATTCATGACCAGTTAATGCTAGTTCACTAGCTGCTCTATGCAAAGCATAAATACTTGTACTCAACAATGTATCTTGTTCATTTAATGATTGTGAATGGGACTGATTTTGAATATGTTCTTCCAATTCTGTACATTGAGCACGAACACGAGCCAAAGCATGAGACCATTCCTATGATAGAATTGTTGCATATTTTTGAAAAAAACAGTATGTTAAAACCTGTTTTACAATAATAATAATAATAATGACGATAATTATTATTGTAAGGAAGGATACTGTAATTGAAAATACACAGTTAGTAGTGGTAAAATCAATCAGAGCTAACACGGTTATCAGACATTGAATACTCATTGAGGTTTTTGCTAAATCTCACGAGAGGAAGTTGTTTGTGCACACTTAGAAGATTTATTCGGAAGCAAATCATTCTACGTCGTCAGTAAGACATGTGAAAATGGGGTAATCTCTGTATGACATTACCGAGTAACTGATATTTGAAACAATGATTGCGACAGAGATGTCGTTAAGTGGTATAATTTTCTTCGGGGTCTGATGGTTCTGAATGTACTAGTAAGTACACACTACAGAAGAGGTTTACACTAACTAGGACGACATGACAGTTCAATGATTTTTTCGGCTAATAAAAAAATGATTCCCGTATAGTGTATAGGAATGGATCAACCAATAAAATTTGAGTTACGCGCCCATCGCTTAGAACTCATCTTATCCCAGATTGATTATTATTCTAACCATTTTTATTTAAACACCAATCAGGAAATTAAGCGTTTTATAGACATAACCACCTCTTGTCATTGATTTGTTTCTTTGTGTTTCTGACACTATTCAGTATGCGTGTGTATTTTCCTTAACTGACCTTACTGTTTTGTGTTTTCGTGCCAGTTGTAGCAATTAACCTTTTAGAAACAAATTAGGATTGTTGACTGCATAAATAGTTACCTGTGTTTGACTACAACCATGTGAACAGAGGACTTATTCGGGGAATTCATTAGCAGGGGAATTAATTTTACAAAGATTACGTCATAAAATAAAATAGGTGAGATAATCAGTGAACACAAGGAGACATGGACAGCTGTTTCATCCTAATATGAAACTGCTCAGAAATATGACCATACGACTTTTATAAGAGTTGTCAGCTTAAATTAAAAAATGAAATACAAATTACTGTTGATTTTTCATTCATGCATGATTTGTGTCTACATGAAAGATTTTGAATCATGAGGTGAATTAAAGTGAATAAGGTAAGGTAAATTTTCGCATAAACAAACAACAGCAGATTTCTTGAAACACAATGCTCGTTAGTATTAAGTAGTATAAAGTATAACCTACAAATTTCTTACAGTAGGTTTTATTCGTAAGAGTTAACAAGTTGAAAGTTCAAGGTCTATTAAACAACAAAAAGGTTTAGTAATAGACGAAAAAGAATACCAAGCTAATTTGAGTTACGCTTAAATGTTAGATTTAGATTAATTGTCAGACAAAATTAATCGTTATATAATCCTTTATTTTAGATCAAGATGATAAATGTGGCCAAAATAACCATATAGCCTTAATCAGTCAGTATTAAATATAGTTCATCATTTTGTCACAGATATAATTTTAGAGTTAACATTATTGTCGTCTGACTTTTTAGGGGTGGACTTTCCACCAGGAGACTTATTTGTTGGCTTAGAATAAGCCGATGACATAGTTCTACTTGGTGAAGACGCCAACAAAATAAAGAGTCTTCCGACTACCCGAAGCATTGCTCGTTTATCTTGAGACTGTCGAGTGAGCAATTATGTTGTTAGGAAACGGGTAATAGATAAGGATGGAAGGTCAATAGATGAAGTATTGGAACTTCATCAGCTGAGGTGGTTGGGATATATGCCTAACCACTGAAGACCTCATCAAAATAGGTTTTACGGTGCAGGTTGGAAGAAAGCTAGAAGCGGCCAAACCAAAACATGGCAGAAATCCATGAAGTCACTGAAAAGTGGGCAGAGTCATGTTGGTAAGTGTAGACTACCTGGTTGGGGTCCGCGAGATGTTAGTAATCGATGGTTAGAGACCTTAAATGACATGGCTCAAAATCGTTTGCAATGTCGCAGGTGCATTTATTATTTTGCTTCTCTCAAGTCCTAATCCTCTGGATTCTATATCAATTCAGAGTTTTTTAAAAGGATTTCAATGCTTAATTCAATACATTCACGGATATATCTACAATATTTCAAACAAATAGTGAAGTAATGAATGTATAATTGAATCATTAGACTTTCAACTAGTTAGTTGTAAGTTTGAGCAACCGACACACACAAAATAGTGTAGTCAAGTAATTCTGAAATTAGCTACTGATACTTATCAGTTCGATTGAATGATAATTATTGCAGTAATCGATCGCGTAAACATGGATAATTAATTGATTTAGAATGTAATACAGTGAATACAATTTTCAAACATTGAAATGTTTTGCAGAAGAGATAGATATTTAGGAACCTCACCTAAATAGACAAATATTTAGAAATCGACTTAACAGAAGTTATTTGTTTTAACAATTTGAGCTTTTAGTATAGGATTACAAAGATTATGGAATGTTATTTAGCTGATTGACGGTTGTAAATACGAACTTCCTAGGAGTTGCATACTAAGATGAAATACTAATCTAGGTACATTCTGGTTTTCATCAGTAGTCTAACTTAAGTGCGCTTATGATTTTATCAGCAACTGGAATTTTTTTTTATTTATTCACATCTAATTAATTAAAATGAATAACAGGGTTTCTTTTTTTGGCATACAAAATATAAAAAGAAGAAATCGACAAGAAAATGAAAAGTACATACAATTCAAAGTATTTCCTTTTATTTAATAATGAACACAAATAATCTCATGATGAAAAATATTTTAAATAAAAATTCTACTTTTTATTTGTATTATTTTTTTTTCTGGAAAAAATTTACATTTACATTATATCACAATTATTTTAACAAACTAAATATTAAATTATGAATTTGTTTATATATAACAAGATACAGGTTAATCCAATTTGTGTAGAAAAATTTAAATTGAATTAGATTTAACATAATTTACAAACCTAAATTAGTATACGCCTAGTATTTGATATATATTTCTTTCTTTATTTATTTTTCTCCACTAAATACCTGTTTACGTTGTCGGCTTTGAGTTACGATATTTTTGAGATGGCTAGTGATATCAAATATTTGACTAGACTTGAGGAGGTGGAGAGAGATTTGAACTGGTTGACCACTGTGCTATTGATGAACGTAATATCTTAGAAGCACTGATTATAATACATAAAGGAACCATTGAACAACTATAATTACAGTATCAACTTTCATCGAGATTTGTTACTACATACATATCTAGTCACCACAACTCGGCCTCAACATCTTTTATGATTGCACATTATGACTAAATTGAACAATAGTTAGAAGTCAGACCAGTCCATGAAAATCATGTTACAAAATGGATGCCACCTGTCTGAGCTCCGTGAGAAGAGCATGATTGATTGAGAGGGGTATTTTTTTTGGCACACAACTGAAAATCAATTGAATCTCTGTGAATGACTTAGTATTTTATCTTCCTCAAATTGTTGAAAATTATGGTATTTCAAAACTTAAGGATATTCTATGACGGATCTTAAAAACATCAACTAAGAAACATACACCTAATAGGCAGTTATTCATCAAAACATAAATAATAATAATAATAAAGCTTCAATTTATATCAATAATTAAAGCTTGGAAAGCAAAAACAGGACTGACCTTATGATCCTTAATACGAACTTCCATATCTATGGATCTGCCTGGTAAAGGTATTGCATTCGACTCTCTAAGACGTTCTGTCAATGCACTCAACACTGTCCTGAGTTCATCAATAATTGTATAAATTTCTGATGAATGAATCAATACACTTTCATTACTAATATTATTGTTATCAGTAGTCGATTGAATATTATTCATTTGTTGAATACAACTATTTTGAAAATCTAGAAAATGTTGTTTAAATTTTGCAACTTCTGTCGACGGTACATTAGCTAGCTGTAATTCTAAACAATAACGTTCAGCATCACGATAGATTATCTGAATAAGAAAAAAAGGAAGAATTTCAACATAGGAAAAAGCATAAACAGACCATCATTGATATAGTAGTTTTGAGGGGAATTTAATCATTTTTACTATTAGATAATGAGGTCAACTGAAAAAAAATGATTAGAAATATGAATAGTTGTGTTTGGAGTATTGTGGAAGTTATAAGCAGAAAATATCAAATTTTGTGAAGAGAATGTAACTGACGCATTATTAATTTGAAGTGAAATGCCATGATTGAAATTTTTTACAACGATATAATGAGCGAATGAAAATGAATCATTAGTAAATACATTTATCAATATATAAAGAACCCAGATTTCTACCGACTTGAATAAGAGTCCTGTCAACAGAGTCAGTGTTATAACAATGGAATTGGTTTATTTTTCTTCCTGCCCTATTACTACTCTTATGAAACTGATCTGGCTGATCACTAGATTGGATACACGAACGGCACACTATACAGAGACTACATTACGTTAAACCAGACACATGAGTTACGACCAAAATAGGGAACCAGAGTAAGCGATAAACGATGTATTAATTCATACAATTGCAAGCAGTGGGTAAGGAGTAAAAACCATTGACAGGGAACGAAACCACAAATTTAATGGTCAGTAGGCGAAGTGCCTGTTCGGCCGCGCTCGACAACTAATCACATTTTACTTGCACAATCATAAATTAGTTGATGAATTTAATTTCAGAACAATAGCTCCCAATCAGTCAATCGCGAATGGTTCACACCTTTTAGTTTCGTGAAATGGATCGGTCATCATCCTAGTTTTTCTTAGAATGTCTACCTGATTCTCAACTTGGTAAACTCACTGTCAAAAGGCTCCTATTTAGAAATTCATCTCGAAATATATCATAACATAAATATTAGATTACAGCTGAATTACTTTTTAATCAATCTGTGCATTAAAGAAATAAGCTAACACAAAATAATGATGAATAAAAATTCAAAAATAAACATCACAGCTGGGTAGATTGTAATAGGTATGGGTATGCGCATGTGAATTTTTCTTATTCAAATAAAGTACAAATTCTTTTAGGTAATAAATAGTTTATAATTTTTGAAAGATAAATGGTTGTTTTATGTAAAAAAGAATTTTGCGTCACACATAATCATGTGGTTCTACCGATAATGGTAATTTCTAAAGAAGCAGCATATAATGAGTGTAAAATACGGGAAACAGGGGAACTAATACATAAATATAATAATAATATGTTATCCATGTGAAGAAACAGTCTTTAATTTTAAAATAATGAAATATATGAGTATCATTATATTCACTGAAAATAAAAGCAAACCACAGAATGCAAATTACTGATATAACTGAAAGTTAGACATTAACACCATTCGATGCCGACTCAGCGATACAGAGGTTAGACGTGTGCGCGCGCGAGACCGAAGGTCTTGGGTCCGAATCCCACGAGCGGGGGTCGTGGATGAGCACTGTTGGTCAGTTCCTAACGGTGGTCTAACAATGATCCATTCATAATTTCAATGGAACTCAACAGTTTTCTCAACTTTATACTGAAAATCATAACTAAATAAACCGGTACAATGATGACGGACTAATCATACTGAATAACATGTCAATAATCATTGACGACGATATTTTCCTTTGTATCTTATAATTAATTAAGTTAATGGTTTGTGGTTTTGAAAATTTATAATTAGTTATGAAGATAATTCTTTGTTTGGAATTTTAAGCGGTCTCAAATTATGCAAAAAAAGAAAATCGTTGTATACCACCGCACTGATTCAACAAAGTAGGCAGAAGTTATTTAATAGGATTGTTCATATCACATATCCTAACGAAATAATTGAAAATTTCAAGTAGAGATACTTCAATACTATTTGACCAACAACCACAAATATTAACATATGAATGAACAATGTTGTTTCAATATGATCCTTATGTTAATTGAATTTACCAATAAATGGTGATATTTTGAATGTGACAGGAAATTGAAATTTTTCAATCGTATTTTATTCACTAAAACATTCAGTGTTGAGAAACAATTTTTACGTATAATGTATTTCATTGTTAATCAATGTTCTATTATCTTGAAATCATGAATGAATCATTGTTAGACCACCATTAGAAACCTGGAAGCACTGAATAAACAATTCGTCCTGGTATGGGACTCCGTACAGTGAGCTCCCAGGTTTCTAATGGTGGTCTAACAATGATTCATTCATGATTTCAAAGT
Source organism: Schistosoma turkestanicum (assembly GCA_944470395.2). Taxonomy (NCBI): domain Eukaryota; kingdom Metazoa; phylum Platyhelminthes; class Trematoda; order Strigeidida; family Schistosomatidae; genus Schistosoma; species Schistosoma turkestanicum. The sequence continues at coordinate 9,765,054 of OX103979.1, read as the reverse complement.
AAAGCAACTATCTTCATGACACTATAATGCTAAATCAAATGTTATATTGATTAGGAGATACTTCAAACCGGACTAAATAGATGATACATCTAATACACAGTGACATTTCAAAAGCACTAATTGTATGTGAGTCGAAAAAGAGGTAACGAAATTTCTAAAAAAAGATTTTATGGTTTAAGAAAAGTGATATGATCGCCAATTGATATGCTTGAATGCTATTACGGGTTCACCTTACTCGGTAAATGGAGCGAAGGTCGACGATACAGTGACACGATAAGCTATTCTAATCTGTTTTTCCCAGCCCCGGCTAACTAGATCAAGAGGTCTTGATAAGGCATGGAGAATGTATTCTGCAAGCACCCAGAAAGTACGAGGTTTCTAAGCACACAAATCAAGCTTATTTATACAATGACAGAGACGCCCTTGGGAAAGCGACGAAAGAGCGTACTGAAAGTAAGCCGTCAACCAATGACAGTCAAAGGGTTTTCGAGTGGGCAATGTGAGCCGTAGGTCGACTAAGCACCTCTTGGCGCGAAAACATAGAAATTCAAAATTTCAAAAATAAATTACAAAATTGGGGCCTTTTCCAAGTGAGTTCTAGAGATCTAACGTCCCCAACAAAAAAAAGACAGTGAAACACATAAAAACTATATTTTTACATTATATGAAATAAGGCAATCAATAAAAATGGATGTAAATTACAACGAGTCCTTTCATTAACAAGAAATACAATGATGCTGAAGTGTGAAAGGTTACCAACAAAAAAGATCCAGTGACTTGAAGTCAAATTAATTTTTAAAAATCATTCAGTTGCACAATTGATAGTTCTGAAACGTCTAATTTACATAATTCTTTATTTCACCCTGTGAAACTGTGTAATTCCAATAAATTTACTTAATTGAGAAAAAAATTACCATTTTATTGAAACAAAAAATATCCTTATTTGAAATGAACATAATCATTTTTTTTTTGAAGGTAGCGTTTATCAATCAACGAATTACTGATAACAAGGACAGCATATCATAACTGATGCTGTCTTCATTTTGGGATTCTACAATGATTTGCACGGAATCAAAGTCATGACTTTTAGGTAGGTTAACATACAGACGCTTTTTTAAAAATTATTTTTTCTCTAAAGTACTTTAAATGATCAGCAGTAAAAAATTTTGTTCGTACACTACATATGTATATGTTTTCAATATGCCCAATTTATTGTGAACATCATCGACTGATTTCAGTTAAACAACTATGGATATCTAGAGAGCATTGGACAGATGTGTATCGCTAATATAGGACTCTTTAGCGGTGCATATTCATGACCTTAAAATAGGATCGAACACGGAACCCTCAAATCTCATGGTGAGCGCTGCACCTTAAGATCAATGAGCCGTAATCGAGTGGTGTACGTATCTAATTTCAATTAATTAATTGACCATATTGTGCAAATGTCTTCCAATGTAGATGGTGGGTAGTTGCCGGTTCAATTCCATTAGTTGTAGCTTCTCATTAAAACTCCAGGAAACACGAAAATTACTCACTAGTAAAGGCAAGATGATTGTTGCCACATATGGGCTTTGTAGAAATTGGTTCTAATTCGAAAAAATGAGCTAGCAACAGGTAAAAGTGAAGTATTTTTTTCTGCTATTGATAATTATTAATTCTACTTAAGACTAATATACACACACATAGCATTGGCCTAATTTTGCCATGGAAAAAAACTTTGAGCAATGAAACAAATTAAGTGGATACAAAATTTTCTCGTGAATTGAAAAAAATGGATGTAAATGATTAATTACTTTTTCGCTTACCAACCAACATGATAAAAGTACTTTACGTTTTGTAAAACAGACTTATAATCAGAATACACAAGCAAACATTTACCATACAGTTCTTCTCCATTGATCAATTTAAACATCGATCAATGTTACAACCAAACCCACCCACTAATCAAATAGGCATTTCAATAATCGAAAATGATGGGAAAGCAATTCGATCAAACTCCTTTTTTTCAATTTACTCAGTGATATAATAACGAATATAAAACAGAGACCATGATAGGCAAAAAAACCAATCCGATCAAATTATACTTAGGTAAATGGTGCTAATAATTATTGGAAGAACTAATAACGCCCACCAATGTTAGGTGGTTGGAGGGAGTAGGTAGGAATACAGATTTCATACTAGTAGGTATTCGTCAGTAAAAAGTACTTGGAATTTTAGGGGGAACTGATACTCCCTACGAAATTCGAACCTCAGTCAACCAGTTTCACATAATGAAACGTGATCATTGTGCCATTCAAGCAGCGGCTGACCTCCTATAGAAGTGAGATATTCGCATATATTCATCGGTGAGTGATGATCATGTTTGCCTAACTCAGGGTCAATAGGTAAACATCAAGAGGATCGGCATATTTCGAATCGAGTGATAGTGGTGGGGGATCAATGAGACGCAGTGATCCGACATCCCAATCCATTGTGGTACGAGTCTCGTTACTCAAGGCAATAGGATTCGGCAATTGATAAATGGTCTTTAACAGCTGGGGACCATGATAGAACTCAGTGTAGATCGAGATTGAAAGTTAATTGTTAGGGGTACTGGTGTGATCCTCTCATAAGCGCGCACACGAGATGGACACCTTTAGAATTACACAAAATGTTAAGTTTATTTGTAATAAGTACCTACAGTATAAGGCCCGTGAATGCTTCGTCTCATGCTCAGCCAAACGATACGATCTAACGCGGAGTAGGGGGAACGGAAAGAGATCACAGAGATTTCACTGTGCTCACTGTAGTAAAGCATTAAAACTATCACTAGTTGTTATTGTTACTCCACTTGTGTGGTCGGGTTGTATGAGGAATCGAGTTAGCTCCAATTACTGTTATTGATCACGTGCAGTTATGGGTGCAGGTGTTAAGACATTTGTTGAGTCAGTTCTAGAGGTGCCTTATCTGTGTCTATAATTGGCGTGAGTGTCCTGGGCCAGAGGTGAGGGGAAGGAGTTGTAGATGTAGTTCCACTGGGGGGGGGGATTCTCATGTTGATACCAGGTCCCGGTGCTAGGGGACGTGTAATATGTTCTGATGTTACTTTGCTGAGTTAGGCAAACATGATCATCACTCACCGATGAATATATGCGAATATCTCACTTCTATAGGAGGTCAGCCGCTGCTTGAATGGCACAATGATCACGTTTCATTATGTGAAACTGGTTGACTGAGGTTCGAATTTCGTAGGGAGTATCAGTTCCCCCTAAAATTCCAAGTACTTTTTACTGACGAATACCTACTAGTATGAAATCTGTATTCCTACCTACTCCCTCCAACCACCTAACATTGGTGGGCGTTATTAGTTCTTCCAATAATTATTAGCACCATTTACCTAAGTATAATTTGATCGGATTGGTTTTTTTGCCTATCATGGTCTCTGTTTTATATTCGTTATTATATCACTGAGTAAATTGAAAAAAAGGAGTTTGATCGAATTGCTTTCCCATCATTTTTGACTATTGAAATGCTATTTGATTAGTGGGTGGGTTTGTTGTAACATTGATCGATGTTTAAATTGATCAATGAGAAAAACTGTATGGTAAATGTTTGCTTGTGTATTCTGATTATAATTCTGTTTTACAAACGTAAGTACTTTTATCATGTTGGTTGGTAAGCGAAAAAGTAATTAATCATTTAAATCTATTTTTTTCAACTCACGGAAAATTTTGTATCCACTTTAATTTGTTTCATTGCTCAAAGTTTTTTTCCATGGAAAATTAGGCCAATGCTATGTGTGTGTATATTAGTCTTAAGTAGAATTAATAATTATCATAGCAGAAAAATACTTCACTTTTACTGGTGCTGCTCATTTTTTCGAATTAGAATCAATTTCCACAAAGCCCGTATGTAGCAACAATCATCTTGCCTTTACTAGTGAATAATTTCGTGTTCCTGGAGTTTTAATGAGAAGCTACAACTAATGGAATTGAACCGTACTGCATATCAGGCAACTACCCACCATCTACATTGGAAGACATTTGCACAATATGGTCAATTAATTAATTGAAATTAGATACGTACACCACTCGATTACGGCTCATTGATCTTAAGGTGCAGCGCTCACCATGAGATTTGAGGGTTCCGTGTTCGATCCTATTTTAAGGTCATGAATATGCACCGCTAAAGAGTCCTATATTAGCGATACACATCTGTCCAATGCTCTCTAGATATCCATAGTTGTTTAACTGAAATCAGTCGATGATGTTCACAATAAATTGGGCATATTGAAAACATATACATATGTAGTGTACGAACAAAATTTTTTACTGCTGATCATTTAAAGTACTTTAGAGAAAAAATAATTTTTAAAAAAGCGTCTGTATGTTAACCTACCTAAAAGTCATGACTTTGATTCCGTGCAAATCATTGTAGAATCCCAAAATGAAGACAGCATCAGTTATGATATGCTGTCCTTGTTATCAGTAATTCGTTGATTGATAAACGCTACCTTCAAAAAAAATGATTATGTTCATTTCAAATATGGATATTTTCGTTTCAATAAAATGGTAATTTTTTTCTCAATTAAGCAAATTTATTAAAATTATACAGTTTCGCGGGGTGAAATAAAGAATTATGTAAATTAGACGTTTCAGAACTATTAATTGTGCAACTGAATGATTTTTAAAAATTAATTTGATTTCAAGTCACTGGATCTTTTTTGTTGGTAACCTTTCACACTTCAGTATCATTGTATTCCTTGTTAATGAAAGGACTCGTTGTAATTAACATCCATTTTTATTGATTGCCTTATTTCATATAATGTAAAAATATAGTTTTTATGTGTCTCACTGTCTTTTTGTTGGGGACGTTAGATCCCTAGAACTCACTTGGAAAAGGCCCTAATTTTGTAATTTATTTTTGAAATTTTGAATTTCTATGTTTTCGCGCCAAGAGATGCTTAGTCGACCTACGGCTCACATTCCCCACTCGGAAACCCCTTTGACTGTCATTGGTTGACGGCTTACTTTCAGTACTCTTTTTCGTGGCTTTCCCAAGGGCGTCTCTGTCATTGTATAAATAAGCTTGATTTGTGTGCTTAGAAACCTCGTACTTTCTGGGTGCTTGCAGAATACATTCTCCATGCCTTATCAAGACTTCTTGATCTAGTTAGCCGGGGCTGGGAAAAACAGATTACAATAGCTTATCGTGTCACTGTATCGTCGACCTTCGCTCCATTTACCGAGTAAGGTAAACCCGTAATAGCATTCAAGCATATCAATTGGCGATCATATCACTTTTCTTAAACCATAAAATCTTTTTTTAGAAATTTCGTTACCTCTTTTTCGATTCACATACAATTAGTGCTTTTGAAATGTCACTGTGTATTAGATGTATCATCTATTTAGTCCGGTTTGAAGTATCTCCTAATCAATATAACGTTTGATTTAGCATTATAGTATTATGAAGATCGTTGTTTTACCTTGAAATCATGAATGAATCATTGTTAGACCGCCATTAGAAACCTGGGAGCTCACTGTACGGTTGATGAGTCCCATACCAGGACAAAATGGTTATTCAGTGCTTCCAGGTTTCTAATGGTGGTCTAACAATGATTCATTCATGATTTCAAGATAATATAACATTGATTAACAATGAAATACATTATTCGTAAAAATTGTTTCTCAACACTGAATGTTTTAGTGAATAAAATACGATTGAAAAATTTCAATTTCCTGTCACATTCAAAATATCACCATTTATTGGTAAATTTAATTAACATAAGGATCATATTGAAACAACATTGTTCATTCATATGTTAATATTTGTGGTTGTTGCTCAAATAGTATTGAGGTATCTCTACTTGAAATTTTCAATTATTTCGTTAGGATATGTGATATGAACAATCCTATTAAATAACTTCTACCTACTGTGTTGAATCAGTGCGGTGGTATACAACGATTTTCTTTTTTTTTGCATAATTTGAGACCGCTTAAAATTCCAAACAAAGAATTATCTTCATAACTAATTATAAATTTTCAAAACCACAAACCATTAGCTTAATTAATTATAAGATACAAAGGAAAATATCGTCGTCAATGATTATTGACACGTTATTCAGTATGATTAGTCCGTTATCATTGTACCGGTTTATTTAGTTATGATTTTAAGTATAAAGTTGAGAAAACTGTTGAGTTCCATTGAAATTATGAATGGATCATTGTTAGACCACCGTTAGAACCCTCAAAGCACTGGACGGCCGTTTCGTCCTAGTATGGAACTGACCAACAGTGCGTATCCACGATCCCCGCTCATGGGATTCGGACCCAAGACCTTCGGTCTCGCGCGCGCACACGTCTAACCTCTGGATCGCTGAGTCGGCATCGAATGGTGTTAATGTCTAACTTTCAATTATATCAGTAATTTGCATTCTGTGGTTTGCTTTTATTTTCAGTGAATATAATGATACTCATATATTTCATTATTTTAAAATGAAAGACTGTTTCTTCACATGGATAACATATTATTATTATATTTATCTATTAGTTCCCCTGTTTCCCGTATTTTACACTCATTATATGCTGCTTCTTTATAAATTACCATTAATGGTAGAACCACATGATTATGTGTGACGCAAAATTCTTTTTTACATATAGCAACCATTTATCTTTCAAAAATTATAAACCATTACTTAAAAGAATTTGTACTTTATTTGAATAAGAAAAATTCACATGCTCATACCCATACCTATAATCTACCCAGCTGTGATGTTTATTTTTGAATTTTTATTCATCATTATTTTGTGTTAGCTTATTTCTTTAATGCACAGATTGATTAAAAAGTAATTCAGCGATAATCTGATATTTATGTTATGATTTATTTCGAGATGAATTTCCAATTAGGAGTCTTTGGACAGTGAGTTTACCAAGTTGAGAATCAGGTAGACATTCTAAGATAAACTAGGATGATGACCGATCCATTTCACGAAACTAAAAGGTATGAACCATTCGCGATTGACTGATTGGGAGCTTTTGTTCTGAAATTAAATTCATCAACTAATTTATGATTGTGCAAGTAAAATGTGATTAGTTGTCGAGCGCGGCCGAACAGGCACTTCGCCTACTGACCATTAAATTTGCGGTTTCGTTTCCTGTCAATGGTTTTTACTCCTTACCCACTGAGAATGACTGCTTGCAATTGTATGAAATAATACATCGTTTATCGCTTACTCTGGTTCCCTATTTCGGTCGTAACTCATGTGTCTGGTTTAACGTAATGTAGTCTCTGTATAGTGTGCCGTTCGTGTATCCAATCTAGTAATTAGCCAGATCAGTTTCATAAGAGTAGTAATAGGGCAGGAAGAAAGATAAACCAATTCCATTGTTATAACACTGACTCTGTTGACAGGACTCTTATTCAAGTCGGTAGAAATCTGGGTTCTTTATATATTGATAAATGTATTTACTAATGATTCATTTTCATTCGCTCATTATATCGTTGTAAAAAATTTCAATCATGGCATTTCACTTCAAATTAATAATGCGTCAGTTACATTCTCTCCACAAAATTTGATGTTTTCTGCTTAGGACTTCCACAATACTCCAAACACAACTATTCATATTTCTAATCATTTTTTTTTCAGTTGACCTCATTATCTAATAGTAAAAATGATTAAATTCCCCTCAAAACTACTATATCAATGGTGGTCTGTTTATGCTTTTTTCTATGTTGAAATTCTTCCTTTTTTTCTTATTCAGATAATCTATCGTGATGCTGAACGTTATTGTTTAGAATTACAGCTAGCTAATATACCGTCGACAGAAGTTGCAAAATTTAAACAACATTTTCTAGATTTTCAAAATAGTTGTATTCAACAAATGAATAATATTCAATCGACTACTGATAACAATAATATTAGTAATGAAAGTGTATTGATTCATTCATCAGAAATTTATACAATTATTGATGAACTCAGGACAGTGTTGAGTGCATTGACAGAACGTCTTAGAGAGTCGAATGCAATACCTTTACCAGGCAGATCCATAGATATGGAAGTTCGTATTAAGGATCATAAGGTCAGTCCTGTTTTTGCTTTCCAAGCTTTAATTATTGATATAAATTGAAGCTTTATTATTATTATTATTTATGTTTTGATGAATAACTGCCTATTAGGTGTATGTTTCTTAGTTGATGTTTTTAAGGTCCGTCATAGAATATCCTTAAGTTTTGAAATACCATAATTTTCAACAATTTGAGGAAGATAAAATACTAAGTCATTCACAGAGATTCAATTGATTTTCAGTTGTGTGCCAAAAAAAATACCCCTCTCAATCAATCATGCTCTTCTCACGGAGCTCAGACAGGTGGCATCCATTTTGTAACATGATTTTCATGGACTGGTCTGACTTCTAACTATTGTTCAATTTAGTCATAATGTGCAATCATAAAAGATGTTGAGGCCGAGTTGTGGTGACTAGATATGTATGTAGTAACAAATCTCGATGAAGGTTGATACTGTAATTATAGTTGTTCAATGGTTCCTTTATGTATTATAATCAGTGCTTCTAAGATATTACGTTCATCAATAGCACAGTAGTCAACCAGTTCAAATCTCTCTCCACCTCCTCAAGTCTAGTCAAATATTTGATATCACTAGCCATCTCAAAAATATCGTAACTCAAAGCCGACAACGTAAACAGGTATTTAATGGAGAAAAATAAATAAAGAAAGAAATATATATCAAATACTAGGCGTATACTAATTTAGGTTTGTAAATTATGTTAAATCTAATTTAATTTAAATTTTTCTACACAAATTGGATTAACCTGTATCTTGTTATATATAAACAAATTCATAATTTATTATTTAGTTTGTTAAAATAATTGTGATATAATGTAAATGTAAATTTTTTCCAGAAAAAAAAGTAGAATTTTTATTTAAAATATTTTTCATCATGAGATTATTTGTGTGCATTATTAAATAAAAGGAAATACTTTGAATTCTATGTACTTTTCATTTTCTTGTCGATTTCTTCTTTTTATATTTTGTATGCCAAAAAAAGAAACCCTGTTATTCATTTTAATTAATTAGATGTGAATAAATAAAAAAAAATTCCACTTGCTGATAAAATCATAAGCGCACTTAAGTTAGACTACTGATGAAAACCAGAATGTACCTAGATTAGTATTTCATCTTAGTATGCAACTCCTAGGAAGTTCGTATTTACAACCGTCAATCAGCTCAATAACATTCCATAATCTTTGTAATCCTATACTAAAACATCTAAATTGTTTAAAACAAATAACTTCTGTTAAGTCGATTTCTAAATATTTGTCTATTTAGGTGAGGTTCCTAAATATCTATCTCTTCTGCAAAACATTTCAATGTTTGAAAATTGTATTCACTGTATTACATTCTAAATCAATTAATTATCCATGTTTACACGATCAATTACTGCAATAATTATCATTCAATCGAACTGATACGTATCAGTAGCTGATTTCAGAATTACTTGACTACACTATTTTGTGTGTGTCGGTTGCTCAAACTTACAACTAACTAGTTGAAAGTCTAATGATTGAATTATAAATTCATTACTTCACTATTTGTTTGAAATATTGTAGATATATCCGTGAATGTATTGAATTAAGCATTGAAATCCTTTTAAAAAACTCTGAATTGATATAGAATCCAGTGGATTAGGATTTGAGAGAAGCAAAATAATAAATGCACCTGCGACATTGCAAACGATTTTGAGCCATGTCATTCAAGGTCTCTAGCCATCGATTACTAACATCTCGCGGACCCCAACCAGGTAGTCTACACTTACCAACATGACTCTACCCAGTTGTCAGTGACTTCATGGATTTCTGCCATGTTTTGGTTTGGCCGCTTCTAGCTTTCTTCCAACCTGCACCGTAAAACCTATTTTGATGAGGTCTTCAGTGGTTAGGCACATATCCCAACCACCTCAGCTGATGAAGTTCCAATACTTCATCTATTGACCTTCCATCCTTATCTATTACCCGTTTCCTAAGAACATAATTGCTTACTCGATAGTCTCAAGATAAACGAGCAATGCTTCGGGTAGTCGGAAGACTCTTTATTTTGTCAGCGTCTTCACTAAGTAGAACTATGTCATCGGCATATTCTAAGCCAACAAGTGAGTCTCCTGGTGGAAAGTTCACCCCTAAAAAGTCAGACGACAATAATGTTAACTCTAAAATTATATCTGTGACAAAATGATGAAATATATTTAATACTGACTGATTAAGGCTATATGGTTATTTTGGCCACATTTATCATCTTGATCTAAAATAAAGGATTATATAACAATTAATTTTGTCTGACAATTAATCTAAATCTAACATTTAAGTGTAACTCAAGTTAGCTTGGTATTCTTTTTCGTCTATTACTAAACCTTTTTGTTGTTTAATAGACCTTGAACTTTCAACTTGTTAACTCTTACGAATAAAACCTACTGTAAGAAATTTGTAGGTTATACTTTATACTACTTAATACTAACGAGCATTGTGTTTCAAGAAATCTGCTGTTGTTTGTTTATGCGAAAATTTACCTTACCTTATTCACTTTAATTTACCTCATGATTCAAAATCTTTCATGTAGACACAAATCATGCATGAATGAAAAATCAACAGTAATTTGTATTTCATTTTTTAATTTAAGCTGACAACTCTTATAAATGTCGTATGGTCATATTTCTGAGCAGTTTCATATTAGGATGAAACAGCTGTCCATGGCTCCTTGTGTTCACTGATTATCTCACCTATTTTATTTTATGACGTAATCTTTGTAAAATTAATTCCCCTGCTAATGAATTTCCCGAATAAGTCCTCTGTTCACATGGTTATAGTCAAACACAGGTAACTATTTATGCAGTCAACAATCCTAATTTGTTTCTAAAAGGTTAATTGCTAAAACTGGCACGAAAACACAAAACAGTAAGGTCAGTTAAGGAAAATACACACGCCTACTGAATAGTGTCAGAAACACAAAGAAACAAATCAATGACAAGAGGTGGTTATGTTTATAAAACGCACAATTTCCTGATTGGTGTTTAAATAAAAATGATTAGAATAATAATCAATCTGGGATAAGATGAGTTCTAAGCGGTGGGCGCGTAACTCAAATTTTATTGGTTGATCCATTCCTATACACTATACGGGAATCATTTTTTTATTAGCTGAAAAAATCATTGAACAGTCATGTCGTCCTAGTTAGTGTAAACCTCTTCTGTAGTGTGTACTTACTAGTACATTCAGAACCATCAGACCCCGAAGAAAATTATACCACTTAACGACATCTCTGTCGCAATCATTGTTTCAGATATCAGTTACTCGGTAATGTCATACAGAGATTACCCCATTTTCACATGTCTTACTGACGACGTAAAATGATTTGCTTCCAAATAAATCTTCTAAGTGTGCACAAACAACTTCCTCTCGTGAGATTTAGCAAAAACCTCAATGAGTATTAAATGTCTGATAACCGTGTTAGCCCTGATTGATTTTA